>OY720453.1:6839228-7336728 GCA_963082715.1 Harpalus rubripes | reverse complement strand
AAATCTAAATTTGTAAATTAAATCCATCATAAACCAGCTATAAATGTCAAAAAATTATTAGAAATACAAATTTAAATTAAAAAATAGTGTTTGTAGAAAAAATAGTGTATGATATACGTGTTAAAAGTGATTTTATTTTGTTCGAAGGTTTGGATCACTCCGCTTCGCGTCGTGTTCCAAACTTCCTTCTCACAAAATAAAATGTCACTTTTAACACTTATATCATAGATAACTATTTTAATGATGAACATATCGATTGTCTCAATTTTCGTATTCTATAACTACAATCATTTTCTTTGTCATTTATTTGACAATTTTACGCATTTCGCGCTCATATGAACTTAGCTGGCATTTACCAATAAATATTTTAATTCTTTAATTATTCACTCACACAATTGCGAAAAAAAAATAGTTTAAACAATATAAAATGTACGTAGGTACCTAAAATTTTCCAAAAAAGAAAAACAGTACCTAATTTACGAAGAGCAATATAAAATATTTTTTAGTTATAAATAATTATATAGGCACATTGTTCTATTGAGCCACTGAATACTATTATTTTTTATTGATTACAACAAATGATATTTTGAGTATTGTTCAAGAATACTCATCGCACAAATTATTCCTACAAAAAGATTATTATGTTGTATTTTGCGAAGAATAATTATGATTTACTATCATATACCTATATTTTATTCATTTAAAAACTACGGTGGAATTTTGAAAGCTGAGTGATTTTATGTTTTTACCTTCCGTCATCTTTAGGTAAGGAAGGTATTGTCTTTGGTCAAAAAATTCGATGAGTTTTTAATCAATAAGCACGTTTTAGGGTCCCTAGAATACGAATTTACTATTTTTACGATGATGTCTGTATGTGTGTGTGTGTGTGCGTGTGTGGATGTGTGTGTGTGTGGATGTGTGTGTGTGTGTAACAAAATTTTCGTCTGCGATAACTTTAATACTACAGTTACAAAAATTATAATTTTTTCGTATACTTCTTCGTTATATCCACATGAAGAGCTGATTAGATTTTGGTTACAATTGGTCAACCGGAAGTACCATCATTTGAAGATTTTAACAGTTTTTCTTGAAAAAACTATGTTAAATATAATTTTTTCACATTTGATGTTATTATAAATATTAAAGAATATTTTATTCTCTATACGATTTGATTGCATTTTATACTTAATATTAAATGGATATAGAGTTAAAAAATTATAAAGAAATTAAATTTCATAAAGTAGCCAAAGCTATGGAAACAGTTACTATATTAAGAAAATTCTGATTGAAAGATGTCAGAGTCAAGTGAAATTGACATAGTGTCTTATAATTTTACTGGAAATATAGGATCTTTTGCTTTCTGTATGGAATTTGTATAAAATACATACAACTACTTTAAGGTAATGTACAAGAAATAATAATAATAATAATAAATCTTTTATTTCTGCAGATACATTACACTGTATATAGAAAACGTCAGAAAATAATAATTTTCTGTATGAAATTTGCATAAAATACATGCAACTGCCGGAAGGTAATGTACAAGAAATAGAATATTTAATTTAGAAGGAACTTTCCGTATGAAATTTGTACAAAATACATAGAACTGACGCAACTGACGGAAGGTAATGTGCTGGCCACATCAGATTTTTTTTCTTTTCCTCCGATATTCCCCTGATGTACTATTCAAATTTAGTAGAAAAAAATAAAAGAAATATCCTTCCAAACGCATATTTCTCTGGCATTGTTATATTGAAAACTATAACTGTAAAATGATTGATTACAACAAAGAATATTTTATTGATTACAAGAATGAATACATACATTTCATCAATATTTTAATAATAGCAATTTGCGAAGAAAAAATATACAATAAAATTGTGGAAATGATAAATGTATAGTTTCGAAGGGGTCTCGTATGTCATAATAATTGCTCGCGGTTTCTAGCAGTAGCGCGGCCCCCCAATGTCATTTCTACCATTTCGCAGATGAAGCTTGAGTGTTATGATATTGGGCGAGTTCTCGGATTACTTAAAAGATTTGTTTAAAATTTTCATCGCTGCGCGTAAGGATAAAGGGTCACTTGCGTTTCTTAGTGCCTTGTTGTGAATACATAACCTAAATCTATAAACAATATAAAAATGTAAATACTACAAATTATGTATACTGCTTTGAAAGTACAGGCGATAGGCGATATATAATTCTAACTGATACTTTTATTTGATTTTGCCATTTGTTATCGATCATTAACATGATAGCGACAGCATATTTCTGATCGATAAATTTCAGAGTGCTATCGAGTATCATTAACCAATTTTAATGATAAAGTGAATTACAGAATCCCAATTTGAATTGCAATCGATCATTACCTTGATAATGATTGATAAATGATAATGATTGAGTTACAGAAAAGCCCCGAATATTTTCAAAACTACATGTGATAATACTTCCCGTGTAGTAAATACAGCATGTGAAAATATTTTTTTAACTCTAGTATTTATTTTTTAATTCACCTTCAAAATTAGGGAGGTTGCTCTGCCCTGTACTTTCACCGTAGAAGACATCACCAATCAGAGTTCAAAATCTAATAATACACACTTGTTTTTATTTTGTTCAAAATATTGTGACCTAAGTGCATAACATGTAATCTTAATTTTATAAACACCGTAAACAAATAACACAAATCAAGTGGAAAGTTTTATTTTCATGATCACTCGTCTATCAGCAAATGTTCAGTGATTCATGTTCATAAATCGCGAATAATACATCATTAACAATAGTCATAAGATTGTATCCTTCACACAAATCAGTTTAGTATGTCTGTAGTGATATTTGTCTGCTTCTCAAGGATTCCAATATAGTTCTAAATTCGCCCAGATAAGACAAAAACTTTATTGTATCATTGTTACTGGAATATGTGTTCTGAGAAGATTTGTATGAAGTCATTTCAAAATATTATTCGTTGATACAAACTTACACAATATGTTGTGAATTTAGGTTATGCGTATGTTACTATTTACTAACAATAAAATTAATGAAATTAAAATATTTTCTGCGTTCTATATTTGTAAACAAAAATAGATCTTCAACTATAAACATTTTTGCGCTACTTGTATTCAGTGTTGTAACTGATCTATATCATTTGATCTGATCTAGTTCATTTAATATGGTTTTTGATCTGATCTAGATTTATGAATTCAGATCTTGATCTGGATCTAGATCTAAAAACTATTATCTATGATCTTAAAAAACATCAAATATATATATATTTAAGGGAAACAGTTAAAGCCATTTCAAATGAAAAAATAAATGCAAAAATTTGAACCCAGAAAGAAGAACAAATTAAATACAAGTGGGTTGTAATTTATTTTACCGGCTTCAGGATATTAATTCATTGTTTACATGTACATAAGTAGGCTGGTAACGTAATAACTGTATCTGTATAGTAATATTATTACTATACTGACTTGTCAACAAACATCTACAAAATGAAAATAAAATAAAAATGAAAATATAATGCTCTTTATTAATACATACAGATAACGTTAGCCTATCGTTCTAAATATGGTCAACTTTATTCTAAAATAATAAACATGTGGAATAAAGCACATAATTTTAATATTTGTCATATTGACATATGTCAAAATAATTGTTCTGTTAACCATAGCTGTCTGACAGTAGCATTAATGAGAGAATTTCAAAAAATGGTATTTATCAATAATGTCTTAATTTTCTGAAACCGATAAACTATTGAACAAACCACGGATGTTATTAATCATAACACGCCTTAGATGTCTTAAAATCCTCGCTCTACGAGCTCGGATTTGAAACCGACATCTTCGGCAGTTATGATATATATATATATATATATATATATATATATATATATATATATATATATATATATATATATATATATAACTTGCATTTCTTAGTGTATATATATATATAACATTCCCAGGTATGTTAATAGTTATAACTCACTTAAAAAATTCAATGGTATATCATGATTGTCTGCCTATTGATATGGCCTGTCTTATTTTATTATTTTTCGACAATTCTAATGTTTAAAATTATTATTTTGGTTCTGTGTCTACTCTAATCGTTAATTCAGTATTATTAAAACTAGGTATATATCTAATTTTTCTTCCCATGTGTAAGGCATACGGCTAGGTATATTCTTTGTAATTAATTTACTTTTTGCACTCTTATTAAATTAATAAGAAAAAAAAGCATTTGAAATTCGTTACTGATCTTTTTTATGATCTAAGAAAAACAAATCCCAAATTCCTGATCTGATCTGAAAAAAATATATTAATTATAAAGATCTTGATCTTGGTCTAGATCCTTTATAAACTGATCTGTCACAACACTGCTTGTATTGTATGTATTTCATCCATAGTTACTAAATATTTATTAACTATTTTCCTTGACGAATTTTGTTGCTTAGCAATAAACACGAAAGCAAACTGTATGGTAAATCCCGACTCCGAAGGAGGAAAGGTTTTACCTAATGTCAGTTTGCTTGAGTGATTTTGCTTAAAAGCAAAAAGAACAAGTGCTTAAAAATAAAAATTTATCTGAGAAAATCAGAGAGGTCATATGGTAAGATAAATTCCAAAGAAACGCAAAACAATTTATTATTATTTAATTTTTAAACTTGAAATATTTATTAACTGTCACACTGACAGTTATAAACAATAACAACTGTTTATTTATCAGGGTAACGGAGTTTTATCATATATAATATCATAAGTGGTAAATTTTTGCCGGAAAAATTTTCAGATTGTTACGAGAGCTGGTTGCCTAACAATTTATTGAGTGACATTGACAAAAAAATCACGAGTTGTCAAACGAGTGATTTTTGATCAATGTCACGAGATAAATTGGCAACAGGCTCGAGTAAAGCAATCAGAAAAATTTTCCAGGATAAAATTTAACCATGAATGGTATTCGGATGACTATTTCCAAAATAAAAATCAGGTAATCATTTATATAATTTTTTTCTTGACAAAAATCTTGCGATATAGGTATATTGTGTTTATAGGTATTATGTTTCAGTTTGCTTTTAACGTTTTAAATAGATTCCTGTCCAAATCGACTCGTTTTTAATAGAAACTGATAACACTGAAAATATACAGACTTTGACAGGGATGTAAACAATATGTTTCTAAAACGTCAAAAAAATTTCGCGTATCTAAACTCACTTACTTGTAAAAATACGACATCTTATTGGCTTAAAGGGTACGAAAAATTGTTTGTGGCGGTGCTTTGTCGAAATGAAACTTGGTAACTAGGTAGAATCCTGAATTTGGATTGGTTTATATATTTATGAGTGAAATAGTCAGTATAATACTGTTCCTATAGGGCGCGAGCAGACACGTGACTCAAGGGACCTTGACGTGCTTAGCATCAGCTGATTTGTGTGCGCATGTCATTTTGACAAGAACAATGTCATGTTGACAAGACCAATATTTTAACTTATTTTGATTTTTAACTGCTAAAATGTTATTATTTTTAATTTCGCCTCTTTTACTACCTAAAAATTATAAAATATTAACATTTTAGCAATTCAAAATCAAAATAAGTCAAAACATTGGTCCTGTCAAATTGACAATGTTCTTGTCAAAATGACATGCGCACACAAATCAGCTGATTCTAAGCACGTCAAGGTCCCTCGAGTCACGTGTCTGCTCGCGCCCTATTGGTTGAATTTTCAAGTGTTTTGCATCCTGATTGGTTAAAACTAGTCGTTAGAATTATATTTGTTTTGCAGATGCATACTTAAAGGCTATGATGCTATATTTCTCAAATAAGTTCAAACTTTGTATTTAAGAAAATGTAAAAACAGTCAAATTATGCAGAACTAACTCGTTGAGAATGGCTTTTGTAATTATATTATTAAAAAAAATATATGTCAGGGTTGAGAACAGTGGCGTTACTAACGGGCCTCCGGCTCTAGAGAGACCCCAATTTACATGATTTATAATTTTGTTACTACTGCGAAATTTTGAATTTAATCTTTTTTTTTTTGTAGCAACATACAAATTTATTTAGTCCTTTATTTTTTTTAAATATCAATTTCCAAAAATAATATTGGCTAAGGGGCCCCTTATCCGCTATGCAAAATCAAGCTCTTTATTTTCTATTATATTTCGGCCGGTAGAATTTCGATTTCTTAGCAAATATTTTCCTGCAACTGATCCAGAGTTTTCCTTTAAAATAACCCCATAAAAAGAAGTCTGGGGCTGTAAAATCACGACACCTGGCGACCAAAACGTGGAATAACGATACGAAAATTATTTTCGCAAAATTGCTGCTATTTAAACTGTATGATACTAATCCATCTTGCTATGCCATATTTTGTCCAAGTTCTTTCATTTGGGATTCCAAAAATGTATGAATTAATTCCCTGTATCTTTCACCAGTGGACTGTGCCACCAATTTCATTTTCAATATATATACGTATATACGGGCCAGTCACATTTTCATGTAAAGGTGCCTAATCTTGCATTTTCAGGCCTCCCATATTGGTTATTTTGCTTAACATGTCAACTCAGATGCAAGTGAGCCTAGCCACAATTTGCACAAGTTCTCGTGGTATGTAGTTCCTCATGATAAATGCTACAATTAAAACGGGCCCCAAAAAATTTTTGCGGGCGGGCCCCCGAACTCTTAGTTACGCCACTGGTTGAGAATAATACAAATGATCAATGCCTCCATCGAAAAAATACCATCCATTTATCGATGCTATTAATGATATTACTAGTGACAAATACTGATTGATTTTTAAATATTCTTAGAATAAAACTAAAAATAATAATGACCCTATGGTACAATTAAAGTGATAACAAAAATAAACACTTACGTACTAGCCGGTAATGAGCTAAATTTATTCGCAACGAGAAACTGTCATTTAAAGTAGTTCATTTGATTTTAAGACGCAGTTCTATTGAGGCAATTGATTGCAAGTGGCCATAACTGATTAAAATGAACGTTGTTCCGTTAGTGGATTGCATGGCGGTCAAGTCAAATGCAAGCACAAGCAGGCATATCGAGAATAAATTTAATAGTAAACGCTAAAATCAGACCAGTTCATTTGGAATGTCAACCTAAATTAATACACACATAATCGTGTCTCATAGCGGGATCTTTGTTCACTTGTTAAACATATGCATGATGCATATTCTTTTGTTTTTTGTAATGTCTCATTTCATTTGATTGAACAGGGATCAGAAATTTGACAATTGCTTTTTAATTTGTTAAAGATGCCGCACAATTTAATTGTGTCAAAGATTGCCGAAATGCCGATTATTATATTGCTATACTCATTTTTTTGTATTTATATTGGTGTATTATTATTGGAAGGAACTGCCTTGAATATATTTACAATAAAATTATAAAAATTTGAAACGTCATTCTAGCGTAACCCTATTCACGTCCAGAAGTACAAATTTTATATACTTAAAGTAATTATTAGGCTTGCAAGTACTTTCAGTACTTCAAGTACTGTACTTGAAGTACTTTCTATTTATAGTACTTTGTACTTGCTAAAGTAAGCCTATTCACATGTACTTGGTACTTACTACTTGAAAAAATACTTGAAGTACAATGAAAAGTACTTGAAGTATTTTTAAATACTTGAAGTACTTTAAATGTACCTGAAGTATTTTAAATGTACTTGAAGTATTTTAAATGTACTTGAATTACTTTAAATGTACTTGAATTATTTAAATGTACTTGAATTACTTTAAATGAATAATTTAAAAGTTAACAATGCTATGAGAATTGTGTGTCTGTCAGTGTTTCTTTTGCAGTGGTGTGGTGTTATTCCTGTATTAGATAATCATGTGAATTTCATTAATAAATATATTTTCAGCGATAATATGAAATAAAAGATATATTTGCAATTTTTCTTTGGCATAAATAAATTAATTCTAATCTTCATACTGCATATACATATAATGTTTGTATTACGTAACTACAGTCCTGGGACTTTGCCGTATTGCCTGGCGAACGCATGACGTAAAAATGACGTCATTCTAACTTCTCGGTACAGCTTCTCGTATCGATTGGCGATCATATAACGTCAATTTTACGTCATGAGATCGCTAGGTGATACGGCAGTCCCAGCGAGGAACTCTTGTTTTTAATAACTAAATAAATATCGTACCTATATTAACTTTTTTGTCAATAATCACCTTTTAAGGTTTATAAGGACCATATAATCAGAAAAATATCAATTACCTGAAAAAGTACTTGCACCCAAATTTACAAGTACTTTGTCAAGTACTTGGTACTTTCAAATCATGATTATTTTTAACTATACACTTTCTTAATCTTAATTTTTAGATTTGACAGTAATTAATGTATAATGTATTTTATCACTTGCCAAAAAATAAAATATATTATACATTAATTACTGTCAAATCTTAAAATTAAGATTAAGAAAGTGTACAGCTAAAAATAATCATGATTCGTGATTATATAGACGCCAATCTTAACGCCCGAGAACACGAGTGTAGCAAAGGTCAAAAAACGAGTAAAAATCACTGCAAACTAGGCGCTAATTGTTATGACTCTAATCAGCGATATACAAATTGCTGTCTCTATTTTTGCAAAATTGTATCGAAAAGTTTGTACATAATTTAGCAATAAATATCAACAAAATTATCTCAAATTTTCACTATCATAAAAATAGTTTATGAAATATTTATTTTTAAATTTTAAATTCCTCGATATCTATTTTTATGAAAAGGATATAGTCATTGCATCACCTTTTTCACTATCAGTTTTGTTTTAAATTTTAAGCGGACTGTGGGAACTAAATTATCAATTAAAAATTGCCGACTATGTTTCCTGTTTCCTCTTGAATTTTTTGATCTGTACCGCCTTGCAATGATTTACGGCGTTTAGAATTTTTATGGGGTCTTATGGCCGCGTGCCTGAGTGTCAGGTCGCGAATCTGAGGAACGGAGTTCGATCCCACGCCAAATATTTCAAATTTTAAATGGCACAAAATTGACCCCTGTGATGCAATCTCCACGCCAGCAATGAGCGACCGTGAGGTGACGCCTGGTAAGCGCCCGCATGGTGCAAATATTTCAACATTACCGATATCTGTGAACAAAGCAGATTGGCACACCCAGCGGTAATAAGTCGTGATGATATATTTATATTTATTTATTTAGAATTTTTATACAAGATTTATACAAGAAGTTATAAGGCAGAGAATATAATTCATTAGTCACGTGACATGTTTTCCGCCAATCAACATTTAGAATCTCCCTAGTTACATGTCTATCACAGCGATGATAAAAAACAAAAAAAATATTACCTTATTTATATTAGTTACTAAGGGATTTGTTTTCTTTATTTGACATTGACAGTTAATTGTGAGTATAGGGCGCGAGGAGACACGTGACTCGGTCGTCCTTGACGTACTTGGAATCAGCTGATTTGTGTGCGCATGTCGTTTTGACAAGAACAGTGTCACTTTGACAAGACGAATGTTTTGACTTATTTGGTTTTGAACTGCTAAAACGTTATTAATGTACAATTTTCAGGCAGTAAAACACATGAAATTGCTCAAGTCAAAATGACAAGCGCATACAAATCATCTGATTCCTAGCATGTCAGGGACGCTCGGGTCACGTGTCTGCTCGCGCCCTATAAAAATGTGCGATAAGCGTTGGATTGATATCAACAATGATGCAAAATAATAAGATAATTGTCAAATTAACCATGTTGTAATACAATATATTAAAACTTAGGTTAGCAGCACACATAATGTGTCACAAAAATTCATTATATTCTCTCATTAAATATAAGCTCGTGATATGATTAATAATCGCAAATATTGCTCGTGAAACCGAAGCAGCACATTTCACTCGGCCTTCGGACTCGTGAAATCTGCAACTCGGTTTCACTCGAGAATATCATTGATGATAATCATATCACTTGTTATATTACGTATGAGAATATATTTGAAATTATTATAAATATATTTCATTTCGCATTGGTCCACCTCAAACTTCTTCTGCTGCTATATGACTAGAGGTAAGCATCGAATTACTGCAATCTTTACCCTTTGTTCAATGAAAATCATATTGGCAAAATGGTAAAACTTAATTTTTTTATTAATGTATAAATTTAGATGCAGAGGCTGCAATATGCGTAATATTTCGCAGCATTAATTAATGATATAAATATCGTTGATTATTAATTATGGTCAAACGGATTAGAGTACGAATCACGCAGATTAGAAACCAACTTCTGATAACACAATCGACTTGAGAATTCATAGTGTTATACAAAAAGGAAACTACTGAATTATGAATTATCACAACTTTGTGAAGAATGCGGAAAATAATTAAATATATATATATATATATATATATATATATATATATATATATATATATATATATATATATATATATATATATATATATACCAACATATGTTCTAAGAAGTAAATTTATCTATAGATTATATATTTCAGAAATAAATAAGGTTACCATTGGGACTAGGGTCAGATTTATAATAGTGGAGACACCCCTTTCATAGAACAAATTGCAAATACACACAAGTCTGTATCTCTACCTATTGTAATAGTTAAAGGATATCGACCCAAAGGTTTAAAAATTTGAAATCAGCGCATGATGATGTATCTAATAGCGTTTTCGATTGGCAGCTATATTGCTCTGAAAAACGCTCGACCTCTCGAGGTTATGTTCTCAATCGATATTAATATTATCGATATTAATATATAAAAATAGACACTTCGACAAGTGTAATTTGCACATAGCGCATCTGGCGACACAGCTTAGAAGTAATGGTTGCTAAGGTTACGGCAATACAAATAAAATGAAATAACAGATGGAAAAGAAAACGGGAGGGGGTTTGTTTGTATCGAGATGTTCTGTCTCTCTCTTGCGTGTGACGTCAATTCTGTAAGTGTTTATTGGAATTTTGAAGATTTTGGATAAAATGGACGTATTTTGGTTAAAGAGCAAAAACAGAAAGTTTTGATTCTCAACAATTAAAATAGTAAATTTAACAAATATATACGATACTGTTTTCTAATCGGTATAAGCTTAAAATTGCATGGTGTGTAAGTTAACAAAAGTCAGTTCATTGTCAAGGTGCATACACAAATGAAAATTAGGTTTATGGTTTTTGTTTAGGTTTAAGTAAGTCATTCATAAATGTAAGTTTAAATTAGCTAAAAATTAGTTTTGATATGCACAGACATCTGTGTAAATGCTTCAAAAATAAGATTAAAATATTGGTAGAGCAGTACTCAACAAGACACCTGTGCGCCGTGAAACTGTCATTCGTTTGGCATTATTGGTTATATTTCAGCAATTAAATTATGACAGTCTCCATGCTTTTCTCGCATTTGTTTAAAAAGCCGAACCCACCAAGTGGATACTAAATAAAGATGGGTGTATATATTTATATCATTTCAGACTCGTTCTCATTGGTGTTTGTGACGTCAAACTAAATTATAAACCTAAAGTTTGGACCTTGCAATGTTTAGCTTTATATGATTTGGATTTACAGACCCTAAATTGTGATGTGTGAATGGAGATATTACATAATATGCGGCCAAAGTCTTTAAATCTAAAGTATAAACCATAAATCTAAACCTAATTTTCATTGGTGAATGCATCTTAAGTTGAGACAAGCTATGACTGATAGATGGTAAATGGTATAAGCTCTCGTGCTTATGCAACCAACAATACATGTATGATGTTGGGAAAACTAAACATTCTTATTAGCCCCGTTTGATTTATAGTATTCAGAGGCATATTTACCCCTGTGCTGAAATATGAAGCGAAAATTCAAGTAAATTGTTCCTGTACTAGAACTATCAACATTTTAAAAAATTCAACACAACCCAAACCTGCTTGCGATATTAACCTACATTTAAAAAAAATAATTATTGAAATCTATTAATATTTGACTTTGATTTTATAGGCAAAACAGCATTTCTCGAATTTCCCATAAAATCAAAGTCAAATACTAATAAATTTCAATAATTATTTGTGTTGTGTTGAATTTTTTAAAATGTTAATAGTTCTAGTATTTATTTGAGTTTTCGCTTCATATTTCAGCACAGGGGTAAATATGCCTCTTCAGTCAAAAATATTATAGTTCATTCGCTGAGACGAGAGAATATAGAACTAATTATTGAACAGAGACAAATCATTCTATTGGTCAAAAAGAGGATGATTTTGGAGCCGAACCAATAGAATTAGTTCCGCATTCTCTCGTCTCCGCGAATAGAGTATACCGTAAAATGGGGCTACTTGGCCTCCGCGGGGCTTTTTGTTTCATTAGTTTATTTTTTGTTGTTGCTATTTAATTGATATAGGTGTATATTGACTAAAAAATAGTAAGAACCTATCAAAGGATCCAAATCCTACAGGGATTATAATGAAGAACAAATGCTGGAAGCCATTGCTACCGTAAAGACCGGAATGGCAACCGAAACCTACATTGTGCCTCGCAGTTCGCTATTTTTTCACACACGTTCGTCCAAAAATTAAACACATTCCCAAAAATATGACAAAAATGAGTCCCAGTAGCCCCATTTTACGATAGTCATTAGCCGTGTTCCTTCGGGCTGTGTTTGTGATTTTGTAAATCCTGATTAATTTAATCGTGATCCTTTTGATAAAAGATTTTAAAATTATATCAAGAAAACAACACAATCTAGTGTCAAATGTCAATGTTATATGCAGACTAATGCAAACTATCCCATTTTATTTTATAAATAATCAACTGTCAAGTGTTATAGTCAGAATTAAAAATGGATTATATAAAAAAGTAAAATATAATGTTCTTGGTAAGGAATATGAAGTATATTTATTTCAAACAAATCTTTATGTGGCTCATTACACGCTTTTGTAGAAAAATCTTAGTTCCCTTGATGCCACAAACCCCACATTCGTAAATTTCTACGCTCGAAATAGTATATTTTCAATTTGTTCTGAACTGAATCCATGTGAATCACTCAAAAAGGTTGATTCTGAAGGGAAGGGGGAAAGTTGTCTAGTGATCACAAAATGAGAAAGTGGGGATAACGAATAGGAAACGTAAAAACTAAAAACATTATTCTTCTTAATCATGATCACTTTTATCATTTAGACTACGAATCACAGCCCGAAGGAACATGGTTATTATAGCTATTAACATACCTAGGATTGTTATGACTATCATAACTGCCGCAGATGTCGGTTTGAAATCCGAGCTCGTAGAGTGAGGATTTTAAGACATCCGTGGTTTGTTTGTTTGTGTATAAGTTTCAGAAATTGAAGACATTAATAATAAAGATTATTTTTTGAAATTCTCTCATTAATGCTACCTTCAGAATGCCATGACAAGCAGAATAATTATTTTGACACATGTCAATATGACAAATATTCAAATTATGTGATTTATTCCCTGCGTTTATTATTTGGAATAAAGTAAAATGTTTTAAGAACGATACACTAACCTTATCTGTATGTATTAATGAAGAGCATTATAATTTCATTTGATTTTATTTTCAATTTGTAGACCGTTGTCAGTACAAAGAAACGTATGTCAATTTAAAAATATTTAATTAAATATGAATTTGACATGAGATATTGTCAAAAATGTTATCTAAAGAAATCAAAGCTTTTGTTCATATTTTAGCAATAGAAACAAATTAGAAAACGGCGAATGTCAATAAACTATATCCTTCTTTATTGCCTTTTCTCCTTAAAATTACATTTTAAGATCAATTTTGACAACTCGACTTTTGAATTAAATAATGATCAGCCATACGTTTCACTGTTCAGAGCCTACTCTGAGTTCGGATTTTTTTTGAACACATACAGATACAGTTATTACTTAAGTTACTAGCCTACTTTTATATATGTAAACAAGGGTTTAATATCCTGAAACCGGTAAAAAAATAAACTTATATTTTTTGAATTCATGCATATTTGTGAATATGTTAAGCAAGAAATAGTTTTAAATATACCACGAAAAATAGTTTTTTATGGAATAAGAACAAAATCTATCAAATTAATCAATTTTGAGATGTAAAAAATATACTCGTATTTACAAAATATATAGTTTTTTTTATAGACACAAAAAACAATTGTTGTTCTGTAAATGATTTTCACAGTTAACAAAATGACAATAATTACATAATTATCTTCAATGTGACAGAACAATTTTATATGGTTTCTGTCTTTATTATTTCCGCATCTAAGATTAATATGAAACCAAAGTTTCCTGACACAATTTGAAAAACCCTGCCCACATCCTTCTATATCTACAATTATGTATTCATATCCCAAAATAGTTTATTGTACATGTACCTACATAGAATATTTAATATTTTATAGCAACATCATAATAATAATCGTATATAATAACTTTACTGAACGACAATATATGAGGTGAACAATGGACAATAAAAATGTACATAATTACAGGAGTGCACGTTTATAATTATACAAAAATCATTTACAAAAGAATATAAAAATTAAAAACATACCAAGTTTATTTTTATTTATTTATCATAAATTTCTACAAAACCAAACACTGATGTCACTTTTAGGTAAGGAAGGTATTGTCTTTAGTCAAAAAATTCGATGATGAGTTTTTATCGAATAAGCACGTTTTATGGTCCCTAGAATATGATTTTACTATTTTTACGATGGTGTTTGTATGTATGGATGGATGTATGTAGATATGTGTGTGTGTGACGATTTTCTAATGCGATAACTCTAATACTACAATACCAAATATTATAATTCTTTCGTATTTCTCTTCGTTACATCTATTTGAAGAGCTGATTAGATTATGGTTATAATTGGTCAACCGGAAATACCCTCATTTGAAGATTTTAACAGTTTTTCTTGAAAAAACAGTATTAAATTAATTTTTTCACATTTAATGTTATAAATATTAAAGAATATTTTATTCTCTATAAGATTTGATTACATTTTATACTTCATATTCAATAGATATAGAGTAATAAATTTAAAACGAAATTAAATTTCATAAAGCAGCATCTACTATATTAAAAAAAATTCTGATTGACAAATGTCAGTGTCAAGTACATGTATGGAATTTGTAAAAATACATAGAACTGAAGAAAATCACTGTGTGGAATTTTTGCAACAGCTGTATTCTTTTTGGACAAAATCTCAGCTCATCTCAGATCACTTCAGATAAACTCAGGAAATCGTTGTTCTTTCTGACATAACTGATTTGAGTTGTAAACTCAATTTCCGATGCTACACTACCAGTTTACAAAACTCAAAATGATTTGAAACACTCAGCTTGCATTTTAAGGTTATATAATTCAACAAAATTTATATTCACATATACAGATATACATACAAGTAATATAATTGCGTAGGCTTCCACAGTCTGAGTCATGAGAAATATTCGTTTTCCGGGAATGGACTGTGTCATATTTTGAGTCAGAGCTCAACGTTTCGCCCGCAGTCATATGGGGCATCTTCAGGAGCAAGGGGGATAGTACTGTCTTAAACACGGTTACCCGACGTGTCAACCACGCTAGAGGCCGAGTTTAAGCAACAAGGAGGGAGACTCAGTTTACAAGGTTACCCGACGTGTAAACCACGCTAGAGGCCAAATAAACCAAGTGACGAAGAAAGGCCGAGAAGACAGTTATAACTAATCTAAAGATACGGTAGATGAGCAGAGCTAATGAGGACCAATAGGATCGGGCCTTAGTCATTTATATGTAATTCACTGTGTATATATTTTTTGTCTGAATAAGGGTCTTGAGAAAAGGCAGTATTTAGAAATTTTAATGAAATCTTAGTCCTTATTCTGATAGTTACGGTTGAATCCTTATACCAATAAGTATACACCTTAAATAATTCTGACATATGAATATAATTATTGTGTATTTTCACCACAGCTATTTTACCAACTAATTTCAGTGTTTTAATTAATTTTAAAGTATTTAAAGACCGTACGTAAACGCAGAGTCAAATATAAAACATCGGACTTTCCTAAGTTTCTTTAAATTTTGTTGGATTTTCCTGTTAGCATATGCGTCAATAGTTGTTTACAATAATACTTATAGGGTTGCTATTATTCAGTACATAACTTCTCTATTTTAAATTCAAGGTGACGGAAAATATGAACACTTGTTTACCTGCTGCATTATGTAAATGAACTTTTTAAGAGGGTACCTTACTATATGGTAAATAAACAAACATATATGTAGGTATACAGACTCAATGGGGCCTTCCACCATAATAAATATTCATACAAAAACAAGGTAGCCAGAGATAATGTGCGGAGAACCATTTCAGTGTACACATTTAAAAATATTAGTGAATTTGTATGAAATTAAAATGTAATGTAAATGAAATGAAAATGAATGTTACATGAATCCACCTTGAATGTCCCTCTCGATCTACTATAACTTTTATTTGAATGATTTTCTTCTATTCCCAATAATAAAGAAAATAATCGAAGTGTCCCGTACCCGAGAAACACCCTATATAGTTATATATTTTTTATGTGTTGAAATAGATCAATTTATATGAGTCCAATTATTAGTAAATTTCACTGTTTGAGAAAAAAAACAGCTTAACATCTACATCATAAAATATTTTAAAAAATGTTACGGCTTAAGACTTAACGAATATAGTCGAATCTTCTAAACCCTCAAAAACAGATCCCATTTTGATGAAATTTTTTAAAATGTTTGTTATTTTCACTTATTTAAAATTATAAATATTCAAGCTAGGGCGCTCAATTATTTACATAGGGGTCCGGATTTCGAAGGCCACCATTGAGATCTCGGGAACTATAAAAGATACGACTGCAGTTATAATGGGACATGTTGTGCGCCTTTGAGGGGTCATCTTAGATGTGTGGTCGAGTTCCATACGGATTTTGTGTGAAACACTTATGGTGTTCCTATCATTGGGCATACTACACACATATTCCAGCCATCTTATTCTAATGATTTGTATAAACGGATTTTGCATATCTTGGATAACAATTGGGAAGTTAATACATTGTTCAGACTATATGCATTTATTAGCTGCTATTGTCTTTATTAATTTCAGTATCCATTTCATTTTTGTTTTTGACTGTGGAATCCAAATATTTAAAATTATCCACTTCAAAAGTAAGGTGAATACTTTTCGGCATGCTTCACTTCTATGGAGGTTTATACATTTTAAAAAAATCATCAAAATCGGATCTATTTTTGAGCGTTTAGAAGATTTTTTTTCCGCTTCATTGAATATACTATATTAGAACACTTTTTAGCATATTATAAAAGAAAAAAAAATTACCCAAATCTGAGTATTGGGGTTTTTTGATATCGATATGGTAGGCCTATAGTTGTACATAACGATAAAAAGTACATACTACAAATAAACAGTTTGTTCCGTTATATTTTCTATTACTTAGCAATACAATATTATAAAAAAAATTGCGAAAAATTTAAGGTTTGAAGGATGAAACATATTTAAAATACAATAACCTTTACACCAATCGAAAGAAAAAAAAATACGTATTTTCTTAAAGTAATAATCAAATATGACTTTCATTTAAAAAAAATGTAATTTTATGATATATCTTGAAAATTTGCCGATAGAAGAATTATTTTCGTACACCACTGGACAGATAATAAAATTATCTAACTGTTCTATTTGAAACATTTTTCTGAATAACTGATAGTTTAGAAATAATTTCGTAATGAAAAAAATCTAAAACTTCAGTACTCCCCCATTATCGAGTAACCTATGAGAATTTTTGGCAAAACAAAAGCACATCTAAGATGACCTCCCAAAGGCGCACTACTTGTCTCATATAACTGAAGTATCTCTTATAGTTCCCGAGATCCCGATGGTGGTTTTCGAAATCCGGACATCCTACTCGTATATAAATAATTGAGCGCTCCAGCTAAAATGTTTCCGAATTTGAATAATTGAATATAACAAACATTTTAAAAAATAAATCATTAAAATCGGATCTGTTTTTGTGCATAGGTTAGGAGTAAAAACCCTTATTGACTCGGCTAATAATAGAAATAGACTTTGTAGAACTATAGTTCGCTTCAATTTAAATTTAGATAAAGTTTCAGAAAAATTTAAAAAATAATTTAGGACACCATTTAAAGCAAAAATCGAACAAAATCGAAACAAAGTATTATCTATTATATAATAACTACTGTAAAAAAACCTATTGACATTTATAATTCATAAATTATTAAATATGAACAAAAAGTATAATAATTTTTTCGCTTGTGTCAAAGCTAGTAAATAAAACGATTCTTCGAAACCGGTCTGTAGTTAACGAATTCCCTAGTTGACCAACTAGTTTTTATGCTTCATCAGTCACGGAGTCAACTGGAAATTCTTATCAAATACCTGATCAACCATTTAATTCTAGTAGTTAGATTTTCTGTCGACTTGAGTATAAATAGGATGTAGTCATATCATGTTGTGCACTTCGTGTTGAAAAGTTGTAATCAATTGTCAATAATAATGAGAGCGTACGTTGTTGTGGTTTGTGTTCTTGGTAAGTTCAACAAACTACATGAATATATTAAAACTTATTTTCATTCATATTAATATTAATTAAAATGTAATTTTCTACATACCTACATAATTACACTCTTTTCTATCATTTAAAAGTCGAGATGAGCGTTCAGCCAAAAAATAGCCTCGTCGCTGAAAATGATTTTATATCTCACTAAAGTATTATGAGCTGTTTATTGCTAGGATATGGTGTATATAAACATATCTATAACAACCGGAGCATTGTATGTTCATTATGCCCTCATTATAATCGGATCATCGTTTATGGTGTATTATGAAAATTATTTTCTTTTTATTTAAAATTCATTACAATAATAAAAATCTGATGTGGCCAGCACATAACCTCTCGCCAGATATTTTACCTGGTTGAACGCATAAAACGAAACATTTTTAAATACAAATACATAATATTCATGTCTCACTGATATTTTAATATAAATTATGTACAATACATACATTTTCTTTTTATTCAATATCCTGAAATTTTCTTTTTCTACTTTCCTTTTCTTTTTCTTTATATTCGTAATTTTTTCGCAAATTCTTCTTATATTCTTTTTTACATATAGGTATTCTTTTACGTTGTTGCCTTTTTTTATTTTCATAATCTTCATAATAATATACAAATATTTTTGACAGACGCATACAAATATTTTTGACAGTGACATTTATGTGTCAATTACAAACATTTGAATTTCTTGCCTTGTAGTAGTTTGATCTGAGATTTTTTACATCAAATTATTTTATATTCCTTTCTTTATCTCTAAATCTATAGAAGATATAATAATGAATTTATATTTATCGAATAAAGAATTTAACGTTCTTTAATATAAGTATTTACATAAATTTTCGATAAATAATATTTAGATCATTTTTTTCTTGTAACTACTACTTCCGGTTGTCCAATTGTTACCAAAATTGACTCGACTCTTCCCATTATTGTTAGATTGAGTAATCCGTAGTTACAAATGTCTTAAGTCTTATAGTATTTGAGATATAGTGAATCCAACATCCACACACACATCCACACACACATCCACACACACATCCACACACACATACGGACATCATCGTAAAAATGTTATAATCGGATTCTAGGGACCTTAAAACGTGCTTATTCAATAAAATCTGGATATGCGATTTTTAGCATGAATACAATACCTCTCTTAGCGAGAGGTAAAAAGGATTGATTACAACATTTAATACATTAATTGATTGCAACAATTAATATAATAAGAACACACCTTTGAAAGTACAACACATAAATCATTTTTATTTTAATTATAATACTTAAAAATGATAACATGTAAATAGTAAGTACGTTGAATTGCAGACTGCAATGTTTCGCATTGATTTTGGACGGATGACGGATCACTAATTTTTTTGAGGACGATATTTATCAATGTTTGAATTCATTTTTGATATTATTTACCGTCACATGTGACACATCCAAAGCAGTACAAACTCTCTAAAATATAATAATATTTAGATATAAGTGCATAAGAAATAAAGAACTGAGATCTGTCATGTGAAAACGAACCTCAAAATGCAATACTTTCATCTTTTACAGACTAGGATGAAATAATTTGGGAAACATTTATGTCTATATCTTCCTCAAAGTAAGCAGAAGCATTCAAAATAATTTCCTTCCATCGTTTTGATGAAATATCTTCCGAAACATCAAATTCATCAATTTCACCATCTCCAACGATTGAACGATATAGAACGTTGATGTTTTAAAAATAAATAAATGTTGATAATAAACAAAACAATTAAACACTATCCTTAGCAATGCCAAAGCTTACGCATTATTGTAATCAAAATTATTATAAATGAAAACTTATTTCACATACTCTTGTGAGACATAAAATCTTGTACCACAAGCGTTACTAGATGATAATGCCCATCGGACGACATCTATCCCTCGGCCTAAATGCCCTCGGGCTAGATCCTCGTCGTCCTCCTGGCATTATCATCATCGTAACGCCCTTGGTACATAAAATACTATTTTGTGCAACCGGACGCGAAATAAGCATTTCGCAGCCGTATTACAGGCCGCGAAATTGGATTTCGCGACCGTTGTTATGGTAACGGCCGTGAAATTAATTTCGCGGCCCTTGTCGTGGTCGCGGCCGCGAAATTAGGTAAACAATCACTTTGACACTTGAGAATTGCATGGTTTTGTTTATCAAATGTCAATTCCATAGCCACATTGAAAGCTAACTTTCTATTTATAATGAAACTGTTTAAAATTAATAATATTTGTAATTACATATTTTTTACGGTTGCACAAAAAATATTGTGTACACCTTGTCCGCGAAATCCTTTAGCGCCCTCGAGATTGTCTTGCCTCGGCCGCAAGCGGCCTCGGCGACAATATATCGCTAAAGAGTGATTTCGCGGCCTTGATATACAAATAACTATATTGGCCGAAATGCAGTACCCGAATTTTCATATTATCAGAAGTAATATCACAAGACCTCCTGATTTTATCGATAAATTTTTATTTTGCACGATTTTTTTTGCTTAGCAACAAACACGAAAGCAAACTGAATGATAAATCCCGACTCCGAAGGAGGAGGGGTTTTACCTAATGTCAATTTGCTTAAAAGCAAAAAGAATGAGTGTTTAAAAATAAAAGTTTATCTGAGAAAATCAGAGGTCGTGTGGTATTTGGTGAGATAAATTCCAAAGACAACGCAAAATGAAACAATTTAATTATTAATATTTTATTTTTAAACTTGAAATATTAATTAACTGTCACAGTGACAGTTATAAACAATAACAACAGTTTATTTACTTGGTAGCGGAAAATTATCGGGGTAACGGAGTTTTATCAGTATAATACTGTTCCCATTCGTTGAATTTTCAAGTGTTTTGCATCATGATTGGTTAAAAACTTGTCGTTGGAATTTATCGCTGAATAATACCTATGCATTATTGGACTGTGAATTTTTCCAAGAGTAATTGTCAAACCTTGATTATTATTCCTGTCAATTCAGATGTTTAAAAATTCCTAGGGTTGCTGAATGAGAGCAATTTAAATTATCATTACTGATATCTGCGTACAAAACAAATTAGCACACCCAGCAATGGGTAATGCCGTGATGACACATTTAATTATATTGTAATTCCAGCCGTCTCCACCCTTGTCCTCTCCAACCCCCGCCCCAAACGCCAAATAGACTTCTCTGACTCCAACGACAATGACGATCTCTCCGATTGGGTCTGGAATCGCCCAACCCGCCCTACACGCCCTACTCGTCCCCCTCGTCCTATTCCTGTGACACCCCCTAACAGTGGCAGACCAGTCCCTACACGTCCGCCTGTGCAGGGAAGCACACCACCATCAGGGCCCAGTCCTGCTGCGCTCTGGAGATGCATGCAGGGTTGTTTGAGGACTCCGCAATATGACCCCGAGTGCGCTTCGTTGCAGGATGGCACGAAGAAGACTTACTCGAATGGGTCCGAAAGAACGTGTGCGGAATTTTGCGGGGAATGTAAGTGAAATGAAATTTTTCATTTTTGATTAAATTGTCAGTTAAAAAGGAAAAATGTCACATCGAAAAATTGACACCTGTAATTTTTACAACTTATCGATGCTATATTTTTCGTTTTAACTGATAATTATGTTAACAGATATTTTAACCAGAGATGAAAGTACCGGGCCATAGACTTTTAATTAAATACAAAAATGAGAATAATAATATATTGGGGTTCTGTAAACATACTGTTAATTTTAAAATCCTATATTTTTCACCAATAATAGCAACAAACAATAAATAAATTTTAACAGGCTGTTATGAAAAGTTATGAAAAATATCAATATTGACTGAACGATAATACTCTTTCTAATCTAAACCTGACAATAATAAAAGTTTATTAAACGATAAATAAATAAGAAAAAATCTGATGTGGCCAGCACATAACCTCTCGCCAGATATTTTTTTTCTTTTTCTTTATATTCGTCATTTACAAATACATATATTCATGTCTCACTACAAAATAATTCTCACATATATTTGCAAAATCTATGGGATATTTTAATATAAATTATGTACAATACATACATATTCTTTATATTCAATATCCTGAAATTTTATTTTTCTACTTTTCTTTTCTTTTTCTTTATATTCGTCATTTTTTCACAAATTCTTTTATATTCTTATATACGCATATTCTTTTGCGTTGTTGACTTTTTTACTTCCTTGTACAAAGTAAAGGGAGTATTGTATTCGCGAAATATTTCGGTTTTCAGATTTCAACGGAAATATCCATTTTAACCAACCCTGAATCCATTCTGACTAATTTCGTCGTGACGTATGTACGTACGTATCTCGCATAACTCAAAAACGGTAAGCCGTAGAAAATTTAAATTTTGTATTTAGGACCTATAACATCTAGTTGTGCACCTCCCTTTTTGGTCATTACATAATTTCCAGAAATGGTACTTTATTTGAAGCCTATAATAGATTTTAATGAAAAACTATATTAAAATATAATCCAAAACTTTTCAAATTTAGTATATAAGACTTTTATATCAATTGAAATAACATAGCAGAATTTGGTTAAAACAGGCTAACCGGAAGTGATATATTACCTGAAGTTGTTAACAGTTTTTCTTCATTTTGATTTTAGAAATAAATGCTTCAAATAAGAGTTTTAGAGAATTAAATTCTGCGTCTAGCCCATCAAGTATTATTAAATTAGGCCTTTGTATAAGCGAGATATATAAATTTAAAACTTATATACTTTTTGGTTTTTGTAATGAAGCTTGCTATGTATTAGGACAAAAAATAACAAAAAAAATAAAAAATAGATGTTAATGTCAAATTACGTCAAATACATGCAATTTTATAATTGAGTCTATACTTCATATTAGTCTTGCGTACAAGGAAGTCGTGTGGTATCCACATCAGATTTTTTTATTTTCATAATGATGTACAAATATTTGTTTGACAGTGGCATGCAAATATTTTTGACAGTAACATTTATGTGTCAATTACAAACATTTGAATTTCTTGCCTTGAAGTAGTTTGATCTGAGATTTATTACATCAAATTATTTTATATGCATTTCTTTATCTCTAAATCTATAGAAGATATAACTACTACTTCCGGTTGTCCAATTGTTACCAAAAATTAATCAACTCTTCCCATTATTGTTAAATTGAGGAATCCGTAGTTAAAAATGTCTTGTCTTATAGTATTTGAAAAATCGTGGATTCAACATCATCGTAAAAATGTTATAATCGGATTCTATGGACCTTAAAACGTGCTAATTCACTAAAATCTGGATATGAGATTTTTAGCATGAATTCAATACCTCTCTTAGCGAGAGGTAAAAAATAATAAAAATATCGAACACTATGAATTAACAAATATAAACATTAATAAAGACTAAGGTTATTATTAAATACTTGTTACTGGCTATTTATTTCATCACTCGTTGTCAAATTGTCTAGATTCATTGTAGACTTACTTGTAGCCTAGCTTGTACACTAACTAGTAGACTAAGTTGTAGACTAGACTGGACTCATATTTATTATAGCATACAATTTTTTTCCCCCATTCCAAGTATATGATTTGATTATAATAATTATTTATGAAATCATAATGTAATGGGGTTTCGTGGCCGCGTGCCTGAGTGTTAGGCCGCGAATTTTAAATTGACCCCTGTGGTGCACTCTCCACGCCAGCAATAAGTGCCCGTGAGGGGACGCCTGATAAGCGCCCGCACGGTGCAAATATTTCATTACCAATATCTGTGTAAAAAGCAGATTGGCACACCCAGCAATGGGTAATAAGCTGTGATGATATATTTATTTATATATTTGTCATTTTCCTTTTATGCCTGATGCCTTAGTTGGTCTAGTAAAATAACCAATAAATAAGTGTCTGACTTCTATTTTTTAAAATAAATAAATCAATAAATAATTGAACATGTCGCTTATAATTGCAAATAATTTCTAATTTCATTTGTATTTGTTTCAGCATCAACATTCTTATTCAAAGGAAGCTGCCAAGCCCTCTTGTAGTCTGTGTCGTTTTGCCATATGACAAGATATTCGAGATGCCAAATAAAATTATTTAAATATAGTGAAGACGACTTTCTCGAGCAAAATATTGCCTTTAATAATAATATTAATAAGATTTTTTACGTGATTTAAATATTTTATACTTAAATGGGAATACAAAATATTTTGCTCGATAACTGTGAACTCAAGCTTTTATTAATCGTAGATATTTAAAGGATGTAGTAAACCAAAGTCACTATTTTGTATTATTTATTTTGAATTTATTAATTTAATCAACAGTAGATATATAAATAAATATATTTAACAATTTAATCAGGTACTATAATAGTATTCTTTTTATATCCTATTTCATAATATGATGGCCACACTATTGTAACGTTTTTTTTTTTATTTATTTGGGTGGTATAAATATTAGACAATTATTATTAATTAAGAGTAAGTGTTTATTAAACTATAATGAAAATTACAATTAAGACTAAAACTATAATTAACAAGATAACACTAACACTATTTATTTAACCAATTAACACTACTATTTATTTCCACGATATTACAAATTATTTATTTCACTACGCGTTCCAATCTTAAACTGCCGGTCTATTGAAGATCCTTGAAGATTGTTTACGCGATATTTATATCACTATATACTTATATCATGTTCAACTGTCCGCCTACCGACCTCCACAGCGTCTATATACTCAACTGACTCAACAGCGTCTGTATATTCAACTGCTCGGACAGAAGTCACACCTTTCACCTCACTGTCTGTCTATTTATGTAACTAACTTTCTCCTTCCACAACCTCAGTATCACCAACTATCCGTATGCCATAATTCTTCAACACCAATGCCGAGTATCCACTCCAACTCGCTGTTACTGTCCTTGTCTACCTAGCTTCACAATACTCGTCAACACTACCGAGTATTCATTTCCACAGCTATCCCAATATACCAGTAACTTCCAGACTCGCCGTTACTGTCCTCGTCCACTGTAGCTTCTCAATACTCATCAACACTACCGAGTATTCACATCCACAGCTATCACAGTACACCAGTAACTTCTAGAGTACGTACTCCACTCGACACTTTACTGCATACGCTCACTACGATACTGCTGTGCTTGTCAGGGGCGTAAACTACGTGGGTGCACGGACGCACGTGCACCCACAGTAGGGACACACGATTCTGAACCTTTTTTTAAAAATATCGATCTAAAGTTGTATTTTCGGTATTTACCTTCACTGAACGAATCGATATTTTTTATTAAAAGTCGTTAAAATACAATTTTGTATCATTTCTTAGCTTGGTACGGTTATAATCTATACTTTAGATTTACTTTTGACTTGACTATTTCACTTCTTCCTGTCGTTCTCTAGTCTGTGGTTTGTGGCAATTTATCATGTTTGTGTTGTATTATCTGAATTATTAGCAAATTAAACCATTTTAATTTATAACGTTGCCTTTTTATAACATCTCAGTATAACTGAAATTCAATTTTGTAAGTAATCTATTTATTGCAGATCGATATTTTGCATCTAAATCTGATGGTAGATAAAAGTTTCGATTCGTATCGATTCGCTAGATTGATTTTCTCTTGATTTTTACCTATCCCTAACCCCCAGTAATTTTGCCCTAACAGTTTAATTATATTTCATATGTAGTAATAATGTCGGTCGATTAGAAATAGAATAGTGGATCACTAATAATAATAACAAAAAATATCATCTGAAAAGATGTCTTATGTCCATATGGATTATCATACAAAAATGTCATTCAAATCGGACAAAGCGTTCTACTATAAACAAAATGATTTTTTTAGAAGCACTTTGAAGCAGAATTTGCTAAATGGGACACTTTCGGATATAGATAAATTTAGTTAAATCATGTTGTTTTTGGACCAGGAGTCTGTGGTTAAGCCATATATACGGATAATTTAATATGTGCATAATAAATTAACTATGCCATTTTTACTTTGCATTTATAAAAATATATACACTTATCTAAAATAAAAATAGTGCACCCACAGCCAAAATTAAAAGTTTACGCCTCTGGTGCTTGTCCTAACACTTTACTCTCTAACACTCCATGTGAATGTCTCTATATCACTGAATGTAACTAACTAACTAACTAACTAACTAACTAACTAACTAACCAACTCAACTGACTATGTAATTAACTCGGCTGACTATGTAAGTCATTTTCATTTAGCTAAAGCAAGTCATTTTCAGTATTTGTCAGTGGTTCACATTACTGTTATATTAAAAACGTATTTCATGATACTACATTATATACATAACTGTCATGCGGGTTACCTAAAGCTAAGGTACATATATTCCCATCTCGTTTTCACGTTTTCTTATCCACTTATTAGAATTTTGTAAAATAAACAATTATTGCATAATGTTAATGACATGCTTTTAATGAACAATAATGTTATTTATTATGGAAATTTCGATAGAAAAAAGTAAATTACATTCGGTTTTTCTTAAGTTAAAGGCGAAGGTTGGAGGAATTCAGAAGCCTTATAAAGCATCAAATTCTTGTTTTCTATTACATAATCTGGGTTGGTGAAGAGAAGAGATATTCTTACAAACTACAGATTCTGGTCTCAGACGATACTGACCTGTATCTGGACTGGTTGTCAATAAACAGCTATTCTTGAGAGTAGACACAAATATTCGAAGATGAAAAATTATATTTTCGCCATTTTGTTAGTGGGTAAGTAAAATATAAATATCTAATTCATTTTATTCTATGTACTAATAATATTAAAATTTATGCCAAAACTGTTTTTGCATGTTTAGTTGTAAGAAAATTTATTGTACGTTACAAAAAACGTATTATCTACTATTTTATGATCTCATATACATATCAAAAAAACTTGATTTTCTTATTTAAATTTCAAAGAAAAATAAACTATTAATGAAACCTGAAAATTGATTATAGTAAGTAATTTAAATTGACGTCTCACTTCTCTTCTTTTTGTGCAAATTAAAATTTATTCAAATTGACAGAGATCATAAACATAAATAACTATAATTATCTATTGTGGTTTATAAATATGACGCGATAATTTTTGTGAAGAGCAAAATACTTGTTATACAAAATTCCCACGGAGAAAAAAATAATTTTAACCTTTCGTTAGCTTGTGTAAGGAAAGTAAGCATATGAATAAGGCTGAATTTTTTTTACTAAATATATGTATATACAGAATGTTGCACCGGAAAACGCACCATATTGTGTGCCCTAATTATTTTTCAGTAAAACAATTATACCTTGTTCCATTTAAGCCATTCAGTATTGCGTAGCATAGGGAATAGTTTTGACCTCTCCGATTGGCTGAAATTAGAGACAAGAACCCAATGTAATTTCGGCTACTTCAGATTTGCGCTGTTGCCAGTGCCATCTACTGAATGGCTTAAATGGAACAGAGCATAGTTTTATTTTTTAAGGATCAAGGCCATCTTCTAATAGCGCTGTTGCAAGAATTTTTATATGCCTTCTAAATATTAAATTTTAAAAAATATTGTTCTTTAAACACACTCAAATTTGAAAATATCACGAAATATCTATTATATGTACAGGGTGGCGACTCGAACCCCCAAACATAGATATTTAACATAAAAATAAGATATTCGTAATTTCCTGCTTTCCTAATTATTTTTGGTAAAAACGCTTCAAATAAAAGATGTAGAGCATAAAATTCTACATCTGCATCAATAAGCAAAATTAATTTTACTTGCTTTGTAATGGCAGAAATCAGCAATGAAAATGTTGAAAATCACCTGCAAACCAAATAGCAACAGCCATAAAATTGCTATTTTATTGCCAGACCCGAAAATAATTAACTCTTGTATTCCTATAGTCTATTCCGGCGTTTTTTGACCCTTGGGTCGCAACCAAAATTTAGATTTTCATTTCACATTAATTACCATCTAAGCTACTAGTATTTTTCATTTTAAATTTAAACGAAATGCATTTTCAATCATGTTCGGAAATCAAAATGGACAAAATGGGAAGGTAATATTTATGTTTCGAACATTTGACTATCAACCAAGAATAAAATTGTAAATAAAAACGTATCATATTAAACAAGTTTCGTTTCATTTGATTTTTTGGATCTTATTGTGGTGTTAATTTTATATTATTTTGTTTGTAAATAGGTATGTGGTATGGTACGACTAGCGAATGAAAGTTGACGTTTAGATTTTTTAATAGATGTTTGTTTTGAAAATATTTTCCTATATTTGATTTGAAAGAAAACTCCCTTATGTATTCCGTTACAGAATATTAGAATTGTACTCAGTTCAAGAGGAGGCATTTAAAATGACCTTAGCAACAGGATTCAGGGATGTATTTAAAAAATTAATACCGCAAATTCTAGTTCGTTCGTCTCAGGTGTAAGCAACTCTCGAGTCGGAATTACTTTTAGAGGAAATTAAAAATAATCGTATTAGATTGCCAAACTAAATAGTTTAAAGATCAAAATATTTTGCTATAATCAACATAAACGAAAAATGTTTAAAATATTTTAAACGCATCCCTGCTTTGATATTCAGTTATCCTAGTCGGCCATCTATTTTCAGCCAGACATAGTAATGTATTTCTGTGCTTTCCTAGTCCAGTATTTAAATGGGTTCATGCAAAAATTTCATACCTGAATATTTCGTAGAATTCTATTCTTCTCTAGGGTTTCAAAAGAAACCACATCTATAAAATAATTTAAACATCAACTTTCACTCGCTAGTCATACCATACATTATTTTCATAAAAAGATGATTATTTATAATGACGTGATTTATTTTTTCAATAATTTTCTAGTAGGTTAAATTTGAGCCGCGCCTAGAAAAGTTTAAAAACCGCTGCTCTTTTCAAATATGGAAAGAACCTATTACATTTGTTGTCAATCTGAGAACAGAAGAGCACTTTACTTGATGCTCTTAATAGTTTTCTTAGAAAAATAAGTACTCTTAGACATTTTTTCCGCAATTTACGAGTATAAAAATGAAAGATTATTAAATTTTCTAAAGGTATGCATTAATACTTTTATCTACAAATCTACAAATAGATGCGTTTTGTCAGTTTTTTACATATTTACAAATCTGCTGGCTGGGTTATGATGGATTTAATTTATAAATTTAGATTTACAAATTTAGATTTGAAATTTACGATTTAACTTGCTGGTTTATAGTGAATTTAAAGATATGAAATGTGCCCAATCAACTTATATTAGGTCACGTGGTTTGACACGGAATAACAGTTATGATATTTATCACTTTTAACATAATCAATCTGTATTGTTCTACAGATCATATTAATAATATACCCATATTTTCAGAATCCATTTGTCAAATCAAAATTAAAATGTTTCAACTGTCACTTGAAACTGACATTTTCCCCATCAAAATCATTGTTTGAAATACTGTGAAATGATTGGGCGTATTTACAAATTTACATTTAGAATATAAAATATGGTGATATTTTAAATGTACATTCTAAATCATAAATTTCTAAAATTCATCATGAACCAGTAAAAGCAGATATGTACAATTTATATTTGTAAATTTAGATTTAGAAATTTAGATTTCTAAATCATAAATTTCTTAAATTCATCATGAACCAGTAAAGGCAGATATACACAATTTATATTTGTAAATGTAAATTTAGATTTCTAAAATGTGTATGATATGCGGGTTAAAAGTGATTTTATTTTGTTCGAAGGTTTGGAGCACTCCGCTTCGCGTCGTGTTCAAAACTTCCTTCTCACAAAATAAAATGTCACTTTTAACACATATCATAAATAACTATTTCAATATCTTTTACGGATAATAAATTAATAATTGTGTAAAACAAGAGGATATTCATTTTATGATCACAGTTGTGACGTATGAAAATTTCTGTTAATAATGTCATAAATCCTTCTCAACAAATTATCACCGCTCATTAAAATTTTACGACAGTTTAAAATAGTCTTAACTATTCCCATTTTAATCTTAAATGAGTCTTAACACCTTCCGCATCTTAACGCCCTGACTCACACCTCAAAATACAATCCTAAATAAGAAACAAATGAAACAAGAAACAATTCATGTACTAAAATATCCTCGGCTGCCTAGGATTCCTGGTCGCTGGAACCTCAGCAGGGAGAAGAGTTCTACGACAATCGCAGGCGCAAAGCATTGTGGATTGCATCAGGAATTGCCCAACAGCTACAAGTGAATACAATCCCATTTGCGGCGACAATGGGGTTACGTATGACAACCCATCCAAGTTGGCGTGTGCGCAGAATAACTGCGGAGTTCGTAAGTACACCGAAATAAGAAAATAACATACAGGGTGATTCATCGGTCTGTCCTCTCTTTATAATTCTTTTATTTTAAGTCAGATAGAAAAACTCTTCAAATATAATTTATATGATATATTATTGTCTATCTACGTACCATATGCATTTGTATACAGGTGATCCGTTTAACCGCAACAACATGTAACTTTATATTTCTTAATGGAACACCCTATATATATTTATATATTTTGATAGTAAATTAGAATCCCTTTAAAAAAGTATTAAGTAATAAGAGGTCTAAAATTATAAATTAAGAAGTTATTTACCTTTATTCGTTGAATGATATGTTTGTATCATATTATTATTAACAAAGTAAGCTATGGATAATCTGATCAATTGTTTCGAATTTAAACAAACAATACTCTTAGTTTTTATCATTGTTTAAGCATTTCGCCTGATATGGTGCGTTCTGTACAAACTAATTCTATAACAAGAATAAAAACGTATTGAAGTTGAAAGACAAGTTTTCGAGCATTTATTAAAATTTTGCTTTAAATTTGAATAGCCTCTTTGTAATAAGTGTAATGTTTAAAATAAGTATTAATAAAAAAGTATCATTTTTTTTTTATTAAATTATGGTTTTTCCACTATGAACTACTATTTTTTATGCAAGTAAATAACTTCTTAATTTATAATTTTAGACCCCTTATTCCTTAATCCTTTTTTAAAGGGAATCTCATTTACTATCAAATTAAATAAATATATATAAATAAATAAATTTTTATACATAGTTAAATTATTTGACACAGTGGCATGAATTTTTGTACCAGTAACTAAACATTTAAACATAGTTACAATAATTTATAATTATTATCTATTCTCGGTAAGACACTCTGATATTATTGTCAAATAAACTAATATTAATAAGCTGTAGAAGAATTATAAAATAAAATTAGATAAATGTTGGACCAACCTCGCCCACTGTCAGTCCAATTTGGCCAACAGAGGCATCGCAGATCTCTGCATCTCAGGAAATCAGCTACCACTGCTACCAGGAACGTTTACTGGAACAAAATTTCAGTTATTTCACTATTTAGTCCACTGAAAATAATCACTCATTAAAAATTGATATCACGAAAGTTAATTTTTTTAACTCCCCCAACAAAAGTTTTTCACGAGAATTGCACATACTACGAGTAGAACACATTTTCATACATTACAAACACGCCGACTGACAGCAATAATAAACAACATATGTACACCGGTCATAGTTTTAGCTAGAACTTGTCTGTTAGTCGTTTGTAGTTTCACTGGTCGACACGAAATTTAAATAAAAATAACAATTAATTATTTATTCAGTTGACTAATGTAGAATAACAAATAAATTATTATTAATAAAAAAATTTAAAACCGTATTAACCAGTGGCTTTAAAAATATAAATTTTAAGTACTTAATTTTGCGAATTTTAAAATTAATGTCTGACTTGTGATTAATATATCATTTAGCATAATACTATTTAATTTTTTCATAAAGTATTGAAAAACCCTGTACGTAAAGGGTAAAAAAACAATACTACACTTCATCATTCTTTCCTTCCACTTCTTAAAAGCTACCAAACTTTTGGAGTGCTTTCAAAAAAATTCTGGGAGACTTAAAAACTGTCAAAGCTGTCAGATTAATTACTGATGACTTAAATACTACCAAATCAGTCAAATTAATTATTGGGGAATTTAAAAATCAATCAAATAAATTTTAGGCTGACTTAAAAAATGTCAAATTATAAATCGTTATTCGAAAATGAGCTCTTGAATGGAAAAAATGACTACATGTTATTTTTATTACATAGAATTAGAGTTCCCTGACCTAAAGAAGTGAATGTTTTGTTCTCGTATTGTAAGTAATCAGAAATGTCAACTTAAATAAAATATTCATGTATTTGTTTCATGGCAACCTAATTCCATGTTTAAAAAAATTAACAGGTATTCATTTTTTCCATTCATGACACTCTTATTATAGCCATATTTTAATCAAATTAATATGAATTAAATTCTCGAACGAATGAGCAAATAAAAAATATGATTTCATTAAAAATTTAAATGATAGGTCCCGTATTTTGAGAACAACTAGCCCAAAAAATTTTTTTTCTTTTCTTTAAATTTGTCTTGTGAATTAGAAATTGTTTGCCCATTGTTTGTCTTTGTTTTATAGTTCTCGAGATAGCAATGACTACGTTTATCACGATAATTCAAGCGGCTTCAAGTATATTATTGGTTTATCTCAGCGGATTGAAAATAGGATTGAGTTATTTTTAATCTTCTTTAAATTCGTATCAACTAAAAGATAGTTAAGTACTCGATTATGTAGACAGACAGGGAGAGGTATATGATCTAATTTCATCCTGGATATATAACCCCAAAATCTAAAAATTGTAATGTTGTTATCTGTCTTCTCTTTCAAAAACATTAAAAAAGCATTTATTTCTTCATTATTCCAAATATTTCGCTTTTCGACAAATTTACTAAGTTTTATGTCGCGATTTTTATAAAATGAGGTGAAATGCAAACAACCAACAAATAATATGAATTTAGTAACACTGCAACATATTGCGGATGTGCGCATGCTTAGTTACATTATTTGAAGCTTCACTGTTTATTTCGACAGAAGTCAAGCTGCTTCGTAAGTCCCAGCCTGTTATTTTATACGCTTGACTTAACATTTTCAAGCGGCTTCAAATATTAATCTCGGCAGTGCCGGATTAGCCATGTAGCAGGAGGCAGCAAATGCTACGGGCCCCGCGCCTTGGGGGGCCAAAAAAACTACAAAACAAAAAATTATAAGCATTTATTTGAGTTTGATGATCACAAACTGCAGCGGAGAACGTTCTTTCTCAACATTAAAGAGAATTAAAAATGTGTTAAGGAAGACGATGGGACAAGACCGTTTGAATGACCTCACTATTATGAATATAAAAAATGATCTACTTAAAAATATTGATTTGTCGAGTGTAATTTCTAAATTTGCCCACATTAAATCACGAAAATCATTTTTGTAAATGTTTTGTTTTATTTACATCCTAAATTATAATACGTAATGCAATTCAAGGGCCCCCTGTTCACATTTGCTACGGGCCCCGCGCTGACTTGATCCGGCACTGAATCTCGGTCGTTTATTTCAAAGATTGAAAAAGGATTTACTAAATTCAAGCGGCTTCAAACGTCGAGATAAACGTAGTCAATGATGGCCCATTTAAAATGAATACCCTGTATATTAAAATAATAGTTTTATAAATTGAATATATAATTTGTATTTTTTTTTTTCAGGTGTCAGTCAGAGAAGAAGAGGCAACTGCTCCAGTTTCACATAAATACTGTTTTCATATTCTACTTTTTATATAAAAAATATTATGTATCATTAAAAAAATTAAATTATTCTTAAATAAATTCCATTCTTTGTCATTTAAATAAGGTCTATCTTAATGTTTGTTTACCCAAAAATATTCCATTTAGAACCGGATCAGCCGGTTGGAAAATATTTGTCAATTTTTTATCTACTTGCACTAAAATCTCCAAAAGAAACTAATATGAATTTTATACAGAACGAATCAACAATAAAACAGGAATATCAACCCACAAACAGTTCGTACTATTTATAAAGAAAATGAGTACATTTCTGGGTTTTTCTCAAAATCGGCCAAGGTCGGTTGCGGGTAATATTTAGAGCGCAAATTAAATACTTGTCATTTCTGATTCACAGATATTGACTGACAGCTCCTGTTATTATAAAGTTAAGTGACTTAAAAATAGAAGCATTTCCGTCGAGGCTGTAAAACCCAGAGTTTTTATGGTAGAATTTTCCTTTTAATTGTCAACATAATTTTTTATATCAAATAAATTAGAATGTTTTAACATTTTTATTCATTCGTTTGAATTTGTCATTAAATTAGCAAATTTGAATAAGGATTTGTAAAATAATACTTCAAGGAAATAACGTATCTATATGTAACAAAAGTTTTGAAGAAAAGTTAAAGCTCTTTATTAAATAGAAAGAATTTTATCCAACACCGACTCATAATATGCTTGTTATGGTTATTTGAAATAACTAATGTACCACATTAGTCACTCCGTGAGAGAATATTTTAGAAGTCACGGAGGAATTGTTACTAATTTTTGTGTTTTTTTATATAAATAAAAAACAATTTTACAAAATTATTTTATTATTGAAATAATTTAACATTATGAAACTTATTTATTTAAATTAATATTAATATTCATGCTAAAATAGGTTACTTATCTATAAACAATGACAGCTGTCATGTACAGCATAAAAAACCTGATGTGACCAACACAATACCTCCCGCCATTTACAGCCCGAGTAACTAAAAAGATTAAGTTAATCCTTATTTTTGGATTAGCGAATTTTACTCTAATTTTGACAGTATATTTCTTAAAATTTAAAATATAGTCTAATCTAATTCAAGTAACTACCTTTTTTAAACCCCTCAACAGGTTTAAATCCCAATTACAGAGTGGGTTCACATTCCCACACATCTATGCCTTAGTGGGATTCGAACCCACAGCCCCGAGGGCACTCATGACATAGTGCGTTGCTCTAACCATTAAGCCACCGGAGCTATAATAAAATGAAGATTGTATTTTAAATACCGGGATAGAATAGAATTCACTAATCCCAAAAAGAAGATTAGCTTAAACATTTTTAAGAATCGTTAATTTTTATTAATCTAAATACATACCTACATATTTACTTATGCTGGAAACTATTGAATTTCTTTTCTATTGTTCTATTTACCTTTTTCTTTTTAAAACGTTACTAATATTATTTTGAAATAATTAGTTCTTTGATAGTGACATTTATCTGTCAGTACATACATTTGAATAACTGCGTTTTGTTTGCTTAAAGCGTAGGCTCTGAGATTTAAATTAGAGATAATTTTATAAACTTATCCATAAAATATATAGAAAAAGTATTAATGCAAATCTATAGAAAATGTAATAATCTTTAATTTTTATAATAAGATTAATCTCGAAAAAATAACATTTAAAGGTATTTTTCGAAGGAAAACTATTTTGAGCTTCTAGTAAAGTGCCAATTCCCGTTATCCGATTTTCACCAAAATCTAATGGGCTCTTTCCATTACAGAAAAAGTTCGAAATACAAGGTTTCAAAATTTTCTGAATAATAGTATTTGAGTAAGAGTGGAAGAGCCACACACATATACACACATACACACAGACATCATCGTGAAAATGTTGTAATTGGATTCTAGGGACCTTAAAACGTGGTCATTTACCAAAATCTCGATATGCGATTTTTAGCACGATCCCTATACCTCCCTTACCAAGGGTAGCGGGAGGTAAAAACGAGTTAGTGGTTACTTGCTTTGGAATTAAATTCAAAGATGCTGCTTGTGCTTCTGAATACGTTTTAAAGGAAGGTCCTCATTTTCACCCATTTTAATGTACGTTTCTGTCAAATAGTTCCCAATGGCAGACAATAATTATTACAGCAAATTTTTTTCAATAACAATATTACAAAACCATAACAACCATTCAATGGCTACTTTATAAATTAAAATACTACATCAATTCACTTGTCAGTGTCGAATGATGAATGAAAACATAAAATGATTTAAGAATTTATTAAAAAAGTGTTGGATAAATCGTTGTATTACACTCGTGTGGAATGTATATTAGTCAATAAAGAAAATTAACCCCGCGCCCTGCGGGCTACGTGGCTAAACTTTTTCTTTCGTGACTAATGTGATACATTCCCCACTCATATAATAAATAACTATTCGCTGTTTCGGTTTCGGATGATGTTAGAAGGAGCTTCATTCTTAAACGATTTTTGGTAACATTTTGTTATTTGAGATTGGCGTAACTGCAATAAATACACTATATAAATATATGCAACGGTCGGGGTTAAAAGCACAAATCACTGTCACCAACCTCATAATTTTACAAAAAAATATCCTTTAATAGAAATAGAAATTTATTTAGTAATAAAATTTGAGGCAAAAAATTTTTCTCAAAACTTGTGGTACATAAGTTATGTTTCGTTTTGAACAATGATATTTGACAAAGCTTAATTTTTCTGTCACTGATTATAAATTTAATGTATGTACTTACATCTTTTACACCCTGTATATGATAAGAATTTAGAACATCGCGGTCCTTAATAATAATTATTTTTTCGATGACATTGTGAACAAAAATATGATAACAAATTGCAATAAGGATTTCAATTATGTACTTATTTCTTTTACACCTTGTATATGATAAGAATTTAGAACACTGTTTGTCCTTAATAATTTTATTTTAATATCTTAACTCTTTTCGATGACATTGTGAACGAAAATATGATAACAAATTACAATAAAGATTTCAATTATGTACTTATTTCTTTTACACCTTGTATGATCAGAATTTAGAACATTGTCCTTAATAATTTAATTTTATTACAATATCTTAACGCTTTTTGATGACATTGTTAACAAATATGATAACAAATTATAACAACGAGTACAAATAAGGATTTCAATAAAGTAAACACAATATAAATCAATAATTTATTAGTATAAAGTCTGTAATTAAAGTCCGTTGAAAACTATATTTAAATTATTATCTTATTTCTTTCTATCATTATAATTTTATTCCACTTAATCGTTCAAGTAACTTTCATCTGTTTCCTGTGTTATTGTTTAAACACTACTTAACATATATAAAAACAAAACAATAGGAATATGTTTACATATAAACTAAAACAAAATGCAAACAAAATAAAAATGAAGAGATGTCAATAGCCGATTAAACAACCAACTTCAAAAAAGTAAAAATAATAGAAAAAAATTTTATGTGGCCAACAAAATAGCTCCCGCCATTTATTTTTAATAATTCAAATGTACATACTTACATATTTATTTATACTGAAAACTGTAATAAGTTCTATTCCATATAACTATGGTTCAATTTACAATTTTCTTTTTAAAACGTTACTATTATTAGTTTGAAATGATTAGTTCTTTGACAGTGACATTTATCTGTCAGTTATATACATTTGACTGCATTTGACATATGAACTGTCTAATCAAGGAGTTGTGTTTGTTTAAAGCGTAGGCTCTGTGATTTAAATTATAGATAATTTTATAAATTTATCTATCAAATATATAGAAAAAGTATTAATGCAAACCTATAGCAAATTTAATAATTTTACCTCCCGCTACCCTTGGTAAGGGAGGTATAGGGATCGTGCTGAAAATCGCATATCGAGATTTTGGTAAATGATCACGTTTTAAAGTCCCTAGAATCCAATTTTAATATTTTCACGATGATGTCTGTGTGTATGTGCGTGTGGATCCTCAACTCTAACTCAAATACTACCACTCAGAAAAAATTGAAATCTTGTATTTCGAACTTTTTTAGAAAGAGCCCATTAGATTTTGGTGAAAATCGGATAACCGGAACTAGCACTTTACTAGAAGCTCAAAATAGTTTTTCTTAGAAAAATACCTTTAAATGTTATATTTTCGAGATTAATGTTATTATAAAAATTACAGATTATTAAATTTTCTATAGATTTGCATTAATAATTTTTCTATATATTTTATGGATAAATTTATAAAATTATCTATAATTTAAATACCAGAGTCTACGCTTTAAACAAACAAAATGCAGTTATTCAAATATATGTAACTGACAGATAAATGTCACTATCAAAGAACTAATCATTTCAAAATAATATTAGTAACGTTTTAAAAAGGAAAAAGTAAGAACAATAGAAAAGGAATTCAATACAGTTTCCAGCATAAGCAAATATGTAGGTATGTATTTAAATTAATAAAAATTAACGATTCGCAAAAATATTTAAGCTAATCCTCATTTTTGGATTAGTGAATTCTATTCTATCCCGGTATTTAAAATTTAATCTTCATTTTATTATAGGTCTGGTGGCGCAATGTCATGAGTGCCCTCGGAGCTCTGGTTCGAATCCCACTAAGGCATGCATGTGTGTGAATGTGAACCCACTCTGTAATTAAGATTTAATACTGTTGAAGAGTTTCAAGACAAAGGTAGTTATTTGGATTAGATTAGACTATATTTTAAGAAATAAACTGTCATAATTAGAGTAAATTTCGCTAATTCAAAAATAAGGATTAACTTATTCTTTTTTGTGACTCGGGCTGTAAATGGCGAGAGGTATTGTGTTGGCCACACCAGATTTTTAATTTTTATAATAACATAAATCTCGAAAAAATAACATTTAAAATTATTTTTCGGAGAATAACTATTATGAGCTTCAAGTAAAGAGCCATTTCAAATTATCTGATTTACACCAAAATCTAATGGTTTCTTTCCATAATAGAATAAGGTAGATATACAAGGTTTCAAAATTTTCTGAATGATAGTATTTGAGTTAAAGCGTAAACAGAAACCACACACACCATACACACATACACACACATACACACACACAATACATACAGACATCGTCGTGAAAATGTTAAAATTGGAGTCTAGGGACCTTAAAACGTGGTCATTTACCAAAATCTCCATATGCGATTTTTAGCACGATCCCTATACCTCCCTTACCAAGGGTAGCGGGAAGTAATAAATAAATAAATATATCATCACGGCTTATTACCCATTACTGGGTGTGCCAATATGATTTATACCCAGTAATGATGAAATATTTGCACCGTGCAGGCGCTTACCCGGCGTCACCTCACGGGCACTCATTGCTGACGTGGAGAGTGCACCACAGGAATTAAATTGTGCCATTTAAAATTCGAAATATTTGGCGTCGGTCGGGATCGAACCCGGTTCCCCAGATTCAGATGAAACTAATATATTTAAATTATTCTAAAGCGAAAAAAATCGATCTTTCAAACTAACCTACGTCAAACTGTTGAATAAAAAGTTTTCAAACCGGATCCATCAAATTACATATTCAGAAAAAATTGAGGCAATAAAACATAGTCAAGATAGAAAACGGAAAAAATGTAATGAATATGTTCTTCCCACAGGTAATTACTATTATAAAATATGGTAAATATACATTTAAGAATAAGTGAAGCAAGGGGCTTAAGTGTATGTTTTAAGCCCGGAGACGTTTGAGTGATTGAAAAGGTAAAAGGACTTTAATGCCATGTTATATTCATGTACGCAGTTTTTTGTACTTTTTTAATAATTTGAAATCCAAAATTGAATAAATGAATATGACTAAACAAATATTCGAAATATCAGTCAGACTGCCTTTATACTTACAAAATGATATATACATACACTAAAGCCTAAAGAAGAGTATAGCGAAACATCGGTTTATAAAAATAAATACTGTTTTCGAGTATGTTTAACGCCTAATTGAAAAAATTAAATCTTGTGATTTTAAAAATGCAAACGTCAATAAGAAATGTAAAATTTATCATTGCCGCTGTCAAGAAAACCCAATGTATGATATCTCTATTTTAAATTTCTTTTTAATTGCAATAATATTTTAAATTATTTAAAAACTTTTCGATAAATGAGGACACTGACATTTATCTTGATTAGCCAGTCATATTTGGTAATGATTGTTTTGTCTTTAACCCATTATCATTAAAAATGATCTGTTATTTTTTACTTCTCGCCGCACTGTATAGGTAAGAGTTCGATTTTAATATTTTTATGTATTGAAATAGAAATCATGAAAAAATCGCATAACAAGATTTTTTAGTGAATAAGCACGTTTTAAAATCCCTAGAATCTGATTTTAGTATTTTTATGATGATGTGTGTCTATAGATTTAATCAGAACAATTTCGCAAATTTTAGATATAAGACTAGAACCTATAAAAGTGCGTATTCCTCATTTTAACATTAATAGGAAATACTGGGAAAACTTGGAGAAAAACAGTCTGATGAAAACGTTTGAAAATTGCTTTATTGCATAGCCGACGTTTCGGCACAACATATGCCTTCTAGAGGGAAATGTAAACTTACTAAGTTGATTTTTTTTAAATGTTGAATTACGAAAGTATATTGTCAAAATTATTTTTAGAAAAATGTAAACCACACAGTTCATCTTCAGAACTTGTAAAAAAAATGATATATATATATATATATATATATATATATATATATATATATATATATATATATATATATATATATATATATATATATATATATATGGGAAGGTACGTTTAAAATATTTTTTGACAATTTATACCATCACAAATATTAAATAACGTTAAATATGATTTCTACATTATTTTCTTTCTTTAATGATTTATGTATACAAATAGTATATTGTGTTAGGAGTAAAAGTGATACTTTTTGTGGCGAGCATGGAAGTTTGCGCGACGAGCGAAGCGAGTCGGACAATTGCATGCGAGGCACACAAAGACACTTTTATTCCGAATGACACATTAATTTTTTTTTTTCAAACGCACTACTTTGATTTTTATTCGCTAATTCTATGTAGTTTCTATGGATACTTATTTATTTTATTATATAACTAATTTCTACTCCGGCGGCGTAGAAATTAGCTATTTCTACTTTGTGGATCAAGTCACAAAAAATGCTATTTCTACGATGTTTGAAAAAAAATCGTTTATTAATGCACGATTTTTTTATAAATGTATGATTTTTACATCCCGCTACCCTTGGTAAGGGGGTATAGGGATCGTGCTAAAAATCGCATATCGAGATTTTGGCAAATGACCACGTTTTAAGGTCCCTAGAATCCAATTTTAACATTTTCACGATGATGTCTGTGTGTATGTGTGTGTGGATCGTCCACTCTAAAATTTTGAAACCTTGTATTTCTACATTAATCTAATATCAGAAGTAGCCATTTGATTTTTAACCGGATATGGCACTTTACTTGAAGTTGAAAATTTTCTGAATGATAGTATTTGAGTTAGACTGGACGATCCACACACACATACCCACAGACATCATCGTGAAAATGTTAAAATTGGATTCTAGGGACCTTAAAACTAGGCCATTTACCAAAATCTCGATATGCGATTTTTAGCACGATCCCTATACCTCCCTTACCAAGGGTAGCAGGAGGTAAAAATTATTAAATTTTCTACAGATTTGCATTAATACTTTTTCTATATATTTTATAGATTTATAAAATTATCTATAATTTAAATCACAGAGCCTACGCTTTAAACAAACACAACTCCTTGGTTACACAGTTCATATCTCAAATGTATATAACTGACAGATCAATGACACTGACAAAGAACTCACCATTTCAAATTAATAACAGTAACATTTTAAAAATAAAATAGTAAATAGAACCATAGTTATATGGAATGGAGCTTAATACAGTTTCCAGCATAAGTAAATTTGTAAGTATGTATATTTAAATCAATAATAATTAAATGGCGAGAGGTATTGTGTTGGCCGCATCAGATTTTTTTGGATTAAGTACATCAATATCTAAAAGAAATTGTTATGGAAAAATTTATTTTCTCCAATTTAATAAAATACGAATAACGAAAAAATATTATATCTAATACGTGTGTTAATTGGCAATTAATAATCTCAATCAAAAAAAAATCTTCTCGTAAGCAACGTTACAATTTACACCATAAAATAAAATTATATTGGCGAGAGGTATTGTGCTGGTTACAACAGATTTGTATACGTGCCATTATGTTTCCGGGTCAGTCACTCACTATGCAGAAAGCACCACAAGAACCACACCAAATTCCATAAAAAATAAATATAAAAAGAAAAATACGTGTTAAGATGTTTTAAGATTTCAAAAATTTACGTCGCTTTTTCCTTATGGGATTTTTTTATCAGTTGGTCTGCAGGTAATTAATTGTAAATGCATATTCAAAATTAAAAATAAAATCTTACTTTCCTCCTTTCTCTTGCAATTTCCAATCTGCGTAGCCAACCATAATCAAAAACCCCGCCTTTTTATAAATAAATGTAATAAGTAATCCATTAATCTTTCGTCTTGTGGTTGGGACTCATTCCGAATGAATAATTTTATTGGGAAGAAATCCCTCGCGCCAAAAATCGGTCTCCCACTATTATATAAAGACAGGAGTAACGCCAGTGCTACTATGCTATCCTATCCTAACATTAGCTTGCACTGATTACTGATTGTGAGTCACAGGGTATAGGTAACTTCTTCCTCTTCTGTTCGATGCAAGGCGCGCTCATTTGTAGTCTGTTAGTATTTGCACACCGGCGGTAAACAATCGCTTCGAAACTGTGAATTTTCTTGCTTTGTTCATTGCAAGCAGTGTTTCAGTGAAAGAAATCATGTTGCTTGGATTATTAGGTGAGTTTTATATTGTTTTATATGATAGAACTAAGGGCTGTTTGCTGTTTTCATAATAAATTTTATGTTCACTTTAACACTTTAATTTAAAATTAAAGTTGTGTTCGTTTTCATAATTGTAACTGTAGCACTTTAGCGAGCGCTGTTGCATTACTTTAAAATAAAGAAAAATTCTGAAAGTAATTATAATTACTCTAAAAATCTGGTGTGGCCAACACAATGCCTCCTGCCATTTAGAGCCCGAGTCACAAAAAGGTTAAGTTTTTTGGATTAGCGAATTTTACTCTAATTTTGACAGTTTATTTCTTAAAATAGAGTCTAATCTAATCCAAGTAACTACCAATACCAATTACAGAGTGGGGTCACATTCACACACATCTATGCCTTAGTGGGATTCGAACCCAGAGCCCCGAGGGCACTCATGAGATGAGGCGTGTTGCTCTAACCATTTAGCCACCGGAACTATAATAGAATGAAGATTAAATTTTAAATACCGGGATAGAATAGAATTCATTAATCCAAAAATGAGGATTAGCTTAATTATTTTTTTTGTAAATCGTTAATTTTTATTAAAGTCCCTAGAATCCGATTTTAGTATTTTTACGATGATGTGTGCCTGTAGATTTAATCAGAACGATTTCTTTAATTTTAGGTATAAGACTAGAACCTATAAAAGTGCGTATTCCTCATTTTAACATTAATAGGAAAAACTCATTATTTTTTGATAACAATGGACAACCGGAAGTAGTTGTTTTTCTTAAAAAAGTATATAGGAAGGTACGTCAAAATATTTTTTGGCAATTTATATCATCACAAATATTAAATAACATGAAATATGATATTTACATAATTTACTTTCTTTAATGATTTGTGTATACAAAATCGTTTATTAATGCATGATTTTTTATAAATGAATGGTTTTTACCTGGTTTTTACCTCCCGCTACCCTTGGTAAGGGAAGTATAGGAATCGTGCTAAAAATTGCACATCGAAATTTTGGTAAATGAACACGTTTTAAGGCCCTTAGAATTCAATTTTAACATTTTCACGATGTAGTCTGTGTGCGTGTGGATAGGTGTGTGGGTGCGCGTGCGTGCGTGCGTGTGTGTGTGTGTGTGTGGATTTTGTTTACGCAATTCAAATACTATCATTCAGAAAATTTTGAAACCTTGTATTTATACCTTATTCTAATATGGAAAGAAGCCACTAGATTTTGGTGTAAATCAGATAACCGGACTTGGCACTTTACTTGAAGCTCAAAATAGTTTTTCTCCGGTTATTTTTTCGAGATTTATATATTATAAAAACTATTATTAAATTTTCTATTGATTTGCATTAATACTTTTATACATTTTATGGATAAATTTATAAAATTCTATAATTTAAATCACAGAGCCTGCGCTATAAACAAACACAACTACTTGATACATACCTCAAATGTATACTGACAGACAAATGTCACTGTCAAAGAACTAATCATTTCAAATTAAAAATAGTAGCGTTTTAAAAAGAAAATAGTAAATAGAACCATAGTTATATGGAATGGTTTTTAATACAGTTTCTAGTATAAATATGTAAGTTAAAAAATTAAATAGCGGCAGGTGTTGTGTTGGCCACATCAGATTTTTTATTTTAAATGAAAATTCGTTTAATTTTGAAGCAATTCCTAGTATTAAAAAGTCATAATTGTTTTTAGTTTAACTGCATTTGATTTTTAACGAAACCTATAGCTATCTTTCTCGCACCAGTTTCTATAGTAGGCTGCGCGAGAAAGATAGATATATAGATGCTTAAAATCTCAAATATTTCATAAACTAACAATTTTTTAAAAACTTTTTTCGTCTACTTTCACTATAACTAACATTTTTCTCAATTTTCTGTTACGATGGAGGACCCTATTCTTTGTACCTACTTTTAGAATATAAAATTTTATATGTACCTAGTGCCTAACCCGTACATTTTTTTTTTTTAATTATGTCCATATTCATAAACACTCATAAAATTTTAAACGGTCCGTTATAATTTTTATCCAGTAAAATCATTCGACACTGAAAGAAAAATCGAAATTTAGTTTGTCACGTTTGATTTTGACAAAAATTATAACAAGCCGTTTAAAACATTACGAGTGTTTATGAATACGGGCATTTGAGTATAAAATTAGATTAAAATATTGTTTCATAACGGAAAGATTGTTTTTTATATATTTTCTATTCTTAAAAAAATGTTTTTCTTAATTCTTAATTAATCAAAACATAAAAATTAAAGAAAATACTAGCTTTACGTGGCTGTCTAAATTTACAAAATAATATTTCTACATAAAAAATATTAATTTTGAGTTTAAAAAAATTACTGGCCTTGTGTTGTAACGTTGCTGCTTCTCAAGGAAGTTCAATAACCTATTCTTCATCAGTTATTTCCTAAAATTCACACTTTTTCATTATTAAACAATAAAATATATACTATAGACATGACAGGCAAAGTATCTTCAATACTTACCTATTCGTATATTTGTATACATTTCTTAAAAGAAGATATTTTTATCTTCTAAATTGTTAGCTATGTATGTAATGTATCTAATTACATATAAATTCATCAGCTGAAAAAGTGTTTTAATGTTCATTAAATACACCATATAATTACCCAAGTATAACCTATTAATTACGAGACTGCAAGGTGCATATTAATCCAAGCTTCTGAATCGCTTAATCAATGTAAATTTATTGAAATTACTTGTTGTTTAAATCACTATTGACAACATTGTTACAAGTTTTGAACATCTTAAAAAATTGTTTTGAATAATATCTATATCAAAAGAATTTATTTTATTTTAATGCGAAAATAAAACAAAAAAATTCGAGGTGATCAAGAAACAACTTATAAAACAAAGTAGGTATTTAACCGTATACTCATGGCAAATGTTTATATTTTTAAACTTGACGTCCTCGTTCGTAAACATAATTTCAGTTTACAAATCTATTGTTTACATCTGAATGTTTACATTATCTAGACATATGTATCTTCACACTAGCTAACTGTTGACATATTTAGATTCTCACTTGTTGACAGTTGACAGTGTAGATAACGTGTTTATAATCTAAAAGGTTAAATAATGTTTATTAATGAACATATGCATTTCAAATTTGTTTAATGCACAATAAAAAAATAGATTTATTATACTTTATTTATACTTTTGCTGTAATGCTAAATTTATATTCATATATTACAGCAAATTTATATTAGCACGCATAAATATTATAGGAAAAACCGTTCAGTAAATTAAAAGTTTTTTTATTGTATTGCCATATTTTATAGGTATTAATCATTTTCACTTTATGTCAGATTGTCCTTCTACACATTTATAAAAATAAAGTAAATTAAATCAATTAATTATTTGGAAATTCAATTTAGGCCAGTCGGCAGACCGTTTGTCTCAATATTTTACATGAGTTTCTGAATGAGTTTGACAGATGACATCTGTCATAAAGTTTTAATAATAATTATTGAATTAATTTACTTATTTATCAGTAAACATGGGTACATTTATCATCGCAATGGAACAATATTCAGAATTAAATATCAATGGGGTCCTACACTCTGATTTTTATCTCCTGTTACCCTTGGTAAGGGAGGTATAGGGTTCGTGTTAAAAAACGCATATCGAGATTTTAGTAAATGACCACGTTTTAAGGTTCCTAGAATCCAATTTTAACATTTTCACGATGATGTCTGTGTATATGTGTGTGGATCCTTTACTCTAACTCAAATCAGATAACCGGAAATGGCACTTTACTTGAAGCTCACAATAGTTTTTCTCCGAAAAATACCTTTAAATGTTATTTTTTGTAATTTATGTTATTATAAAAAATAAAGATTATTAAATTTTCTATTGGTTTGCATTAAAAATTTTTCTATGTATATATTTTATGCATAAATTTATAAAATTATTATCGACACCTATAGCTACTAGATAAATTACAGCTGACTCGTCCACCATTTTGGAGCCACTTAAATCATTCAATATCAGCGTTACAGTATTATTAATCATAAATTATCCATAATGACAGGTTGTTCTCTTATAACAAACTTCCAAATATATCTATTTTCCGTATTTAAGCTTCCTGCATTCATATAATAAGTTGATTAGATTTTGGGTAAACTTGGATAAATGGAAGTGATACTTTACTTGAATAAAAAACTATATTAAAATATAATCCAAAACTTTTCAATTTTAGTATTTCAGACTTTTATATCATGGGAAACAACATATTAGATTTTGGATAAAATTAATCAACTAGAAGTGATACTTTACTTGAAGCTGTGAACAGATTCTGGTGAAAAATATATTACGATATACTCCAAAACTTGTCAAATTTAGTATTTACTACTTTTATATGAAGGGGAACAACATATTAGATTTTGGATACAATTGATAAACCGGAAGTGATACTTTATTTGAAAACATTTCAAATTTGTTATTTAAGACTTTTATATTAATAGGAATGACATGTTAGATTTTTTTCTAAAATTGTTAAATCGGGAGTGATACTTTACTTGAAGCTCTGAACAGATTTTTGTGAAAAATATATTATGATATATTCCAAAACTTATCAAATTTAGTATTTAAGACTTTTATATAACGGGAAGCAACATATTAGATTTTGGCTAAAATTGATAAACCGGAAGTGATACTTTATTTGAAGCTCTGAACAGATTTTCGTGAAGAATGAATTGACACAATCCAAAACTTTTCTAATTTGGTATTTAAGATTTTATATTAATGAGAACGTCATATTAGATGTTTTCTAAAATTGATATACCGGAAGTAGTAATTTCAGGAAGATAGAAACAGATTTTCTTGAAAAAATATATTAAAACATGATCCAAAACTTCTTAAATTTGGTTTTAAAACACGTGTATAATTTGATACAACATTAAATTTTGACTATACCTATATGATAAACCGGAAGTGGTACTTAATTTGTAGCTCTTAACAGATTTTCGAGGAAAAACATAATATAATATAATCCAAAATTTGGTATTACAGACTTTTCTATTTATTGGAACAACAAATTAGATTTTGTTTACAAACGATCAACTGGAAGTGATACTTTACTTAAAGCTCATTGCTATTTCAAACATAGAATTGACGGGGGGGTCATGTGTTCGCCACATCATATTTTTTTAAGTATTAATTTATCGAATGTATTTGTACTGTCTTTCTTTCATACGAAATATATACTTGATATTGCGTTTTTCGCGTTTTGTTTGGTATAACGTCCAAGGATTTGCAACGAATTAATGATGTATACCGAGGTTCCGCTGTATTTGAATTGTAAGTTTTGTCTTGCATGGCACTATGTAAAAAGTTTAAAGACGGATATTTTATTTTACGTTTATCTCATGACAAGAACCTATTATATCAACAAATTTAGGCTCATTTGATGTAGTATTTAATTCTGAATATTTTTTGTAATTACATTTTAGTTCTAAAATTAAAAAGAGAGAATTTACAGTCAGATGGAAATTTTACCATTGAATTTCCTATTATGCATAAAAAGTAGACATCCGGTATGCACTTCTCAATGTGCTGATTCTAAATTTTACTATTTATTTCATCCTATTTATTCACAATCTATATAAGTTAAAAAATAGGTATACATATCTAACATTATTAATTTTTTACAGTAACTACTTTCCTTATTCAACTTAGTATATGCCAAGAAATCCCAGACGACAAAAATGGCATATTAGAATGGTATTACAACCTTAACCAACAAAATTACAATTCAGTTTTCCCGCGTTTAAGAAGACAATCGGGACGATTCAACAGTAATGACTACGACAGCAACAACGAAGATGACGATTGGTACGTTTTTGACGAAGTGGGCCCAGAACCACGAGCACGTAGCAACCCAAACAACAATTTCGGGTGGGTTCCACAACAAGGGCCATTCCAAGGTCAGCAAGGACAACGACAACAGCAAGGACAATTCCAAGGGCCTTTTAGAGGACAGAGACCTGGGCAATTTGTACCAAACGAAATTCCAACAACTACGGAGAGAATCACGATTCCCAATTCGGGAGTAAGGCCGTCTCAATGCGTAGAGGCTTGTTCTGCTAGAACTACTCCAGAATACAATCCAGTTTGCGGATCAGATGGCGTTACGTATGCTAGTGAGGCGAAACTGATGTGTGCTGCAAGTTGCGGAGTTGGTAAGGAAATTTTAATAAGGCAGTGGATCCGGTCCAGGCAGCCGACAGCTTACTTAGTTTAATTGTATATTTCTCTAAAAGCAACAACAATAACCTAACCTAACGCACAAAATTCGGCTCGAGTTTTCCAAGTGTGTCATAGTGAATTACTATTACTATTGGGATTTTCAAATAAGAAAACGCTAACTAGCGGCGAATATTAGTACTACAAATACTGGTACACATTTGATATTTACATGAAACTACAACTATATGACTACAAAAATTATATTATACATACTTGAATTATAAATAAAAATACTTATAAATGCGAAAATATTACGAAAAATAAATAAACACAATTGACAGCAATGCGACGCTTACAAATGTCAACAAAAAGTGTACCGTGTTGTGTATAGGGTACCTTTATAACCAGGGTATGGTCATGGGCCAAGATTGCCGCCATTGTCGGTAATTCATTTCCTTATTTATTTGTAATAAATGTTATATTATATTATAAAAGAATATTAAATTATCACACTGTGAATTTATAAAGGTAATAAAAATTCATTAATTTAAGAGATACACAATTATTATTAATATTTACATTTAGAGGTTATGTAGAATATATGACATGGGTTGTTATTATCACATCCAATTTAATATTTGTAGTTCTTATTTACATAATAATTGTATATTCTAAAATTACCTTTTAAAATTTAAATTGTGCTTAATATTGGCAATTTATAGTTGTTTTCAATATGTCAGTTATCGTGGTGGGAATCTTAAACTACACAAGTAAATAAAATAAAATATACTACTTACACTTTAAATACATATTAAAATGATAAGTAAATGTGTTTTTCATTAAAATGAAACAAATATCCACGAAAATACATAATAATTTACGCAAGAACAACACATATAACAGATGTCCCGGTAATGGCGGACGAAACGTGAGCCACGCCATGGCCATACCCTGGTTATAAAGGTACCCTAGTTGTGTAATGCGATCAGCGCCATCTCTTGATACTTGAAAATCCGAATGGAGAAATACATACACAAGCTAAGCTCCACCATCTCTATGCTCTGTTCCATTTAAGCTATTCAGCAGATGACGCTGATGTCAACGCCAATTTCAAGTAGCCGAAATTACATTGTCTTCAATTTCATCCAAGCAGAGAGTTCAAAACTATGCCCTATTCTTTACAATACTGAATGGCTTAAATGGAACAAGATATAAATAAATTGTTTGTTGGCTGTCGGAGCTTTTAGATGTATTGATAAACCCCGGTATTAGTAGTTTTCTTATTCTTATTAAAAGTCTTCCTACACAAGTGATGTAGTTATTTAAGTATTAAGGTCAGTAAGTGCTCCCTACCGGTTTAGGATGATACATCCGGTACCGGTATAATTGCATTTAGTGACCGCATGCTTATTACATTTTTTGCACGATCCAGCTTCGACTGGCCATTGTGGCAATTTGGCGATCGCGACAATTACATGCTAATATAGATCTCTGTGTTCACCCCAAGCTCGACGTCATCCCAGTACTACCCCTATTTTTCAACGAAGAATTCATTTAAATAATAAAAAATGGGGTGTTCCATTTAAAAAACCTGAGTTTATTTTACTTTTTGGTATTTCGACTTCACGTTCAGGTAGAAATTACATTTTTCAAAAATTGTCGATTATTAATATATATTAGTGTAAACAAAAGCTTTCTTTATAAAACAGTTTTTACAGATTATAGAATTTCGATTCCACTCTCGAGATTTCGAGTGATAAAAAAGTGGCCGTTCTCACAGAAAAAATCAAAAAAAGTTAAATTGCGCCAGAAGTGGTTGATCATGAATAAATTATTTTTATTGTTTCGTATGAAAAATTTTCCGCTGAATTCAATGACCAAATAAAAAATATAGCATTCCATTTGAAATAAGAAAGTTAAGGTCTACTTCCGGTTAAACCGGAAGTGTTACTGCTTTGAGAATATTTTAGTTGAAACGGGCATCTTGGAAAACCCCTAGATACGAAATTTCGTAAAATAATATTGAATACTTTGTAAAATATAAGTTGTAAATCATAAAATTCTGCATTTGAGTCAGTAAACAAACTTCAAAAGTAGCGATTTTTCGATTTTTACCTTCCGTCACCTTTAGGTAAGGAAGGTATTGTCTTTGGTCAAAAAATTCGATGATGAGTTTTTACTCAATAAGCACGTTTTAGAGTCCCTAGAATACGAATTTACTATTTTTACGATGATGTCTGTATATGTATGTGTGTGTGTGGATGTGTGTGTGTGTGTGGATGTGTGTGTGGATGTGTGTGTGTAACAAAATTTTCGTCTGCGATAACTCTAATACTACAGTTACAAAAATTATAATTTTTTCGTATACTTCTTCGTTACATCCATAGGAAGAGCTGATTAGATTTTGGTTACAATTGGTCAACCGGAAGTACCATCATTTGAAGATTTTAACAGTTTTTCTTGAAAAAACTACGTTAAATATCATTTTTTCACATTTAATGTTATTATAAATATTAAAGAATATTTTATTCTCTATACGATTTGACTGCATTTTATACTTAATATTAAATGGATATAGAGTTAAAAAATTATAAAGAAATTAAATTTCATAAAGTAGCTATAGCTATGAAAACAGCTACTATTTTAAGAAAATTCTGATTGAAAGATGTCAGTGTCAAGTGGAATTGACATAGTGTGTGTCTTATAATTTTACTGGAAATATAGGATCTTATGCTTTCTGTATGCGGAATTTGTATAAAATACATACAACTGCTTTAAGGTAATGTATAAGAAATAATAATAATAAATCTTTTATTTCTGCAGATACATTACACTGTATATAGAAAACGTCACAAAATAATAATTTAAGACATAAATTTTCTGTATGAAATTTGCATAAAATACATGCAGCTGCCGGAAGGTAATGTACAAGAAATAGAATATTTAAGAAGGAACTTTCCGTATGAAATTTGTACAAAATACATAGAACTGACGGAAGGTAATGTGCTGGTCACATCAGATTTTTTAAATTTGATTTTATTTTATGAATAGACAAGAAGAATTACATATTTTTGTAAATTGAATCTATCATATTTGAAATAAGTAGTATTTACTTTAATTTATTTTTATTTCTTTAATTTGTAAGATTAAAGTTGAAATTTGACACTTCAAGTAGCATTTTTTCGGAAGTAACGCTACTTCAAGAGGTACGAATAGGGCCCAATATATTTGACAGTTAAATCATCAATCATTTGTTTGTTTTTTTGTTTTAATTCCACAGCTTGCGCTATTTCTAAATTTTCATATTTAATTTCTAGAATTACTAAACATACGAAATGAATTTTGTTTACTAATTTATAAGTAGAATTTTATGCTCTACAACTTTTATTTGAATTTTTTTTCCTAAAATAATTTGAGGGACAACGCGCAAGGAAAATCTGTCTTACCATGTTAAATGCCTATGTAACGGATTTCCAACGCCACCCGATATATTTATTTATTTGTTGCTGGGCCCGTCTGAGTCAATTTTTCTGACTAAACAGACGTCTACACTACAACGATCGAGAAAATCCATCCGTCTACTCGTTTATCTTTAATCCACTCTTGTTGTTAATATAATCTGTATTAGTATATCGTATAAAATTAGCTAATTAGTTACATGATGAATATTGAATGCTAGAAGAGATCGTGTAAGGAATGATTTGATGTATGATATAATATGAAAGAATGGGCATAAAATAAATAAATTATTAACTATCGAGAAAGAAGGAAGTATACTCGTACTGTATACATTTCATCTAAATTTAGAGTGTTCGACACCATGCACCATATATTAAATCGTTTATTAAATAAACTATATAAGAACGTGATGACGCAAAAAACAAAAGATATAAATAAACGAATTGACTTTTATTTCCGATTAGGTGATTTGTTGGCAACAATACCATACTGTAAAATGTACTATTTTAGGGTACGTATGTATTATATGTATGTATTCTAAGATGAACAAGCTCCATTGTATATAACGGAGAAATAACTAATACAATAATAAAAACTAACACTTTTCAAATAATTAAATTTTATTTTAGATGTCCAATTACGAATGCGAGGGCGATGTGGACCATTATTACCTCCTCTAGCTCTGATGTGAAGACTAATTATGATTACTTTTCCTTTTTTCCATTTTTTTATATCTATTTATATGTTTGCCATTTTATATGTACTTAAGTTTAAATAAAACGTTTTTATATTTTTAATTGTATTTTATTTACAACAAATCAACAAAATATTATTTTCACCAAATCCAGATATATTCCAGATTCCAGAAAAGTGTAATACACCGCATTATTTTTATAGAATTGTTAAAACTTCTACATTGTAACTTGTAAATGCAAACACATCCTTACGTTCCTATTTCAATAAAAATATTGCACCGAAACCAAAATAAATTATTATTTAAATATTACTAAAATAATAGCTTTCAATTTAAATGATCCTATTAATAAATAGTTTTATTAAAAAATAAGTACATTTTAAAAGTTTCCGCCTGAAAATTCATGATACATTTCATAAGTGACTTGGTTTTTAAATTTTTTTTTACTACTGTGATTATTCGATTTATAGTACTAACATTTATCAAGTAGCTTATGAAATGTATTATTTTACCTATTCTTAAAATTTCAGGCCGGAACATATAAAATGGGCACCCGACTAGCGATTGAAAGTTGACGTTTAAATTATTAAATAGATGTGGTTACTTTTGAAAACTTTTCTCTATATTTGATTTGAAAAGAAACTGACCCTTATGTATTCCGTTAGAGAAGATTAGAATAGACCTTTCCAATTTAAAGAGATAGAAGATATGCGCAATAGGGATCTGCGCATAGTAAGAACAATTGAGATCTGTTTGTTTTAAAAAAAATTTACGTAAAATGTGAGAAAAATCTTTGATAACTTTAAAAAACTTCTCGAAAAAAGTTACAAAAGCTTTTATTAGAGCTAAAATGTATAACGATAAAAATTTTCACCGAGAATACAGGCATTTTAATGACTGCAATATTTTTGACGTTTCATTTTACAGACGAACTAGCACTACTGGCAGTTGTTCGCACCATTTTCTTACTATTTGCAGCGATAGAAAGAGATAGCTGTTAAAAAATGACATTGGCAACAAAATACAGGGATGTATTTAAAAAACCCCGAGTCGGAATTTCTGTTAGAGAAAATTAAAAATAATCCTATTTCATGTATTTTCTATTTTTATTTTTTTTGTGCGAATGATCCGCAAAATTTTCGAATAAAATCGTAACTTTCTCAAGCAACCAAAAACAAAAATATTTTTAAAAAACTGGTTGTTTGGGGGACAAAGGATAGTACAAGTAAAAAGGAGAACAGTTTCAAAAGAGGGCTGTTGGTAACTTTAATAAAAATAAAACAAAATACCTTTTAACCTTAATAAAAATAATAATAAAATAGTTTATAAATATAATTTTAAATAATTCGGAAATAATTAATATAATAAAAATGAACTCTTTTCAAATAAATTAATAGTTATTTTTAATTTTTAGGTGTTCAATTCCAAAGGGTGGGACGATGTGCCCCATTATTACCTCCTCCATGAAGACTGAATATTATCCCATTTTTAAAAATCTGTATTATACGTTTACCATTCTTTTTTGTAAGATTAAATAAAAAAAATTTCCTACTATTATACGTTACTTATAACCAACAAAATAGGTTAGAATATTTAGTAAACATCATTTTCCATAAAATCCTTATATAATTGCACGAAAATATAATACACCAACATTATTATTTTTAAAAAATTTATAAACTTACCCATTTGTAGCGTTGAAAAAAAGATACACCACTGAAACTTATAAACACACTTTTATGTTCGTGATTCAATAGACACTGCATCAAAATTAAAATATAACATTAATTAAACAAAACAGAACAAGCAAGTAAATACCAATAGTAACAAGTAATGATTTTAAAAATTACTAAAATGTTTATTCAATACTAAATTAACTTAAAATAACAAATAAAAACATATTATTAATAAATAATTTTATTATTAAAACGATCTACACTCACTACGTTCAAATAAATTTACAACAATGCGTTTATGTTACGAAAAAAAACCTATAAAAATATTTAGATATTGCTACCTATTAGAGTAATGATTATAAATAAAGTTTAGGACGAAATTCTTCCAACAGATTCATATCACATAATTAGCTTAACAGTCTACTTTTTAAGACACTGAAATATTTGATCGTTTATAAAAGCTTTTATTAGATGCAAACTTTATTTTGTAGGAGAACCTATTTTTTGTTTATATTTCTTAATAAAATCTCTAGCAAGTTTGTCTCCTTGTCGATGTTCCAGGGCTTTTAATGCGTCAGTATCTATAAGATAAATAAAAATATATAATTCAACTAATATCAACTTATAAAATATATTTTTACCTGTTAAAGTTGGCCTGGTTAAAACTAGATGAACTTGAGGAATAGAATTAAAATCAGCTGTAGGAGAACTTGGGATTTCTAAGAAGTGTACGTAAGCTTCTGCTATGTACTGGTTCCCCAAAAAGTCTTTATCCTTAACACTAAATAGTACCAAACCATCTTGAAGCAATTTTTGCTCCTGGGAGAGTGGACTGAAATTTTTAGAAAAATTATGAATGTTTTCACGAATGTTACTAATGAAATGTAATGTAGAGCATAAAAGGAAAGTAACTGCCGATTTTAAATATGTCAAATAGAATTATAAGCAAAAAATTAAAATTGCGTCTTGTCGTAACACGGCCCACGATCGATCAAAAAGTGACGTCGATTATACGTTGGATTTAAATCATGCGGACGTCTAATTTGACGTTTATGCGACGGCACTGCGACGTTGATTTTTGGTCTGAAATAGGACTATTTAGACGTCAGATTTATGGTCGCTATGACGTCTATGTGACTTTATGTGGTCATAATTAGGTCTATTTAAACCTTTGTTACATATTAGTTTGAATACCTGCTAAGAATAGTTATTGATAATTTTCCGGACATAATTATATTTTTTTTTTATCTTAAACAGCTAATAACGCATCCAATATGATCCGACCATGCATGGTATAATATTGATAGGTGCATTATAGTGTGACGATCTTCATCGGAACATTACAATGTGTCAATCACATTATGTACAAGTGCTACTCCACGCCTCCTAAGAAGCGGATAATAGGAAAAGATTTTGACAGATGACATGTAATGATAATATTATTACTGTATAATTTGTATGTGGACTATCTTAAATAAATACTAGTCTTGTGTCGTTCAACGTTAAAAGTTGTGAGTATTATTTTCGAACCACGAAAATTCGTAACAATATAATCAATTTTAATTTATTAATATTTATTTTTTCAGTAATTTTATGTAGGTCATACAATATACTTAAAATAAATTGTTTATTTTTCCTTTTTCCTACCTTTTTAAGTTATTTTTGGAATATATCCGAGGTCTATATACATGTTGAAATCATCTTAAAAAGACGTCTAAATAACGTTTTAAAATGACGTCGAAACATCTTAAAATGACGTCGATACCACTTCTTAAAATGACGTCGAAACCTCGTCTTAAACTGACTCTGAAACTACGTTTTAAAATGACGTCTAAACGTCTTCAAATGACGTCGCATAGCTCCACGCTTCAGGACGACTGTTAGACGTAAATTAGGACGTCACAGTGACGTCGATTTTAGGTCATTTGTGTTACTTGGATTGTTTTAGATACCAAACGCAACCCTAGATAATGGACCCATAAACCATTTTTCATGAAATTTTGTACAAAGAAATGACCATTAATGAAAACTCGACTTGAAAATTCCATATATTAAGCAAGGCATTAAGAAAGTTTTGCGGTGAGTTTGTGACGACACCTATGGTAGACCAGTTGCATTGAAATAATATTTTTCAGGAGAGTTCCACCATCGTCACTCACCAATAGGTTTGGAAAATGGATAGTCTGTAGTCGGGGCGCTGTGGAATTATAGGCGGGATTCTCAATTTTCATATTTCTGGCCAATAGAATCAAATCGACAAACGTCGAGGAACGGTCACAAAATATTTAATTCGTTATAACTTGTTACTGAAGAATGTATTTTAAAATTATTTAGCTTTACTACTTATTAATCAATAATTATTTTACGATTTTTATATAAATTTGTTATATTTAGATTATGGTTTATGGGCCCAATCATTTATTTTTATCTCAGATTTACAGAACTATCTCTAAACAGGTGACCGTGTTTTGCTTCTGTCTTTCTATGAAGCACGTTTTGGGCACGTATGTCGAAACCTAATTCGCACATAGTTGATGTTATATACGCCGTAATGACGGGAAGAAAATGTAGCAAAAGCTTAACACTTTTTTTTCTCCGGTATTTTTTTAAAATTTTACAATACATAAAACTAAAAACGCTTTAGATTTAAAGATATTTTAACATTTAAAAAATCAAAAATTCAAAAACTCCCCCATTAATTTACTTAATTATCGAAAAATATGAAATGTTGGTAACTTTATAACTTTGATTCGCGAATTCAATGAAAAATGCACCGGAGAACGATTTGCAAGATAAGTTCAAAGTTGAAGTAATGCTGTTTAGTACTGGCAGTGACATCTATGGAAAAGTTACAGAAGTGTATAGATTGAAAATAAATTTATTTTAGATCTTGAACTGCCTAATTACTAAAATAACAACAAAAGTGAACTGTAAAAACGTGTTCTCATTTTAATAAGCTTCAAAATGTATCATTCCCATTGAAATAATTGAAATTACTGAAATTACAGTGTCCGCAAAATCGTAAATAGGAATTAAATTTTACCGCACCATGGGAATGTATAAAAAGCGACAAAACGACCCCCAAACGCATATTATATTACCCATTGCTGGGTGTGACAATCTGCTTTGTACACAGATTTCGGTTATTAAATAATGTAATATATTTGTTTGATATGAGAACTGAAAAAATAATATGCTTCATAAAATTTCCAAATTTTGAGATCCGACGCGCCTATTTATTGGAAAACCGGCTTTAGGTGTAAATGCAATATTTGGAAAAGGTTGGTATGTTAGAAAGAATGATTTACAATGAAAAATTATTCACTTACATCGCAAACTTTTCATCGTACAACGGGAAAAGATTTTTGCTATGAGTCTGAGTCTTTGGTTTCTGCACGTTTAGGAATTTGTCTTCTGGTAATAAATGAATCCGGACGAAAGAATCACATGAACCTACAAATAATAAACCAAATAAGTTATAAATAATCCGCAAAAAATTATAATAAACTGACCATTCGAGTCCATGGGCTTCAAATGTCTAGCATTCATTACTTCAACTTTTAAAATATTATCATTAAACATTAACCTGACAGTTAATTGTCCAAACCCTGCATCTCTTAATGTTGTTTGCTCCTTCCATCGCTCGAGATTTACCTGTAATTTTAATTATTCTTAATCACAGTATTTATGAATATTTAAAAAAAATACCTGATGAATTAAATCATTCGTTTCCATTCCATTTAATTCTAAAAGTCTTTCAATTTGTTTCAAATTCTCGCAATCGTCTGAATCTTCAGATTGTTTGAAACAGCGTACCATTAATTTTAATGTTTCGTGTAAATTAGAAAAGAATGATGGTGGTCTACGTTTCTAAATAAAATAAAATAATCAGTTATGGGATCATAAAAAGATCAGATTTGTGTTGTGATTTTAGATTGTGGTTACCTCTAAATTTGATTGGACGAGTTCATATAAAATAGTTCCTAATTGTTCCCAAATAATTTCCAATATCCTGTTGAAATTATCGATATTCAGTTGCTCGTGTAAAGTCGCTAAATTATTATCCAAATACATCATAACCCTATCTATACTGTTACTATCTTGATGTAAAAGTTCAGCGCCTTCTACTAGCAATTTGCTCATTGCAGGGGACATCTAGAAAAGGTTTCATTATTTATTTATAATTTATCTGGTAGCTGGTACGGACACATAATGAAAATAGATCAAAACAAGAAATGTAATCTAAAAAGAATCAGACTTTCAATTTTCGCGCGAAAAATAACGACAGTAGGGCGGCGCCACTTTCCACAATCGAGGGCAACGACCAAGTATAACAAGACTAAACTTCATTTGGTTTGTTTTGATTTCGGCTGGCCAGAGAGAGAAACTAGAGATAGGGATATGTCTTGTCTAGTCCGAGTATTACTCACTAGAGGTCACCACTGAGGCCACGTAAAGTATCAGTGTGTAGTTTGTACGTTGCTCACTAGAGGCGCAAGTGTTCTTAGTTAAAATTTCGTGGTTAACATTAAATAATTTATAAGGTTTAATATTAAAAAAACATCAACGTGTCACTCACAAAATCACTACAACTACATAACAAAGACAAAATACATATGCTTCTACATGGCGTCTAGTGAGAAATACTCGAACTAGACGACATATCTCCATCGACCTTCTAAACTATAGACACCGCTCATCCTATTTTGCCTATGTTACAAAAATGTTCCAAGATAACGGTGCAGAAATATATCTCCATCCTTCAAGAGAACGGAAGTTATATGTAAACGTATACTGCGCATGCATTGTGTACTATCGTATATCTCTTACTTTTATGCGTAAAGCGTATATATCTTTCTCTATCACAAAACTGTACATTTTCATGTAAACATAAGTTTTTGTATCTGACGTTTCGCACGCATTTCGCATCTACGCCATTTTATTTTAAGTTTCGTTGGTTTATGTTGTTTGTGCTATAAGAATGGACCTTTTACATTTTTATTGCACCTTGACGTCATTTTTCAATGCGCCACGTAGTGAAATTCTTACGAATTAAAGATGAGGAGGCACCATGTTGTCAAGTAAAATGATTAAAAGAATAAGCATTTATTTTCGATAAAAATTTATTTAAACAACACAAAAACTTAAATAATTTTGTGTTTAACTATAAAAAAATAATTAATAATGAAAAAAATATATTTAAAAGAAAAAACAACAATTTTATTCTTGTTTATTACTTTTCTAATATCAAACTGGCAACTATGCAATTATCTGTCACTTAATATGCTGTTTATTGTGCATCTTGTGAGACAAAAAAACACTTTTTCTGATTCCCATCTCCTCTTCCTCTTGTTTTAAAATATTAATCACAAACGCTTTGTGTGAATTTATTTAAAAAAGTTAAGTTTTTGCCAGTGTTTTTACTTTCCGCCATTTGTAATTTTATTTGAAATGCAACTGGCTTCCTCAAAGCGCAAACAACCTACTGCGCACTACATATATGTCATTTTTGTCTATCTCTCTCTTTTGATGTAAAAGGTCCAATGGACCTTTGTCATTGTTTTTTTTTTCTTTCCACCTTATACGGGAAATCAGTTTTTCCTTCCGCAAAAGTTACTAAATTATTTTAGGTAAAAATATTTCAAATAAATGTACAAAAATAAATTCTGCATGTTAATCAATAATCATACTTAATTTTAAATGCAATTGGCTCGATTAACAAACTGTACGTTTGAAATTGAATTTAAAATTGTATAAGTTACTTTTTTCTATCAGTCACAAATTATAAAATATAGTGTGCATCAAAATAATGGTCCCAACCCCGTCAGGTACGCAATATTTTTGCCTGGTCATTCTTTTTAGACAGGCCTCATCTGTAAATTTGTATATTAAAGTAGCAGAACTCGGAAATAAAATAGGTAAAAAATTGGAAGATATGAGATAAATAGCAAAGGACATAAAGCAATGGATTAAACACTGACTTTGAGAAAGAAAAATCTTACACCCGACTACGAATATCAGGGTGAAAGAGAAATAGAAAAAAAATATTATAAACAGAAAATATTTTCTTACTTTTCTGGAAACAGTCTCCAACAACTCAATAATCTTATTCCTGACGGTATCAATCGCATTCTCAATCACATTATGAAGAGTTTGTCTGCATCTCTGCGCTTCTAAAGGACTTCTAAGATCAGAAAGTTTTTGTATAATATCTTCCATGCCTAATTCTTCAGCAAATGGTTTCAAAGCTTGCCGAACGTAATCAATATTATTGATAGCTAAACACCATTCACTTGTAACTTCAAATTTCTTTTCGTATGTATCTTGCATATCACCCATTCCTTCTACTCGGTCTGACATGTGATCGGCGTAGAAAACACAACACCTGCATATATCCTGAAACACAAAATAATACGAAAATTATATATTTCTTCCCCTCGGAACTAAATAACAAATAGCACAATAAAGAATTTGTTTACTCACATCGATAATTTTAGCGACAAAAGTGTAGCTTCCTTCAATATCAGGCCAATTCAATTGTTGCCAAAATATTTTTACCTGTTAAAAATAAACGATCATTGATTCGCATTTTCAAAGAAGAACAATCAGTAAATACCTGATAGAAAATAGCGATAGTATCAACAGCGGATGAACTATATTTTACACTGGAATCGACAGGAACTAAACTATCTAATTCTACGGCTTTTTGGATTCTTTGTAAAGCTTTAAATACTGCAATATCTAGCCATTGGGCTACACCGCCATGGAACCAAAGATGGAAATTACGAATTTGGAAATTTTCGTACGAGGTTGGACATAAACCCACGCCCAGACTGAAATATTACAATAATAAATACAAATAAATAACTAGCATTTATGTAAATACAAATCAATATACAGGGTGTTCATTTTAAATGGGCTACCATTGACATCTCGAGAACTATAAGAGCTATGAGCTACAAAGATGGTTAAATGGGCAAACAATTTCTATTTCACAAGAGAAATTAAAAGAAAAAATATTTTTTTGGACCAGTGGTTCTCAAAATACGGGTCCTAACTTTTTTATTTTAAATAAGAACATATATTTTTTATTTGCTCATACGTTAGAAAATTTAATTCTGATATATTTTTATACTCTTACATAGCGATATATATATATATATATATATATATATATATATATATATATATATATATATATATACCGGGTGTTCATTTTTTTTATAGGACTTAAGCCTGATTTATAGATTGCACAGAATAGAATGGAATAGAATAGAATAAAGTATGGAATAGAATAGGAATAAAAATTTTTAAGGCCATTTATAGATTGCATAGAATAGAATAGTTTGGAATAGAATTACGTCACTTTTGTTACACTTTTACACTAAATTAACTTTATTTATTGGTGATTTTTAAGCGAGTAAATAATGTCACTGTTTGTTTTAATATAAAATATGGTATTTCTGCAGAAAAACAGTGTTTACAGAAGTTTTTTGTTAGGGGGGCGGGCCAAACGCAACGAAGTCACACGAATAGTATCGGAGCAAGCCGAATGGAATAGAATAGAATAAGAAATAAAATTTGGTTATATCCTATTCTATTCCATTCTATTCTATTCCATTCTGTGCAAGTATGAATGGTTCCATGCATTTACATTGATTTATATTTCTATTCCTTGTGCTATTCTGTTCTATTCTATTCCATTCTATTCTATGCAATCTATAAATCAGGCTATAGGAAATACAATGTTAAAAATTTCATTATGCGATAGTTCGTTCCCTATGAATTTAGAACAAAAGTGTAAATACAAAAAATGTTCAGAATTAAAAACTGCATCGAACAAGCTTCAATTTATTGATATAATTCATTCCTGTCATGAGATAAACGTAAAATAAAATTTATACTTTTTAGCTATTTACAGGGTGCCATGGAAAACAAAACATTTGTCATTGTCATTAAGTTATTACAAAGAGGAATAACACTTCCTGTTTCATTAAAAAGGTTTATAATTCTGCTAATAGTCCCACGTGCAGGAATAGGCCGGGCCTGATATACCTAATGCACTAAATAAAACTCTCACTTGATTTACCGAATTTCCAGCCAAATACCATTTTATCCATTGAATTTTTTCAGAGATAGTAAATGTATCCATAATTACTGATAAATAATTTAAATGAAGGCAATAATTATTAAATCTTTACGACAATAACAAATGTCATCTGTCAAACTCAAACAGTACGACTGTTGAATTGTATGTTTTGTTTTCCATGGCACACTGTAATTAGCTAAAAATTATAAATTTTATTTTACGTGTATTTCATGACAGGAACGAATTATATCAATAAATTGAAGCTTGTTCGATGCAGTTTTTATTTCTGAACATTTTTTGTATTTACACTTTTGTTCTAAAATTCATAGGGAACGAACTATCGCATAATGAAATTTTTAACATTGTATTTCCTATGTCCTATAAAAAAAGTTAACACCCGGTATATATAGATATATATATATATATATATATATATATATATATATATATATATATATATATATATATATATATATATATATAGAGAGAGAGAGAGAGAGAGGGTGTTTCCTTTTTTGGGCGAACTAATGACTTTAGAAAAAAATGTTATATACAAGAAATAATCAAGAATAAGGGGCTAATAATTTATTAATAATAACAAACCGAAAATTCGACCAGTGGTTCTCAAACGGCAGAACAAAATTATATTTTTTTAAATGGTATCCTATATAATTTTTAGCCCATTAGATAGAGATTTTTTTTCTAATTTCAACGATATAAATATGGTATAGGGTTGTATAAAAATTATTCCGAGAAAAATGGTCTTAAAAATAATGTTATAATATTCCAATAGGCTATGCAATACACATTGATACGTCTGTTGCCTAGTTACGCTACATTATTTCTAGTTTTTAATACCATTCTTCTCGAAATAATTGTTATACAACCCTATGCTATATTTATATCGTTGAAATCAAAAAATAATATTCTATTTAAAGGGCTAAAAATTGTATAGGGTGCCATTTAAAAAATATAATTTTGTTCTACAGTTTGAGAACCACTGGTTAAATATTCGGTTTGTTACTATTGATACATTATCCCCTTATTCTTGATCATTTTTGGTATAAAACATTTTTCTCTAAAGTTGTTAATTCGCCCAAAAAACGCTGGTTGTTTTAAAGGAAACAACCTGTATATATAGTTGAAAAACACCCTGTCTAAAATATTTAATTTACAGATAAAAATATTAATTACAGAAGAAGTTGTAGTTTGGTTAAACTGCACAGTCAAGTTAACAGTCAGTTTATACTTAAATTGTTAAATTAAAATGTGACAAGGCGATTGAAGAACAATAACAAGCAAATAACATTTTTACAAACATATCTAATTATAGTTTCAATAACAATATTTCAATTTTGTTAATCTTGAAAATAAAACTTCTGTTTAAATTAATTATAATTTTTTCTATAACTCTCAGTTTAGATTGTTTAGTCTACGTGTCAGCGGTCTAAACATTTATAGCGATGACAAATATGTCTATAAGTTATTGCTAGCCTACGTGCAGGGTTGATATTTGTTCAGGGATGCACCATGCATCCTCTTACGAAGATGATAACATTTTAGCTGTTTTTAATCTGTTTGTTACTCATGTCGATAAGACATGGGGAGGTGTTTGACTCTCATACGTAAAAGACATGTAGAGTCTGCGTTTTAGTTTTGGGCGCATGCTACACGCCAACACGCAGAGTTGAAGTCACAATGTAATAATGTAACAGTTCAGTTTAGTTGTGTTTAGTAATGTTTAGTTTATCTTTAATAATAAATTGTAAATATGTGTAAATACAATTAGTATAAAATCTTTAATATATTCGTGTTCACAATCTCGAGTGTAACTGTATGTTCCTCCTCAATAAAGTGGTCGTCAATCATTGAGGTAAGAAGTAAGAGAAGTGCTACAAAAAAATACTTACACAACAAATCTCTGCAGCACAAGATACAATTCGAAAAGAGTTGTTCCCATTGCAAGAGGTTCTTCCGGATCAACATCTGTATTTATTCTATAGGAACTTCCAGGATAAGTTAGCTTCTTCAACGATCTACAAACCGAAATTACTTCTGGCTCAACAAGAAGAGCTAATTTTCCTTCATATAATGTATATAAAGTTCTTGCATACTGAAAATTAACTTCCCTAAAAATAAAACAATAAATAAAATAAATAAATCTAAAATTTAATTCTTACTCTTGGAAGGTTTTGTCGAAAAATTCAACAGCTTTTTGCAAATCCGTCCTAACCAGCTGAATTATTTTAACCAAATGTTGCAGCTTTCCTTCTCCAGAAGAATCAACACAAGCATTATTTTCTAAAATATGATTCAACCAATCTGACGCCCCTTGCACAACAGCATCACCAAGCGCGCCCCTAATATCCCAATTAGGCCCATCGTCTTTAACGGTTAGCCACCCATAAATATTCGATGGAAATAAATTCGTATTTTCTGGAGGTTCCAACAAACACAACTTATTGAGTATTCTCAAAACTTCAAGTAGTTGTTTCATCATATTTTTGTCCCCACTAGTCTTCTTTCTGATCTTCCTGACAATGCTGAAGCATGAAGGAAGCATTTTTTTTGTGGAATCCCAAAATAACTTCACGTCTTCATCACAAAGAATTTGTGATTGTAAAGGTTTAAATAGTTTGTCGAGAAGTTTGGAAAATAATGTGAAACTTAAGGGATGATCGACATGAACTGTGCAATAAACTGCCCATTGGGATAAGGCTGCGTCGTTGGCGCTCAAGCCACTTTGAGCACTGTGTTGGGTGATTAGGGCTTCGGCTTGGGGGCTGTAATTACCGCACCACCAATAGGCGCACACCTACCAAACAAAAATTATGCATTTGTACAGATGTTTTCCAAGTTCGAATAAACATTTTACGGGCATATAGTACTGACAAAAATGAGTGATGCGAACAGACACGTGAGTCGAGCGTAGCGACCTTGAAGTGCTTGGAATCAGCTGATTTGAGCTGCTTTCCATTTAGCATATGGAGTAGCACCGAGTAGCACATTACTACCCCTATAACTGTTGCGCGTTTCATTTAGCGAGAGCTAAATGATCTAGATCACTCGAGTTTTTCGTCCCTTCCCCCTTCAAGCACCCCGATTTTTTTTGGAGTAGACTGCTCCGTTTTGTGTTTATGTTTTATTTGTCTATTTGACATAAAGAATGTCTTTGACATAAATTAATTCATTTGGCGTGGCGTCAAATAAATTATAAAATAATTATTAATGTCCAAGATTCTCAAAGAGCGGAAACAGGTAAATATTTTTATTATTCTACAAATTTTTGTTAACTTTTTAGTTATGTGGGATAAATTATTTTAGACAAATTTTTCCCAGTCCCTGTTCGCAATAACAAATTCGAAAAACAAGAACGAAAAAGAAACGTGGGAATCAGAACCAGGTTCCCAGTCCCTTTTACTTATTGCTGCAGAGTACTACATCATCTTCTGATTCATCGTCATTCATTCGTCTTCATTAGAAAATTCAGATCAACTTTCGTTAATTAAGGACTAAAAATATTGTACATTGGAAACAATAGCTGTATTCTTTTTTAACCAATTGTATCTCAGCTCAGTACATAACTGAGTTGAGCTAAAGTGAGTTGTGATTTTGCAAAAAGAACAGGTTTTATTTCATTTTATCATTTCTTTCTTTACCGATAGCATTTGCTGTAACAGCTGTCAAATTTATTGACATTTTTCTGATCTATGATACTGTTTATAAACGAAAAATGGATAATGTTGAAAATATATTACTTGTATGTATATGTGAATATAAATTTTGCTGAATTATATAACCTTAAAATGCAAACTGAGTGTTTCAAATCATTTTGAATTTTGTAAACTGATAGTGTAGCATCGGAAAGGGAGGAAGTGAGTTTACTCAGAACAATTCAAATCACTTGTGTCAGAAAGAACAACGATTTCCTGAGTTTATCTGAAGTGATCTGAGATGAGCTGAGATTTTGTCCAAAAAGAATATATCTAATAATAGTATTTTATATTAAATTACTATAATTTTTTATGTCCATTTCTGATATTTTGACTTTTGACAATCAAAATTAAATGAACAAAAATTTTTAGTCTCGCCCACTTATGTTGAAAAGTTGAAAAACTGTTCCTTTAAAAGACGTTTAGAGTAGTGGCGGATCAGTTCACTTCGGTGCTACCCTTGGTGCTACCTACCCCAAGAGTTATGCTAAATGGAAAGCAGCTCTGGAAGTGCTTGGAATCAGATGATTTGTGTGCGCATGTCACTTTGACACACAAATCAGCTGATTCCAAGCAATTCAAGGTCGCTTGAGTCACGTGTTTGCTCGCGCCCTATATGTAGTTTCCGAGGTATAACTCAGCAATCACAGTTATATAACATTTATGTAACAGATATGTAACCTTCAAAATTTAAAGTCACTGAGTGAAGTAAGGGGTTTACCTCAACCAAACCAGCTATTTCGAAAACTATGGGTTACGGCTTCGATTAAATGAAACTTGTTATTTACCTTTGAGAAGTCATCTTAGATGTGCTTTTGTTTTAAAAAAAAATCAAATAAGGTGAGTTCGAAGAAGTGCGCACTACTTTTTTCAAAGTTTGAATTTGCGATTATAGGTTGAATTTAAGTCATATGCGGCCGTCTAATTTGACGTGTATGCGACAGCACTGCGACGTTGATTTTTGATCTGAAATAGAACTATTTAGACGTCTAATTTGACGTGTATGCGACGGCACTGCGACGTTGATTTTTGGTCTGAAATAGGACCATTTAGACGTCAGATTTGTGATAAGACGACTTTATGTTGTCATAATTAGGTCTATTTAAATCGTTTTCAAACGCCAAATTTGACATCTTTACGACGATTGCTTTTACTTTATTTTTAATATTACTTAAATTTCATATTAAAATTTTAAATTTGTTTAATTTAGCAATAACTCACGAGGGTATATATTATATTTAAATATAAATTCTTCATACAAAAATATAATGACGTCTAAACAACGTCTTAAAATGACGTCTAAACTACGTCTGAAAATAACGTCGAAACTACGTCTTAAAATGACGTCGCACAGCTCCACGCTGAGACGTCTTCAGGACGTCGATTTTAGGTCATCGTAGACAAAATTTTGTTCGGTCACTATCTTTGTCAGTTTGTCTTCGATTCTAATACAAAATGACCTCTTTCTCGGAAACAACTGAAGATCAGACCTGTGCTAATTCAGCTTTTTTTACTCATTTTGTTCAGTACTATATGGATGCCCTTAAATAAGTTTGTACTCGAATTTGAAAAACAGCGTGTATATTTAAAATACTGATAAAAATTTCTCCATGACGTAAATACTGAAATAAATAAAAATAAAAGTATAAATAACTCACTTTGGACGTTTCGAGTTCATGAAGAAGCAGAATTTTAAGTAAGTATCTATGCTCTTGAGCTGCCACTTGAGAATTCTTTTCCGAGCTAAAAGCGAGTCTAATTTTTACAACTCCTCGCCTCTGCAACTTACTTTTCTTATCTAGACTATACCACATGGTCATTCCAGAAGCCGGGATTGCCTACAAAGAATATATTATGCATAAAACTACATCAAAATAAAAAATTGTAACTTACTTTTAAGGGTATGCTGGCTTTTCCAATTAATTCATTATCATGGTTACCAGTAGTTGCTGTTATTGCTATTTCTTTTAATAATTTTCTCACGCCCTTAACTCCTTTGACTTCTAAAAATTTTCCCATCTTTTCGCGGACTGTTTCAGCTGGGTCGAAATCCCAAACTTCTAAGCAAAGTGTGTCTTCGGACGCGTTTTCCGTAATTGGTCTAAAAATTCAATAATTTTACTAAATTCGCAATGGGCCGGTTTCACATTTTTGTAAAGTATTTTAAATGAAAGTTTATGCAAATTTTATAATAATAAAAATAATAATTTGTTAGTATTTTCATAAACAGGTGTTTGGCGTAAGCACCAAGAATATTTTGTTTATTTTGGAAGGCACAAAACAATGTTAATAAGCAAAGTTTAACTAGACAAAGGGGCGCATAAGATGATCGTAATAAGAATTTTGTATCACTTCCGGTTTTAGCGGAAATGTGTATTACATTAAATCTAGCAGAGGGAATTGGTATTTTTATATATTTTTTTAGAATGAACGTAAAATTACCTTAACAACGATACCGAAATATATTAGTTTTTACTTCTATTTCAAAATATAGGTATGTATGTCTCGTGGCCGCGTGCCTGAGTGTCTGGTCGCGAATTTGGGGAACCGGGTTCGATCCCGACCGACGCCAAATATTTCAAATTTTAAATGGCACAAAATTGATCCCTGTGGTGCACTCTCCACGCCAGTAATGAGTGCCCGTGAGGTGACGCCTGGTAAACGCCCGCACGGTACAAATATGTCATCATCATTACCGATATCTGCGTATATAGCAGATTGGCACACCCAGCAATGGGTAATATGCCGTGATGATATATTTATTTATCTATTTCAAAATGGCGACCATTTATTTTATTAATAAAATTCCATGCAAAATAAAACAGCAAGCTATGAAAACAATTTTATTACCTTAGAACAAAAGAAAAGTATTTACCTACATTAAGTTTTGTTATTTATACTGTATTTCCAGCAGTAAGATAGGGCTTACGATTCCAGCTTTCTGATTGGTCTAAACGCAAACCAAGTTTACAATAGCAATATAATATAAAGTAGGTAGGTATATTATTTATTCCATTTCGACTTTATAATCTATTTAACAACTGTAATAACTGTTTATTTACTAAATAATTAAAAATAATCAAATTTTGACATTTCGAGCTGTCAAGTATGTCATACACAAAACAAAACTAATTCATAAGATTTATGTGTGTAAAACAGGCTGGCACCGCAGCGCCACCCAGTCTATTCTTATCTGAAATATAATATAATGTGACAGTATCAGTATTTTTTTTATTAAAATTATGGCCCACGTGCTATTGTTTGTTCGCCGAAACGAGAGAAATTGGAACTAACCCGGGATCCGAACCAAGTCATTTTTATTAGTCGATGATGACAAATTTGAAGATTCATCTTCAAATCATCACTGACCAATAAGAATGACTTGGCTCGGATCCCAGGTTAGTTCCAATTTCTCTCTTTTCGGCGAACGGACTATAGGGCGCGAGCAGACACGTGACTCGGGCGTCCTTGACATACTTGGAATCAGCTGATTTGTGTGCGCATGTCACTGAATAGAATAATGTCACTTTGACAAAAGCAATGTTTTGACTTATTTTGATTATGAACTGCTAAAATGTTATAAATGTACAATTTTCAGGCAGTAAAACACCTGAAATTAAAAATAATAACCTCAGCAGTTCAAAATTAAAATAAGTCAAAACATTGGTCTTGTCAAAGTGACATTATTCTTGTCAAAATGACAAGCGCACACAAATCAGCTGTTTCCTAGCACGTCAAGGACGCTTGCGTCACGTGTTTGCTTGCGCCATATAGTTACACAAATGAAAAAATAGTTGAAGTGTTAATCCTCACTTTTCTTTTGTTTTAGGATAATAAAATTGTTTTCATAGCTTACTATGTTTTATTTTGCATGGAATGTTATTAATACACATTTGGAAAATAAATGGTCGTCATTTTGAAATGATTGAAGTAAAACTATGATATTTTGATATCGTTGTGAAGGTAATTTTATGTACATTCTGGAAAAATATACCGTGTGTCTGTCGTAAAGGTGTACATAGGAGATTAACATGGGAAATCAGTTTTTTGCAATTTCCTGCTCGCCTAATTGTTTTAAGCAAAAATGCGTCAAATAAAAGTTTTAGAGCATAAAATTCTGCATCTAAATCAATAAACAGAATTAGCATTCCATGCATTGTAACGACAGAAATTAAATATGAAAATATCGAAAATTACGTTGAAAATATCGACAGCCATGGAATTGAACAAAAAATAAATAAATGCTTGATGTTTTATCTGTCACAGCGTAAGTTAACTTATTTGACGTTTCTGACAATTTAATAAAACGTCAAGCATTTATTTATTTTTTGTTCAATTCCATGGCTGTCGATATTTTCAACGTAATTTTCGACATTTTCATATTTAATTTCTGTCGTTACAAAGCATGTAAAAGTAATTCGGTTTATTGATTTAGATGCAGAATTTTATGCCCTAAAACTTTTATTTGACGCGTTTTTGCTTAAAATAATTAGGCAAGCAGGAATTTGCAAAAAACTGATTTCCCATGTTAATCTCCTATGTACACCTTTAAGATAGACACACGGTATATTTAAATACCGATTTAAAGTTATGTCCATTTCCGCTAAAACCGGAAGTGATACAATATTCTTACTGCAATCATCTTATGAGCCCCTTTGTCTACTTAAACTATGCTTATTATTATTTTTTGTATCTTTCAAAATAAACGATATATTCTTGGTGCTGGACGCCAATTACCCTGTATATCTATCAGTAGATTGTTTGTCGTAAGTGGAGGAATTTATTTATCATTTGATGAGTTGATATGACTTCACTACTATATGAGTTTGTTCCGACCAATGACCAAATATAACTAGACAAAACATTTCCTATCCCCTCTCACTGAATGTTTTGATTTCGGCTGGCCAGACAGAGAAACTAGAGATAGAAATATTTCTTGTCTAGTTCAACTATTTCTCACTAGAGGCCACGTAGAGTGTCAGTGTATAATAGTCTAGTGTTGTTTTTTTACCTTCCGTCACCTTTAGGTAAGGAAGGTATTGTCTTTGGTCAAAAAATTCGGTGGTGAATTTTTAATGAACAAGCACGTTTTAGGGTCCCTAGAATACGATTTTACTATTTTTACGATGATGTCTGTATGTGTGTATGTGTGTGTGTGTGTGTGTGTGTGTGTGTGTGTGTGTGTGTGTGTGTGTGTGTGTGTGTGTGTGTGTGTGTGTGTGTGTGTGTGTGTGTGTGTGTATGTATGTATGTATGTATGTATGTATGTATGTATGTATGTATGTATGTATGTATGTATGTATGTATGTATGTATGTATGTATGTATGTATGTGTGTCTGTGTGTGTATGTGTGTGTGTAACAAAATTTTCGTCTACGATAACTTCCATACTACAATTCTAAAAATTATAATTCTTTCGTATTTGTCTTCGTTACGTCCATGTGAAGAGCTGATTAGATTTTGGTTAGAATTGGACAACTTGAAGTACCCTCATTTGAAAATTTTAACAGTTTTTCTTGAAAAAACTATGTTAAATATCATTTTTTCACATTTAATGTTATTATAAATATTAAAGAATATTTTATTCTCTATACGATTTGACTGTATCTTATACTTAATATTAAATGGACATAGAGTTAAAAAATTATAAAGTAATCAAATTTCATAAAGTAGCCATAGCTATGGAAACAGCTACTATATTAAGAAAATTCTGATTGAAAGATGTCAAGTGAAATTTTACTGGAAATATAGGATCTGTTGCTATAAATTTTCTGTATGAAATTTGCATAAAATACACGCAACTGCCGGGAGGTAAAGTACAAGAAATATAATCTTTAGCAAGGAACTTTCTGTATGAAATTTGTACAAAATACATAGAACTGACGGAAGGTAATGTGCTGGCCACATCAGATTTTTTTTCATATTAAACCTTCTAAATTATTTGATGTTAACCATGAAATTTTAAATAAGAACACTTGCGCCTCTAGTGAGAAACGTTCAGACTAGACACTGATACTCTACGTGGCCTCAGTGGTGACCTCTAGTGAAAAATACTCGGACTAGACAAGACATATCTCTATCTCTAGTTTCTTTGTCTAGCCAGCCGAAATCAAAACAAACCAAATGAAGTTTTGTCTAGTTATATTTGGTCGTTGGTTCCGACTATACTTAAATGTAGGTAAAGCGAAAGTAGTTTGTTTATTACATAAAATTATGAATTTAGGAGTAATACGAACCCCTATTAAAGGAAATAGAGTGTAACAAATAAACTTACAATGCAAAATGTTCTTCCCAAACAGGATTCAAAGTTGCAGTCTTCACCGATGTATTATACCGGTGAGTAGTATTCGAGGCTAAAAATAATGTGACAAAAGGGTCACTAAGTCCATTAGAGTCTTTGGGAGCAAGTTCCTTGGCTTCTATAACTTCAACATTTAGTAAAATGTCAGGTGCTTCTTTTTCTTCTGCTACTGCCATCAAATGAGAGTGCTTTTCGTTGCTCATTTTAAAGGCATCTTGGACGTAAGAAAATAAGGCAGTTTGGCCAATTTCGCAATTGACTTCGCAACCAACATTATGGAGGATTTCATATAATACTTCTATGTACAATTCGTCAATCTAACAAAATAAAAATGTATGTATTATTAATGGTTTATTTTTAAGAATTTTTTATGACATCATGTGAGAATGGAGGATAAAAAATTTGGGAATAAAATTGGATTGGATTATTATTGAAAAGTGTCATTAGCAACGTGCTATAAAATTAAACAAGTTGTTATGAAAAACAAACGGTTGCTAAAGATCTAAATTTGTATTTGTCAACACAACCAAAACATTTTCCACGTTTCTATATTTTATCATGAATAAAATTTGGTCGTAAAAAATATTACTTTTGTATTTATTTGACAATAATTGGGTTAACCCCGTTATAAGTTGCCGTCAAATAAGTATGGACTGCAGATTTCAACACACTGTTGCCAATTTATTTACAATGTTGAAAATGCTAAGTTATGAAGAAGCGGCAACGCCGCACGTCAAGGGATAGGGTGCGGAGGAGGGAAAAAAGTTGAGCATCAGTCCATATTTATTTGACGGCAACTACGGTTATTATTATTAACCCTCAACTATACCATGTTCCATTTAAGCCATTCAGTATTGCGGCATAGTTTTGACCTCACTGATTGGCTGAAATTAGAGACAAGAGACAAGTTTACCAAATGTAATTTCAGCTACTTCAGATTTGCGCTGTTGCCAGTGCCATCTACTGAATGGCTTAAATGGAACAGAGTATACTCTGATGAAATATAATAGACCTTTTCAATTTAACGGCTATCTCTTTCTATCGCTGCAAATAGTAAGAAAATGGCGCCAACAACTGCCAGTTGGGCTGTCAAACGAAACGTCAAAAATATTGCAGTCATTAAAATACCTGTATTCTCGGTGAAAATTTGCATCATTCGACTTTTTAGATTTAATAAAAGCTTTTCTAACTTATTTCGATAAGTTTTTTTAAAGTTGTCAAGGATTTTTCTCACATTTTACGTCTAAAATTTTTAGAAACAAATGCCAAAGATCTCAATTGTTCTTAAAATGCGCAGATCCCCATTGCGCATATCTTCTATCTCTTTAAATTGAAAAGGTCTATTATACAGAATGGGATTAAAGTATGGAATATTAAAAAAAACAGCGAACTCAACCGGTTTTTATAAAAAAGCGCATATACACATCGATTTTAGTTTTTAAAAATACACATTAATATGTGCGATTCACCTTCCGACTTTCATTTGCTTTTAAGTTATGACATCATCACAAAAAATTTAAATGGCAATGTAGATTTTTAGTAGTAGAATCCAATAGTGACTTTTTTCCGTTTTTGATCATGCAACAAAAATTCTGAGATAAGACGTGCTGAAAATTTAATAATTATAAATAATCAAGATACCTAGATTGCATTATAAGTACAATAATACCAACATTACAAGTTTAAAGATTTTAAAAAATTATCAGAAGTAATATCACAAGACCTCCTGATTTTATCGATAAATTTTTATTTTGCACGATTTTTTTTTTTGCTTAGCAACAAACACGAAAGCAAACTGCGTTGTAAATCCCGACTCCGAAGGAGGAGGGGTTTTACTTAATGTCAGTTTGCTTGAGTGATTTTGCTTAAAAGCATAAAAAATGAGTGCAAAATAAAAATTTATCTGAGAAAATCTGAGAGGTCGTGTGGTATTTGGTGAGATAAATTCCAAAGACAAAGCAAAATGAAACAATTTAATTATTAATATTTTATTTTTAAACTTGAAATATTAATTAACTGTCACACTGACAGTTATAAACAATAACAACTGTTTATTTACTTGGTAGCGGAGAATTATCGGGGTAACGGGGTTTTATCAGTATAATACTGTTACCATTGGTTGAATTTTCAAGTGTTTTGCATCATGATTGGTTGAAAACTAGTCGTTGGAATTTATCAACGAAAAATTCTAAATTGAAAAATAAAATCTAGATATCTTGATTATTCATTATTATTAAATTTTCAGCTCGAATTTTCTCAGAATTTTTGCCATTTAATTTTTTTGTGATGTCATAACGTAAAAACAAATGAAAGTCGGAGGGTGAATTACATATTAATGTGAATTTTCAAAAAACTAAAATTGACGTGTTTTAGTGCTTTTAAAAAAATCGGCTGTGTTCGCTGTATTTTTTAAATATTCCATACTTTAACCCCACACTGTATAAACGCTCGGATGGGGTACACACAAACCCCAATTTAAAAATTGTACTTTTATAATTAACAAGTACAATACAGTAATCTTTATGGGAAAATTGAAATTACATTTATTATATAATTATAATTATTTACAGAAAAAATAAAAACAATTTATGAAACAGTTTCCATATTATTTACAAAATAAAATATTCTGGAATCTTGAGGACCTCCATCAGAGTAAAAGGGTTAATAAGTTCACGTTTCAAATTATTTTACCTTATGCATATGTCGTAGACAAATATTTTTATAAAATACCTAGTCGTTTTTAAAATGACTAAGGTCTGGTATTTTCATCTTTGGTTAAACTGTCTGTTAACTTAACTGCCAATTCTGTATCTCAGTGGTTAATATCTAACCACTGGTTAAATTTTTTAACCAATCAAGTGTTGACGTATAACAAAAAAGGGGATTTTTAGATGTCAAATCAATAAATATTAGATAAAAATTTTACCCAGTGGTTAAAATTAAAAATTAACCACCGAGTTACAGAATAAGGCCCAGCGTCACTCATTATTGTGCAATTTGATTTTTTTTTAAATTAATGAATCTTTATTATAATTCAATAATAGCATAGTCGATATTAAAAAAAATATTTACCTTTAATCATAAAATATAAAAAAAAATAATATAAAAATTCTGATACAATTTTTCAAATCGTTTTAAAATATTATTACTCATACTTTTATTTTTTACTTGAAATGAAACACAAAAACTGAATATACTGGTATACAGCCTATGAGTATAGGAGTATATTTTTATTTCCTTACAGTCATAGACGCCAGACAAATATTCGTCTGCTGCTGCAGGTCATCTTTTTTCATTCCTCTAAAATTATTGCGACCCGCCGACAGCCTTCTCTTCAAAATTCTTTTCAGCGTCGCATCCCCATTCTCCACCCTGGTAGGGGTTGGCGTTCTACAACTCAAGTCCTGCATGCTCACCACGTCACCTTCACTAGGCATTTTGTCACTGCTGCACCCCCGTTTAGATGAACATACTTCACAACAAGTCAGAGATCTTAAAGCGCGCGAAATTGCGATCACCTGCTTGGGCATCAAGCAACAGAGAACTGAAGCAGACGATATGAAAGATCATCATGTGCCAAATCTATTCCTAGAGGAGTACAGATCTCCGACATGAGTGGGATCTAGACCTTTAAAAAAAGGACTCTAAGGACGAATTTTTTTACCTATTTTGATAGGTTATTTGCGTTTATTGTTTATGAATTAGAAACAAAATATATAAACAAAATTTTTATTGACAGAATGTCAAAGGCGGGGTTCAACCTAGGGCTGTTCTCTAATTCGCACAACGATTATAATAAAGAAATTTGGAAAATACAAGCCAACAAAAAAATTACAACTAGTTTTTACCTCCCGCTACCCTTGGTAAGAGAGGTATAGGGATCGTGCTAAAAATCGCATATCGAGATTTTGGTAAATGACCACGTTTTAAGGTCCCTAGAATCCAATTTTGACATTTTCACGATGATGTCTGTGTGTATGTGTGGAACCTCCACTCTAACTCAAATACTATCATTCAGAAAATTTTGAAACCTTGTATTTCGAACTTTTTCTGTAATGGAAAGATCCCATTAGATTTTGGTGAAAATCGGATAACCAGAAATGGCACTTTACTAGAAGCTTAAAATAGTTTTTCGAGATTAATGTTATTATAAAAATTAAAGATTTTTAAACTTTCTATAGATTTGCATAAATAATTTTTCTATATATTTTATGGATAAATTTATAAAATTATCTATAATTTAAACCCCAGAGCCTACGCTTTAAACAAACAAAACGCAGTTATTCAAATGTATGTAACTCTTAGATAAATGTCACTATCAAAGAACTATTCATTTCAAAATAATATTAGTAACGTTTTGAAATGAAATAAATAAAACAATAGAAAAGGAATTCAATACAGTTTCCAGCATAAGTAAATAATATGTAGGTATGTATTTAGATTAATAAAAATTAACGATTCACAAAAATGTTTAAGCTAATTCTCATTTTTGGATTAGTGAGTTCTATTTTATCCCGGTATTTAAAATTTAATCTTCATTTTATTATAGATCCGGTGGCACAATGGTTAGAGCAACGCCTCATGTCATGAGTGTCCTCGGGGCTCTGGGTTCGAATCCCACTAAGGCATGAATGTGTGTGAATGTGAGCCCACTCTGTAATTGGGATTTAATCCTGTTGAGGGGTTTACTTGGATTAGAGTAGATTATATTTTAGGAAATAAACTGTCAAATTTAGAGTAAAATTCGCTAATCCAAAAATCTTTTTTGTGACTCTGGCTGTAAATGGCGGGAGGTATTGTGTTGGCCACACCAGATTTTTATTCACAGACTTTGTGACAGATAATACATTTCACGTTACAAACATACTATTAGCAGCTATTAGCGAAGAAAACGAACTCGTGGTTCTGGTGGCAAAATTACGAACTTACTAAAAAAATAATCAAACTGTTGGGTTTACTGTTGTCATACTTCCCTTTAAACAATACTCCACTTCAAACCATTTAAAAATATATTAACTTTACTTATATTCCTGTCAAACACTGTACAATTTAAAGAGATACAAAATATGCGCAATGGAGATCTGCGCATTATAACAACTGAGATCCACGGCGTTTGTTTCTAAAAAATTTAGACTTAAAATGTGAGAAAAGTCTCAGACAACTTTAAAAAACTTATTGAAAAAAGTTACAAAAGCTTTTATTGAAGCTAACATGTCTAAAAATACAAATTTTAACCGAAACTACAGCTATTTTAATGACTGCAATATTTTTGACGTTTCGTTTGACAGCCCAACTGGCAGTTGTTCGCGCCATTTTACTTACTATTTGCAGCGATAGAAAGAGATAGCCGTTAAATTGAAAAGGTCTATTATATTTCATCAGAGTAGTTGAGGGTTAATAATAATAACCATAGTTGCCGTTATATAAATATGGACCATATGGACTGATGCTCAACTTTTTTCCATCCTCCGGACCCTATGCCTTGCCGTGCGATGTTGTCGCTTCTTCATAACTTAGCAGTTTCAACATTGTCAATAAATTGGTAACAGTGTGTTGAAATCAACGGGGTTAACCTAATTATTATACGAATAAATACAAAAGTAATATTTTTCTACGACCAAATTTTATTCATGATCAAAAATATAGAAACGTGGAAAATGTTTTGGTTGTGTTGACAAATACAAATTTAGATCTTTAGCAACCGTTTGTTTTTCATAACAACTTGTTTAATTTTATAGCACGTTGCTAATGTTATAGCTGTTAAATTGAAAAGGTCTATTACTCCTCTCGCCGGCCGTTTTGTAAAATCGGTGCTGCCTCTATCGGTCATTTTCGTTGCCAATACTCTACCCGTTTTAGCCTATAGAGTGGTGTGAAAATAGGAGCAGTTTGATCTTGTTGTTAATTGGATAATATCGGGATTTTATCCAATCAGAACCAAGATCAAACAACTCCTATCTTCGCACCACTCTATAGTTACAACGGATAGAGGTTAAGGGTCAATATTTATTGTTAGACAAAAACTATACTTCATGCACTGAAACGAGAGAATAAGGAACTAATTCTTGAACAAACTTAAGTCATTCTATTGGTTCAGCTCTAAAATTCTACTCTTTTGACCAATAGAATGACTTGTCTCTATTCAAGAATTAGTTCCAAATTAGAATTAATTCATGATATCTTTAAAATTCGGGTGTATTTCTAAAAAAAAAAATAATTTCGCAATACAAAATAAATTTTCTCTTCATATTTGACAGATGTAATAACAAAGCTGTCAATGAAAATTTTTTTGTAAATAATTAAATAAAAAGATTGGCGCCAGAAATAGTCATTAAAAACAGTTTGTCTATCACTTACGTTATTTATATAAATTAAAGTACCTAAGCGATAGTTTGTCACGTGTTAAGCTGTATGAACTTTGACGTCACATTCTGTTTCAGATTATAATAATTAATTGTAAAACTGACAGTTAAGTTAACAGACAATTTAACCAGATATGATTAATAGTGGGCCTTCAAATTGTAACCGGAAATTCTAAGATTGACCCTTAATGGTAATATAGGGCGCAAGTAGACACGTGACTCGAGCAACCTTGAAGTGCTTAAAATCAGCTAATATGTATGCGCGTGTCATTTTGACAAAAACAATGTCACTTTGACAACACAAATGTTTTGACTTATTTTACTTTTGAACAATTAAAATGTTACTATTTTTAAGTTTTACTGCCTGAAATTTGTAACATATTAGTAATTTAGCAGTTCTAAATCAAAATAAGTTAAAACATTGGTCTTGTCAAATTGACATTGCTCTTGTCAAAGTGACATGCGCACACAAATCAGCTGATTCCAAGCACTTCAAGGTCGCTCGAGTCACGTGTCTGCTTACTAATATTTCTTGTACCTTTTCTATCTGACAAGGTATCAAAAATGCAAATACCTATTTTAAGTATACCATATTTTCCGCATTTATTTACTAAAAAATGGATTTCGGATTTCAAAAAGGCAGTAGCAACAAGCTTGAAAGTAGTAAGAATTTAAAATAGAGTAGATATTAAGAGCATTAAAAACTGGAATACCTATTTTAAAAACTAATAATAGAACAATATGTTTAAAAATTTATGAATAATTCAATTCGCATAAAATCACGTATAAATATTATTCACCTTGATTTATTTGTTTTTGCAAATTTTCAGTTATTGTATTTGATTGATACATTTGACACGTTTCTCGTTCATGTATTTGGGTTTTTATTTATAATAAATTGTGTTCATACGTCAAAGGAAATAACACGAAGTCCTATATTGTAGAAAGAGTGATGAACCCAAATGAACTAAGTCCTTTTGATGGCTGGTTAATTTTAACAGCTCAGACTATTTTGTTTTTGATTCCTTGAGTAGGACCTAACTTTTAAATCACTGCCAAGAGCACACACGTAATGTAGATAGCTATGCTCCCGTAATTCATTTATTTTTGTAAGTAAACAATTACATACACTGGTCGTCACGATCATACGAGTTTTTTTTTTATAAATATTTATCGTTTATTTACCTATTTATATGTTCCATAAATGATAAAAAATAATAAACAAACAAAACATGGTTGTTTCGGGTATTTATTTATTTATTAAAGATTTTTTATAGAAACATTATTGTTAATATAATTATTATCCTTGGATAATTTATTTATTATAAATATTATTATATTTTTATATTTTGCGTTTATAAAATAGGCATTACGAAACCCAATTGCGTATCGAAATAGCCTTCATTTCGATACGCAATTTTTTGTTTTAGAAGGTTGGTACTAGATGATATTGACTTATGTACATAAATTAGAAACGACAAGAACTTTCAAATAATTGAATAAATGTCAATCCAATGTTACCAACTACACACACAAATTTCGCTAAATCAATATATAAAAGACCCAAAATATAAAAAAATAATATAAAGGACTCATTTTATAAAACTTTTTGACGCGTGCGAAAAATAACTTCTTATAAAACTCGTTCTTTAATATACTATTTTATAAATAAGTGTTGAAATAGATCAATTTATGATACACCAATTATTAGTAGACTTCATTGTTTGAGAACAAAGTAAACTTAACATCTACGTCATAAAATATTTTAAAAATGTTTTCGGTTTAACGAATAACAATCAAGTCTGTCTTTTAGAATTACAAATTACTTTTGGTTTCATAAAAAAATAACGGAAGATCCCGCTATAAAAGATACACCATGAAAATAAAAAATGTCGAGTTATATTTTTAACTTCCGGCTAAAATGTGCACTAAAATAAATACGAAACGGGGCAACAAACACAAAAAAATTTAACCCGCAGATTTCCACGTGAAGGAATGCAAAACTACAATAAAGTCAAATAACTTAAAAAAGATTTGGCAACTTTAAAGATGTTTCTCAACTGTATATTTCAATTTAAACAATTTTAATTAAATCTTAACACTTTTGGTTTAAAATTAGCTGCTCTGTCGTCACATTAACGAAACAGTTAATAAGCTTATGACGAAAACTTGATAACAAAAATAAACGAAGAAATAGTTACTCCTACTCAAAACGATGTTTGGATAAATTTGGAAACTTTCATTTACTTACTCTTGGCCTTAGATATTATATAATACCATAATAAAATATTTGTAGACGTTTTCTTAAAATAGATTACTTATGAATGACATTTATAGAACACAGAACTCAAAATATACTTGAAATAGGTCAAATAATATTAAGACACTTTAGCCTTGACAGCAAAACGACATTATTTTGAAAATTTTCACAGAAAAATATGAAGCACATTTAATTATTTATAAAATTAAATGGGGACGCTTTCTATATTCTTTTATTTTTTTACCTCCCGCCATCCAGCATAAATAGATAAGGGAGGAACTGGTTTCGGCAGAAAAAAATTGTTAGTGTTGTTTTCAGTAAATAAGCACGAATTAGAGTCTTCAGAACATGTTTTAATATTTTTACAATGATATCTGTCTGTCTGTGTGTGACGATTTTTTCATCCACGATAACTCATATCAAACTACCAAAAATATCTGTTTTCTGTATTTAAGCTTTCTGCATTCATGTAAATAGTTAATTACATTTTACGTAAAATTGGTCAACCCGAATTGGTACTTACTTGACTAAATTAAAATATAACCCAAAACTTTAAGACTTTATATCAAAGAGAACAATATATTAGATTTTGGTTAAAATTGATACACCGGAAGTGATACTTTACATGAAGCTCTGAACAGATTTTCGTAAAAAAATATATTAAAATATCCAAAACTGGTATTTAAATCAAAACATATTAGATTTTGACTCTATGTAATAAAACGATGTGGTACTTTACATGAAGCTCTGAAACAGATTTTCTGGAAAAAATATATTAAAATATTATTCAAAACTTCTCAAATTTAGTATTTAAAACACGTATATAATTTGAAACAACATATTAATTTCTGACTATACGTATAGGGCGAGAGCAGACACGTAACTCGGGGCGTCCTTGACCTACTTGGAATCAGCTGATTTGTGTGCGCAAGTCGTTTTGACAAGAACAGTGTCACTTTGACAAGACCAATATTTTGACTTAGTTTGATTTTGAACTGCTAAAATGTTATTAATGTACAATTTTCAAGCAGTAAAAAAAATAAAAAATAATAACTTCTCAACAGTTGAAAATTAAAATAAGTCAAAACATTGATCTTGTCAATGTGACTTTATTCTTGTCAAAATGACAAGCGCACACAAATCAGCTAATTCCTAGCACGTCAAGGACGCTCGAGTCACGTGTCTGCTCGCGCCCTATATGATAAACCGGAAGTAGTACTTCAATTGAAGCTCTTACTTAACAGATTTTCGTGGAAAAACAATACATCCAAAATTTCGTTTACATACTTTTTTATTTATTGGAATAACAAATAAGATTTTGTTTACAAGAGAGCAACCGGAAGTGATACTTTACTTAAAGCTCATTGCTATTTTAAACATGGAACTGGCAGGAGGTCATGTAGTGGCCACATCAGATTTTTTTGTTATAGAAAATGTTTGGTTGTTGACAATAGACTTTTTCAATTTAACAGATATCTCTTTCTATCGCTTCAAATATTAAGTAAAATGGCTCCAACAACTGCCAGTTGGGCTGTCTAACGAAACGTCAAAAATATGCAGTCATTAAAATACCTGTATTTTCGGTGAAAATTTGCATCGTTAAACATTTTAGCTTCAATAAAAGCTTTTGTTAATTCATTCGAGAAGTTTGGAAAAACAAACGCCATGGATCTCAACAATTCAGCAAGTAACCATGGCTCCCGCCAATTGTTCTTACTATGCGCAGATGCTCATTGCGCATATCTTCTCTCTCTTTAAATGAACCTTTTCAATTTAACGACTATCTCTTTTTATCGCTGCAAATAGTAAGAAAATGGCGCGAACAACTGCCAGTTGAGCTGTCAAACGAAACGTCAAAAATATTGCAGTCATTAAAATACTTGTATTCTCAGTGAAAATTTACATCGTTAGACATTTTAACTTCAATAAAAGCTTTTGTAACTTATTTCGATAAGATTTTTTTAAAGTTATCTCAGATATTCGCACATTTTACGTCTAATTTTTTTAGAAACAAATGCAATAGATCTCAATTGTTCTTACTATGCGTAGATCCCCATTGCGCATATCTTCTATCTCTTTAAATTGAAAAGGTCTATTATATTTTAAACCTGTTTTTTCTTCAGAGCGGTTACATGATCGTACCCATATTTTATTAAGTACAAAAAAAATAATATTTTCTTGAATGTTATATAAAGAAGGACAAAGGACAAAAAAATGTTCGGATAGGAAAATGTGTGACGAAAGATGGTTATGAATTCTTGTTAACTTATGAGAAACTTTATTCTGAATACTTACGTTCCATCCTACAGCAATATAATCATGCTTGTCAGATTCTTCGGGTTCAGAATCTGAGCTTGGGGCATCAGAATCAGCTTCTACGTCACTAATTTTCGGGGGTTCTTCTTCCTCGGCCTCTTCATCGATTTTCTTGATTTCAGCCGCTGAAGCTGCAATTTGTTCTTTCTCCAAATGGTCTTTCTCTTCTGCCATGACAGAATGTTCCCGTAAAAGGGAACCGAATTTTTCGAAGAACCCTCCATCTAGCTGCTGTATCCTGAGAACACAAATTAGTAATTTAGACATATTTAATAAAATATATGAATTTGGATAGAAATTCATGGTATTAACAAAGGTCACGCTAGAATTATTGAGTAGCAAAATCATGTAGGCCGTGGAAAACAAAATTTGCATAAACAGTTATTTTTCTGTTATTTTAAATTAAGTTGCGATAGTTAAATTAATTACAACTTAGTTTTAAAGTATTGTTGTGCAAAAAATATATAGGGCGCGAGCAGACACGTGACTCAAGCGACCTTAACGTGTCTGGAATCAGCTGATTTGTGTGCGCATGTCATTTTGACAAGAACAATGTCACTTTGACAAGACAAATGCTTTGACATATTTTAATTTTGAACTGTTAAGTAATTTTTTTCAATAGGGCGCGAGCAGACACGTGACTCGAGCGACTTTGAAATGCTTGGAATCAGCTGATTTGTGTGCGCATGTCACTTTGACAAGACCAATGTTTTGACTTATTTTGATTTTGAACTGTTAAAAAGTTATTATTTTTAATTTAATGTATAGTGCTATTTGAAAATTGTAAAATCCTAATTTTTTATCAGTTTAAAATCAAAATAAGTCAAAACATTGATCTTGTCAAAGTGACATTGGTGTTGTCAAAGTGACATGCGCATACAAATCAGCTGATTCCAAACACTTCAAGGTTGCTCGAATCACGTGTCTGCTCGCGCCCTATACCGGGTGATGCTCGAAATCCGTTAAAACAAAAAGCATAACAAATGTAGATTTTTTTATTTGCGTGAAAAAGTCTCAATATTTGACAGTTAAAACACCAACCATTTGTTTGTCTTTTTGTTTTAATTCCACGGCTAGAGCTATTAAACAAAAATTTACTAAAAATACGAAATGAATTTTGTTTACTAGTTTATAAGTAGAATGTTATGCTCTACAACTTTTATTTGAAGAATTTTTTTCTAAAATAATTTGGGGGGCAACACGCATGGAAATACTGTTTTAACATGTTAAATGCCTATGTAGCGGATTTCCAACGCCACCCGGTATGTATTAAAGTGAAAAACATCCGCTATACTCACCTGATTTGGCTATTTTTTTGGACTAAAAATATGAGGAAGAAGGCTTTTGTTTGAAGAAGACATTGATTCTGCAATACATGATTATTTTGAAAATTCCAAAAAAGATTTCTTGGGAGCTTTTAAGAAATGAAAGGAAAAATGGTTATGTGTATTATTGTTGAAGGGTTAGGTTATACTACATCGAACATATTTAAAACAAAATTCTAAAAAATATGAACCATGTGTCTTTCAATAATTCTAGCATGACTTTCGTATATATTTTAATAAAAGACGATGTAAATTAAACGAATACCTATTTATTGTAATAATAATAATAACAACATTACAATTATTTATAACATTATAATTCAACAAAATAAAAAGTGTACATGTAACGTTAACAGGACCAAAATAAAATATATGTAGGGCCAAAACTATTAACATTGCTTCTAAAAAACTAATATATAATTTTAATTTTATTTTGGAAGACTTTTGGAAGACATTTTAGCATTTTAAGGCTACAAGGTTTGAGCTGCCTATTATTATCTATAATCTATATTACATATATTTATATAAATTGGATAACATTTACTTAAAATAAAAATATAATTTGAACGTACCAACAAAATAAAGTAAATATAATTTGTTCATAATTAATAGATAGCATTCATTCAAATAGAAATAAATCATTTTTCTAAATCAACTGTACCGATAGTCCATTCAAGATAGCGAGAGAATTTTTAACTCATGCGACAGAGATAAAATTACTTGATTTTGTGTGCGAGTTAGTTCAAAATTCTCCCGCTATTGTGAATACGGCGCGAGCAGTCACTTTGACAAGACCAATGTTTTGACTTATTTTGATTTTGAACAGCTAAAATGTTATTATTGTACAATTTTCAGGCAGTAAAACACATGAAAGTAAAAATAATAACTTCTTAAATAAAATAAATAAATAAATATATCATCACGGCATATTATCCATTGCTGGGTGTGCCAATCTGCTTTGTACGCAGATCAGATATCGGTAATGATGATGACATATTTGTACCGTGCGGGCGTTTATCAATAATAATAACTTCTTAACAGTTCAAAATTAAAATAAGTATAAACATTTGCCTTGTAAGAGGGACATTGTTTTTGTTAAAGTAACACGCGCACATAAATCAGCCAAGCAATTCAAGGCCGCTCGAGTCACGTGTCTGCTCGCGCCCTATAGACTAGCTGTAAAATTTATTAATTTTGAGCAGTTGATTTAGACGGCCATAAAATACAACTTATCTTAACTCGGATTTTCACAGGTACTCTTAGATATATTTGTTCTTTAAGAAAAAAAATTTAAAAAAATATGCGAGAATCCCCTATTACAAATTAAAACTTAGTACTTATATGTAAAGGAACATAATTACTGCAAATTCCCTACACACAAATATTTAATATAAACAAAATCATCTATTCCGTGATGCGATCCCTCTCTCCCAATTCCAGATTCTTTAATACCACCAAAAGCAGCTTCAGCCATAGAAATAATTCCTTCGTTAACTCCAATCATTCCTACCTCCAATTTTCTAGCAACCCTAAATATCTGCGCTACATCGTTTGAATAAAAATACCCTGCTAAACCTCTCGGCGTACAATTAGCTAAACAAATAGCTTCTTCCTCTGTTTTAAATGAAAAACACAATGCAACGGGACCAAAAATTTCTTCGGTGTAGCATAACATACCCTCCTTCAAATTCGTCAAAAGAGTTGGTTGGTAAAATAAGGCTCCATGTTGTTTTGAAGGCCCCCCACCACAAATAACTTTAGCGCCTTTTTTAATGGCGTCTTGGACGAAATGAGAAACTTTATCATGTTGCATTTTGTTTATTAGAGGACCAGCAGTTACATTTTCGTTTGTAGGGTTGCCTAAACACATTTTTAAAATTCCCGCCTTGAATTTACTGATAAATTCATCGTACACTTTTTCACTGATCAAAAATCGGTTTGATGATACACAAGTTTGACCGCAATTTCTAAATTTAGACGCTAGAGCGCCTTGTATGGCTTTATCTATATCACAATTTTCAAAAACTATAAATGGCGCGTTTCCACCTAATTCTAAACATATTCGTTTTATTCCAGAAGCACATTGGCGATATAATAATTTTCCTACACCAGTTGAACCAGTAAAAGAAATTCCAGCCACCTTAGGGCTCTCGCATAATAATTTTCCAATAGGTCCAGCGTTTTCTCGGGCAGATGTAACAACATTGAAGACTCCGCTTGGAATACCGGCTTGATGGGCTAATTCTGCAATTGCTAAAGCTGTAAGTGGTGTGTCTTCTGCTGGTCGGACTACAACCGTACATCCCGCCGCTAATGCCGCGGCTGCTTTTCGAGTTATCATGGCATGAGGAAAATTCCATGGAGTAATCAATCCAGCTACTCCAATCGGTTGTTTATATAAAAAAACTTGTTTTGATTTAACTGGACTTTGGATAATTTCTCCGTTTATTCTTCTAGCTTCCTCCGAAAAAAAATCAATAAAAGAATTTCCGTATACAATTTCTCCTCTGGATTCTTTAATTGGTTTTCCGCATTCCGATGTCATAATTTTAGCAACTTCTTCTGAATTTTTTTCCATTAAATTGTACCAAGATCGCAATAATTTCCCTCTTTCTTTTGCTGGAAGTTCTGACCATTCGTAAAATGCATCATATGCGCAATTTATTGCACTTTGTGCATCTTCTACTGTCATATCTGGTGCTGTACCAACTACGGAGCCATCAGTGGGATTAAATATTTTGAATGTTTTGCAATTTCCAGCGTTTTTCCATTTTCCACCAATATATGCTTGATTTTTTAGCAGACTCATATATCTGCTAAATGTATACGTATTTAGATGAATTATTTTATTTAAAATATGTGGACGTAACATATTTGAATCTGTTCACTTACAATTTTAGATAATCACTGGGCAAGTGAATAAATGTTGTATTTATTGAGTTTATTAAAAGTCAATGTCAAACTCAGATGTTAAACGTCAAACAACATGGATGCCAACAGTTACAGTGTTCTCAATACACGAATATGAAACTCACTAAATTCGCGCGCGCGCCGCACGCCGTACAGCAAAATTTAAATCAGATATTTTATTATAAAACGCTTGCCATTGAGTTATAAAAAATACGTATTACATGTTTAGATCAAGTTTAAAATAAATCAATGAATAACATTACAATTATGTTTAAGAAAATAAAAGGAAAGTTTGACCGCAAAGTTATTAATTTCATGCATGGCTATTTATATTTTATGCAGACACCTACGTAATCAAAAGTCTAGAAATATTTGCTTACTTTATTACTAAAGTACACAGTTTAACAAACTTGGATAGGGTAAAATTATTTATCAGTAAATAATAATAAAATTAAGACATACAAATACATGAAAACAATTAAAATGAATGTTTTGCATTTTCTACATTCATTTGTTTTATAAAACAATTAATCATGGTGACTGGTGACATATTTTTAAAAATTCATGTTAAATTAGTATTTTTAAGTATAAATATGCATAATAAACTTGATAACCTAGTTTACAAAAAAATACATTGAATGACTCACTTTAAATTGTGATCCGAATGGTCCTCAGAAAGCTGTTTTTGTAGATTTTCATAAATAGATTTCCACATCGCCTCTTCTTGCTCCATTTTTGATAACTTTTAGAAACACTCAATAATAAATATCAACACACTCTTTCACTATAGTATATGTTTTGGTTTGCTGCATGTAAATTAACTGTATTCGTAAAACAGCAGCGAATGACCGAATCGTTCGTGTGAAACCTGTTCCAGCTCTTACATTCACCGGTGTCTGTGATAAAATAAATATGACTGAGATATTTCATCTATTTGTGTATACTCAGCATTGTTAGCGAATGGGAAACCTTTAAGATGTTAGTCAGCATGCGAATGTAATTACCATTACGTAAATTAGCAGGAAGTAAACGATTATTCCTTAAATTTCGAAATAACTTAGTTCAATTAACCTAACCTCTAGTTTTTCCCAAATCGTTATCTTGAAATCTGGGGAAAACTTAACCTTAAGTTGCCAGAATTCTAACAATGTATTATTTGAATATTTATGATTTGTTTGTATTTATATTGACAATAACATCAATATTAATCGCTGTTTTATCGCATTTTAAAGTTTTTTAAATATATATTTCACCAATTTTGTTTTGTTTATTTACATCTAACGCGTTCTAAAAATAAATATGACGTACAGCCAAATATAACGTTTGATCTTAAGGAAAATCCTTGTACGAAATGAACTATTTGTTAATTGTTCTAATTAGATATGCATTAAAAGCTTTTCTTTGTAGAGACGATGCATACAAATTTAATACCTGTGCATATATCAGAAGCTATTTTTAGCTGACACAAATGGTTTTGTCATGTATTCTCAGATTTAATGATTCAGTTTTTTATTAAAATATTTTTTTGTTGTACACTGCACTATCTGAATTTATAACTAACTGAAAAACAAATTGTAGAAAATATATATTTTACGCAAAACAGCAATAAAATTGTTTGTTTACATCTTTACTTTCTTTACAACGGCGGAAACTGAAAGATACACCCTGCGGGCGGTAAAGTAGTAAATTCGGGCGGTAAAATACCCACGCGGGCGGTAAAGTAACACATGCGGGCGGTAAAATAGCACATGCTGGTGGTAAAGGAGAGCCAAAGCCCGGCGACTGGTAAACAAAAATACAATTGAAAATGGGTTTAAAGTAGCTATTTGTATATTAAGAGCGCAAAATGGGACATTGTCGGTTGGAGGTCGTTGCAGCGCTCGAAACACACACACAAGATTTTTTCTACAGTCGCCACAATGGGGTCCTCCACCATAACAAAAATTTATATGTTTTAAGTACATTGAACTAGTGCAGTGAAAAAGTGATGTCCATTGGGAGCGTTCACGACAAACTTTTGCAGGTGGCAGCACAACTGTTCACACAATTTATTTTATCTTTAATTTTAATTTATCGTTATTTTCCATTCTTTAGCTATAGCTTCAATCTAATCTAAGGATTTTATACTAACGTTTTTGTAAATGAATGCCCTATTTTATTTTTACGGTATTTTGTTCGGTTATGTAATATACCGACGGAGCAGTTATATGTATGTATAAGGTGGTAAATGTGTAACTACAGTGCTATTAGTTCCTGACTAAACGTTTCCATTAAGAATGTAGACAAAGACAAGTGACATTTCTCAACATTGTATAATTAGAAATTTGGACAGCGTGCGTTTTATTTTACTTTGTCGCGCATGAGCGGCAAAGTGACATTTTGCGTTGACAAAAGAGAGCGCAAATGGCTACTTCGTATACAGACTGTAGAAAAAATAATTTAAAAATCGCGTCGGGCTCCAAATTTCGACCCTCTATTCTCATTTTCAAATTACTGACCGTAAATACGTAATTACATTACTCATGTAAAATGAAAAATATAAATGTTAGATTATAGCATCAATACATTGTTAATTAGAATGATAATTTGTCAATCTTTTTTGTTTCTAATTACTCTATTTGCAGGAATCCTTAAAGTGCATGATTTTATAATTCTAAGTAATATCGTCTTTAATATGTCTTTTATTAAAAATAATAAAAAACAGGACTTTGCAGATGTTCGTGATTACAACAAATAATAATATGCAATGTTGCAATAATTGTTATCAATCTATTTTTAATTAGAATAAAGATTTTGCGCACTATTTTTATGTGAAGGATATAATTAACATATGAATATTAATACATAATTATTATTTGTTTACTTATAAAATTAGCAATTGAAAAATTTAAATACAAAGAAATCTAAGTGCCATTTTTATGTTTTAAAGTTATTCATCACATAACAATTTACCTGAAACAATTAATTAATATTTTTATCCATTTTGTACAAATACATACTAAATATAAAGCCTGTTTTACATATTTCAATTTTAAGAACTTGGCCAAGTTACAAATTATATTCTCAATTGTTATTTTATTTTATATCTAGTGCTGCAGATATTCAATTGCATTAAATAAAGACTTTTTAAAAGTAAATTTAATTTTAACAACTTATCATTGTTGTAGTTTTGCTCTAAAATAGTTTAGAGGTCAAAATATTTTGTTATAATCAAAATAAATGAAAAATGTGATGGTAAATAATATCAAAAATAAATTCAAACGTAGATAAATATCTTCCTCAAAAAAAATAGTGACCCGTCATCCATCAAAAATCAATACGAAATATTGCAGTCTGCAATTCGACATACTTACTATTTACATGTGTGGTGCAAGTAAATTGCTTTTTAAGACCCATAATCAATTTTAAGTATTATAATTAAATTAAAAATGTTTTCTGTGTTGTCCTTTCAAAGCTGTTTTCTTATATTAAGTGTTGTAATCAATTAATGTATTAATTGTTGTAATTAATCATTATTATTGTAATGAATTATAATTAAAAAGAAAATAATTTTCATTACGTACCGTTCATATTATTTGTAATTTAAAGTCAATTTTACGATGATCGGATTATAATGAGGGCATAATGTACGATTATGCCCTCATATAATGCCCCGGTTGTTATAGATATGTTTATATACACCGTATCCTAGCAATAAACAATTCATAATACTTTAGTGAGACAAAATAATTTAAATCAACTTTCATTTCTTAGTCATACTATATCAATAATACCGCAAACTTGAAAACTGAAAAGTGCAAAATTTTGGAATATTACTAATGACACATGTCATATGTAAAACATTGAGCTTGGCCCTCAGAATGTGTTCATGCAAAAATCTTATATAATTCTTGTTGGCACTTAGATCCCTTTAAAATTAAATGCTTCAACTGTTTTAATAAAGTTAATATTCTTTATAGTATAATGAAATCATATTGCAGTGCATATTAGTTCTATATTTCCCACACAAATAAATATAATTAATATGAATTAAAAATTTGTTTTCCGCAATTATTATGAAATATTACTAAAATGTTATTTTTATAAGCATGAGAAAGTGTTATTTTAATTACAATAGAAAATGTGATAATCAAGTATAAAAATATAATAAAAAAACTGACCTCAGTCAATAAAACTATAATAAACAATAAAATAAATGGCGATGTACAAAATCGTAAGAGCTTGGTGCAACTGACAGTTTTCAATGCTGCGTGTTTAGTCGTATACATGTTACGTTGTATATCGTTTAAGCTGAGCAACGATTGTAAAAAAAAGTAGGAGGAAATAATTTAATGTGTCACACAACAGAACACACTATAATCTAATTGAAATTCATATTACGTCCTATAAAACAATGTCTATATATTTGCAGATGATATTTTGATGTAAATTCTACATGTACCTAAGTTTTGTTACTCATTCTAACCTTGAAAAAACAAAAGAATATTATAGTGTTTACAATTTGTTACAAATAGTACTTATCGATATAAACTGCACAGTATTTTTTCTTGTGATTCTATTTTTAAATCATAATAATAAATCATATGATTTGATCATCACATGACATAAAAGTAATCTGTATTATAAATGATCTGAATCATATTTATTTGCATTTGAAAATGGAAAAAAATGCGCCTATGATCAACTATCATTTCCGGTTAAATATAAGCGGATTGTTAAAATTATACTAATCGTCCAGTTCCTAGAATTATATTTTTATCGCAAACAGAAAATATGATTGTCGCACTAGAATTATTGAAAATAAAACACGTTTTATTTTAAATATATTCAAAGTAATTCCTTTCAAAAATAATACACTTCACCATTCTTTCCTTCCACTTCTTAAAAGCTCCCATCTCTTCTTTTGAAATTCTTTCAAAATAATCATCAATTGCAGTATCAATTTTTTCTTCAGTCGAAAACTTTTTACCCTGTAATTTTTTCAAGTTCAACAAAATGGTCAATTGTCGCACATTATTAAATCAGGTGAACATGGCGGATGGCGGATATTCTTTTACTTTCATATTTTTTTCACCAAAAACTGAAGAAAATGGTCTGTAGTTAATTCCACATTGTCACTCACAACGATACTTTAACAAATTGATTAACTAAGTTTTAACTAACTTAACTTTCGCAACTTAATTTTAAATGACAACTAAGTAACTGTTTAAAATTATGTGACATAAATTCCATTCGATAAAACCAATGGTTAAAACAAGAAATCCGTTCTTCTAGAGACACTTGAGAGACCATGTTTTCGAAGGCTTCAACCGCTTCATTTGCACTTGTATATTGGAAACCACACATTATTTCCTTTAATTTAGGAAATAAGAAGAAATCATAAGGTTCAAGGTCAGGACTGTATGGTGGATGCTCCAATAACTCCACCTTTAATTCTTTTAAATAGGCTTTAGTATGTGAGGATGCATTGTCCTGATTCAATATACTAGTTTACTTCGAGGCCTATTTTCATGCACTTGACAAACAAATTGTTATGTACCAATTAGAAATTACTGTTTTCCTATCTTCTAATGCAATATTGACAGTAGGACCGGATATTGAGAAAAAGGAGGCAATCATTTTTGTACCAACACTTCGAACTCGTTTTACTTTGAGTGGATTGGAGTCTGTTGGATATGGAACGCCGTTTTATTTTTTATTCCATCTTTTTTCCTTGACTTTAAATAATGTGACATATCCTTAATTGAATTAACGATATCTTAAATTTAATTTCAGATATCTATAATTCAATTTGAGATATCTAAATTTGAACATATCCATAATTCAATTTCAGATATCTGTAATTCATTTTAAGATATCAGTAATTAAATTTGAGATATCTTGAATTGAATTTGAGATATCTTAAAATGAATTATGAATATGTTCAAATTAAGATTTCCACTATTCTATTTCAGATATCTTAAATTGAATTACAGATATCTAAAATTGAATTTGAGATATCATCAAATGAATTTTGGATATGTCTTTTGCGACGTATACAGGACATATCCATAATTCAATATAAGATATCTTAAATTGTATTTAAGATATCTGAAATTCGATTTCAGATATCTGTAAATAATTTTAGATATCTAAACTTACATGGTATAGGAAAGCATGTAAATTGAATTTGATACATCTTTAAATGAATTTTAGATATTTAAAAATTTCAGATATCTCGAATTCAATTTCAGATATCTAAAATTGATTTTAAGATATCTTAAATGTAACAAAATTAGAGATATCTCAAATTGAATTATCTGAAATTAAATTTAAGATATATTTAATTCAATTAAGGATATGTCATATTATTTAAAGTTAAGGAAAAAAGATGGAATAAAAAGTAAAACGGCGTTCCATAGTTGGAAAGACTGTGAGCAGACCTGATACTATGTAGGTGCTTTATTTCCAAAAGCATCCCGAAGCTTTTCGATGCATTGTTTTGGACAGAGCGAACTTCTGAAATCGTAAAATATCATGGCTAGGAAATTTTCTCTTGTTAACTGCATTTTCATTACGACGTTCGTACTTTAAAACTACATTGAAAATTACTGATAACAGATAACAAATTATAACAAGAACTGCCATGCTACATAAGGATGTACTTTTATTTCTCGAAGCTACCTTGGTTATATTTATTTTCAAAAACTTTCGGTGGTACCCTCGTACATAATTTCGTAGTTTTTCTTGGATATATTTGTAACACAAATGACACTTTCAAGAATTAAAATTCTTAATTTTCAACATATTATTTACGTTTAATTAAAAATTATATTAGCATGTCTTCCTGTGCAAAAACTAAACAATAGAATAGAACATCTCATTTGTTCCCGGCGTTTTTATACTTTCCTTAAATTGTTTCGTAGGATCGTAGGTGTTTTGTTACAATTCAAGGCTATCTAGATTTCGCAGACGCAGAGGTGAAATGGTTTCGTTTTTGTGACCCTGTATCATGACATCCTGTGCCTGCCCATGTAGCGTAAATAATTCACGCAGGAAACCTATGACGTCAAAACACGTCATTTATCTCAACGCAGAGGAAAAAATGCGTAAACATTCTGCATTGGGAATCACCCGACCTGATTTCAATTAAGATGTGAAGTGGGAAAGTTGGCTATAATTATACCATTAGAAACTTAAAGAGTAATGTTTCTTGTATGACAGATGTGATATAAATAGATTGCTATGTAATTATACATTTTAAAATTTGTGACGACTATATTTAGAATAATAAAAAAATAATAATATATTATTCATCACGGCATATTACCCATTACTGGTTGTGCCAATCTGCTTTATACACAGATTTCGGTAATGATGACATATTTGTACCGTTCGGGTGTTTACCAGGCGTCACTTCACGGGCACTCATCGCTGGAAGGGAGAGTGCACCACAGGGGTTACCTTTGTGCCATTTAACACTGATTTGACAACTAAAAATCCCTTTTTTGTTATATGTCAACATACTTGATTGGTTAAAAAAATTAACCAGTGGTTAAATATTAACCACTGTATATAGGATAGGCCCCTAAGTACCATGTGGTGCCAACATGGTCTCACACTTTTTTGACCGTTTTGCTAAATTTTTGTGTATTCTTGTAATCTCCATTTCTGTTAAATATATGTATTTACATGTATGGTATAATATTGATAGATGCATTATCTAATTAATTTGATTTTTTTATGAATTTTTTTTTCAGGAATTCTATATTGATTTATTTTTACTTCCTTGTACGAAGTAAAGGAAGTATTGTAATCGCGAAAAATTTCGGTTTTCAGATTTCAGAGGAAATATCCATTTTGACTATCCCTGAATCCATTTTGACTAATTTCGTCGTGACGTATCTCATATAACTCAAAAACGGTAGTAGAAAGTTGAAATTTTGTATTTAGGACTGCTATAACATCTAGTTGTGCACCTCCCTTTTTGGTCATTACATATTTTCCAGAAATGGTACTTTATTTGAAGCCTTCAATATATTTTAATGAAAAACTATTTTAAAATATTATCCAAAACTTTACAAATTTGGTATATAACACTTTTGTGTCAATTGGAATAACATAGTAGATTTTGGTTAAAACAGGCTAACCGGAAGTAATATATTACCTGAAGTTGTTAACAGTTTTTCTTGAATAAAATGGTTTCACTTTAATTTTTGAAATAAATGCTCCAAATCAGTTTTAGAGACTTGTGGTGTCGAAACTAGTCGGGTTGAGATTAAAGTTGACTGATCTCCAATGAATTTTTTCTTTAAAAAAAATAGCTGTTAATGTCAAATACGTGCAATTTTATAATTGGGTCTATACTTTATATTGGTCTTGCATACAAGGAAGTCGTGTGGTGTCCACATTAGATTTTTTATTTAAATTTTTGTCATACAATATACTTCAAAAATAAATGTCCGAGGTCTATATACACGTCGAAATAACATCTTAAAAGACGTCAAAACACCGCCTTAAAATGTCGTCTAAGCAATGTCTAAAAATGACGTGGAAACAACGTCTTAAAATGACGTCTAAACAAGTTTTATAATGACATCTAAACAACGTCTTAAAATGACGTCTAAACAACGTCTTAAAATGATGTCTAAACCACATCTGAAAATGACGTCGAAACTACGTCTTAAAATGACGTCGCACAGCTCCACGCTGAGACGTCTTCAGGACGACTATATGACAAATTAGGACGTCACAGTGACGTCGATTTTAGGTGATTTGTGTTACTTGGGTATGGACATGACAATTTTAAAAGTTGGATGCCGAGCGAGACCAATATGTCGCCACAAATTAATTTTGCTTTAATTAACGAAAAATGTAATAATTTTATAATCTGATACCTTATAATGAATTCTTGTAGTATTAGAGTGCTCGCCTGGCAATCAGAGCTGGGCAATACTTGCATGAAAAGTACTTTATTAGGCTTGCAAGTACATTCAGTACTTCAAGTACTGTACTTGAAGTACTTTCTATTTATAGTACTTTGTACTTGACAAAGTAAGTTATTCACATGTACTTGGTACTTAATACTTGGAAAAATACTTGAAGTACAATGAAAAGTACTTGAAGTATTTTTAATACTTGAAGTACTTAAAATATGCTTGACGTATTTTAAATGTACTTGAAGTATTTTAATGTACTTGAATTACTTTAAATGTACTTGAAGTTCGATGAATAATTTAAAAGTTAACAATGTTATGAGAATTGTTTGTCTGTCAGTGTTTCTTTTGCAGTGGTGTGGTGTTATTCCTGTAGTACATAATCATGTGAATTTCATTAATAAATACATTTTCAGCGATACTATGAAGTAAAGATATATTTGCAATTTTTTTGGCATAAATAAATTAAATTTAATTTGCATCTGTATATACCATATAATGTTTGTATTACCTAACTACAGTACTGGGACTTTGCCGTATCGTAAAAATGACGTCATTCTAACATCTCGGTACAGCTTCTCGTATCGCTTGGCGATCATATGACATCAATATTACGTCATGAGATCGCTAGGTGATACGGCAATCCCAAGGAGGAACTCTTGTTTTAAATAACCAAATAAATATCGCGTATTGAAATTTTTGTCAATAATCACCTTTTATGGTCCATATAATCAGAAAAATATCATTTATCTGAAAAAGTACTTGCACCCAAATTTACAAGTACTTTTTCAAGTACTTGGTACTTTCAAGTACTTTAGAAACTAAAAAAGTACTTGTACTTCAAGTACATTTAGAAACATCAAGATACTTGGTACTTGTACTTCAAGTACTACTTTCCGGTACTTTGCCCAGCTCTGCTGGCAATACAAGGTTGCTCATGTGATACAGCAATCTAATCCCAATCCGAGTCAGTTTTTAATAAAAACCGACATGCTCAGATGAGTCCGAATGGCAGCAGAGGTCATTATAAGCTACTCTCAGGTTACTAAAAAGTCTCTGTAAAATTGTATACGTATGTAAACTGTATAACTGCAATGTAATGAAATTTGTATAAGTCAAAGGACTTCAAAACAAATAATACATTACGACATAAATAATTATTGTTACTATGACTACGGGATAATCTATTTATTAATAAACATACGTGTAGTGCAATAATGTATAAATATTTCCGGTAAAATATAATTTAAGTTTGTGTTTTACCACATTGATAAGAGATTCATATTAACTATCATATGCCAAACCGCAAACAAGGATAATGATAATTTTATTTGTTTCTACTACTAAATCAGATTTGTAATTGTATAATCTTTAACATACAAAAGCTGATATACTAAGTATAACGTAGTTAACGTGACATTTAAATTTAAAGACAACCAGATATGGACTGGAAAACTTTTGGGACAGCCTGTATATAAATATCTGTCTGATGTATATTATAGAGAATTTCGTGTAGGTTCCAAATTTTCAACGCACAAGTTGCTAGCTTTAACCGTTTAGAAGCTACAGGCAAAAATAGAGAAAATGAGCTAGACAAAAATTCATCGTTTATAATAAAATTTATTCAAAATTAAGTGTATTTTAACTGCCTGTAATTTTTGGAACAGCCTGTATATAAATGTTAGTGCTAATGTATATTATAGAGAATTTCATGTAGATTCCAAGTTTTCAACGCACAAGTTGCTAGCTTTAACCGTTTAGAAGCTACAGGCAAAAATAGAGAAAATGAGCTAGACAAAAATTCATCGTTTATAATAAAATTTATTCAAAATTAAGTGTACTTTTAACTGCATGTAACTTTTGGAACAGCCTGTATATAAATATTAGTACTGATGTGTATTTTAGAGAATTTCATGTAGATTCCAAATTTTCAACGCACAAGTTGCTAGCTTTAACCGTTTAGAAGCTACATGCAAAAATAGAGAAAATGAGCTAGACAAAAATTCATCGTTTATAATAAAATTTATTCAAAATGAAGTGTACTTTAACTGCATGTAACTTTTGGAACAGCCTGTATATAAATGTTAGTGCTGATATATATTATAGAGAATTTCATGTAGATTCCAAATTTGCAACGTACAAGTTGCTAGCTTTAAACGTTTAGAAGCTACAGGCAAAAATAGAGAAAATGAGCTAGATAAAAATTCATCGTTTATAATAAAATTTATTCTATATAAGTGTACTTTCCTGTAACTTTTTGAACAGCCTATATATAAATATTGTAATAATTGTACTTTGTGTAGTTAGAAAACTATAATATTATTGCAATGTCAATTAGTAACTGTGTCTAATAATGTTTTTCTGTGTGATTACAGGATCAACTGCGGACCAAGGACCACTTAAGGACATCCCAGGATATATCTATAGAAAATAACATGTAAGTATCATATAATGTATTTATTGTAATATAATAACGTATATTATGTGTGTATTATGAACTATATAATAAAAAAAGAATTTGTCAAAATTCAAGTTTATCTTTAAAGTTCCTTTTATATCCTAGATACCTACACGTATGTAGTTCTTAAAACGGCTTCAAGGGTGCAGCACCTATCAATCTAAAAAATGATGAAAAAACGTACATTTCAAATTTTTGAAGTACTCTTTTCTTTCATGTTATCCTAATACCATCAAAAATACGACAAAGCCCAAATTCGCCAAAAGAGTAAATTTTTTCGGTGCATAGATGCTACCTGAAAGTAGCATCTATGCACACAATAAAAAATTTTTCGGTGCATAGATGCTACCTGAAAGTAGCATCTATGCCCGCAATAAATTTTTTTTCGGTGCATGGATGCTTCTTAGAATGTACCTGTGTAAGTTAGTACTCCTTATAATTCCGCAACCAAATATACTTTGGTGTTGCAGGGATCATCCCAAGTAATGCAACCACTAAATATATAATATATGTATACAGCGCGTAACAGCTAAACGAGCTACCTCAAATAATTTCTGTATTATTAAAGATACCATAAAATACTATAAGACAATCTTATAGTAAACCAAGGGGGACATCCGAATACAGAACAAAATATTTTTTTAAACTAGTGGTTCTTCACATAATTATATTTTTTTAAATGGGGTGACATATATTTTTTAAACCCATTTGATAAAGTATTTTTTTCTGAATTCAACCATGTATTCATTTTATATCCTAACATAACAAAAATATTGAGAAAAAATTCAATTGAAATTTAAATAAATTTAATTTTTATTGTTATTTTTCAGTAGGGTATGTATGAAAAACAATTAAAATAAAACTGATATTTGTTAATAACTTTATAAATAATGTTCTATTTGTTTTCCATCATAAATAATTCAAATTTATAGATAACAGTTATTGTTTTTCATACATAGCCTACTAAAAAATAAGTATAAAAATCAAATTTATTTAAATTTCAATTGAATTTTTCTCAAAAATTTTATTGTGTTAGGATATAAAATGATTACATGGTAGAATTCAAATTCAAAAATACTCTATCAAATGGACCTAAAAAATATATATCATCCAATTTAAAAGATATAACTTTGTGTTGTAACTTGAGAATCTCTGGTATTCGGATGTCCCCCTTGGTCTTCTATAAGATTGCCTTATAGTATTTTTCGCACTCAATTCAGGCACTAAAGTCACTGGTACGACACTACCCTATACGTGTGTATTTGAATTTGGTGACCTTCAACAGGCTCGCTTTACGCGCTAGCATAGGCGTACGTAAGATGTCTGCCTAGGTATCTAAGAGGAAAGATTATTTATTTTGATATCAGTAAAAATATAATAATTGTTCTAAATTAATAAAACCCCTTAAAAATTACATATAAATTTTAGTGTAACCATAATATACTGAGGCGGTCGATAGAAATGTAAAATAAAATGAATATAATATTTTTCTGGGTTAATCGGTAATCTAAAAAAGCTTTTTACAATTTTTTTTTAATCTTTATTAATAATAATATTTTATTCATTCGAAGATCAAATACATGACATAGAATAAGTCAGAAAAAAATTACATACAAAATGAAAGAAAATTAAGACATATTTTACCTATTTAAATACTACTGTACACTATAATAACATTTTTCTATCAAATAAAGTTTCAATTTTAATTTAAATTTTTTAACACTAGTAATATTATTAAATCTACTATCTAACTTATTATACAATTTAACGCCGATTTAGTTAGGATTATTTTCAAATAATTTTACACAATATATTATACCACCCAACATTATGTCTAGTTGTCCAGTGTGGAGTCGTAATATTCTTGCGCTGAACCGCCCTACACACGAACGCCGTCATTCCGTCACTGGCAAAACCTGGCGTACTGGAGTACGCCCAATCTCCTTACGTTACCCCTCCCTGGTCCAAGTTCACGCACACATAGCCATAAGCACACGGACAGCAATACATACAACAGTGTCGCTTCTGTTGACGTTAGTCATGTATATATTCTGTGCTAAAGTTTAAATTCAGTCCCAGAGGGATTAAATATGAAAAAAATCCTTGTGGGACTAAAGTAAAAATAAACAAGATGTTTCCATAACATCATATAGTTACTATGATTTATTTATTCGTATCTGCACATTTTGAGCAGGCGTTGAGTTTAAATATGAATAAAAATTTTGACATTTGTATTGTCAAATTGTAAGATTAATTTCTTTTACACTAATATGGTTCCATTTGATACGGGAGTGCGAAAAATAGCGTATATACCACAGGACTAAAGTGCATTCAATCCCTCAGGTGATTATTTCCCTCACCTTCGGCTCGGGAAATAAACTCCACCCACAGGATTGAATATGCAGTTTAGTCCCTGAGTATATAATATACTATTATTGTATCTTTAATAATATAGAAATTATTTGAGGTAACTCGTTTAGCTGTTACATCCTGTATACTATGCAAGGTGTTTCTAAACCTGTGTCACAAATTTTAAGAAAACTATTTTTTTATCCTACCCTGGTTGTTCGGTAGGAGAATCTCCTGCTGAGACGGGTCGTACCCCAACGTAACTCACGTCAATCTACTATATCTTGAAACAAACTATTTCATTTGTCAACTCTTTTCCACAAGTAATTTTTTTATGCAAATACAAAAACTACCGCAATTCCAATTTCCATTAGACAATGGACAAAACCAATTGTTAACCGTTCAGGCGCCATGTCCATTGTTACCATAACAAAACAATAAAAAGTACATTGCAAACTATACAAACTATACGCATAGCCTACTAAATTTAAAAACAAAACTCTTTTTTGCATAAATTATGCACTCTATCTTCAGTATCACGTACTAATCTTGTATTTCTTCCATTGACCCTAAGCTACTCTATTGTAAAGTGCAAAGAACTGACCATACAAGAAATTACTATGATTACTATGACATCATTCATGGGGTAAAACGAATTGGGTAACTGTATATCCGGTAATTCCCAAATAATGCAGAGCAAACCTTTTCGACGAAAATAAAATAATATAGCAAAAAATATTTTTTAAGACAGGTAAAACACCTTGAAATTCAATGGAATAGATAGAAGATTTTAATTTCGTTATATCCGTTCATTACAAAGGATGTAAACAATAGTATGTAACTAAATTTAATTATACTGTTGCTTCACAGTACATATAAATAATGATACCTTCTTAGATTTTCTTTTAAGCACGATAACAATTGCAATTGAGTCGCTTTTACATTTCTCAAAAAGTTGTTGTTATTTTCGTTAATAATTGTAATAGTTTTTATTGTGTCTCGTAGACGAAAGACCTTGCAGAAATTATTGATAATGTTGTTTTTCTCCCAGAGTTGATTTATAAATTTTATTACTTTTTATTATGACTGTGAGAAACTATAATGAGCCGGTTCCTAATTTTTCAAAAAGCTAAATAGTTATTTGCATATTAAGAGTATAAAGTGATATTTTGTCTTTCGAAATACTTTACGCTCGTATGATATACACATTATTTTTTCTATGTTCTATATAGCGATATTTCTATAAAAATCCGAAAAGAAGGAAATAACGAAAAAAATTATCTAATATAATTTTGACCTCTGGAATTGTCAAAAGTGTACAATCTATTTTAATATTATAAGTAATTAAATAAAATAGTATATTAAAGAACAAGTGCGAAAGAAAGTCTTATAAAATGAGTTCGTTATACTATTTTTTATATTTTGCGCCTTCTACAATTAACATTTACTTACTCAATTTGTGATTTTATTTGTAACCATTTGTACATTTTCATGTAAATAATCATCCCTAAATAAAAAATAATAATAATAATTTCGACATTATATTATTAAAATGAAGTGTCAATTAACTAAAAATAAATTATCCATTCTTCTTGAGCTATTGCTTCAATCTAATCTAAACATTTTATACTTTCGTTTTTGTAAATGAAAGCCCTATTTTATTTTCACAGCAGTGCGGCATTTTGTCTGGTTATGTAAGTGGATAATGTGTAACTACAGTGTCATTAATTCCTGACTAAACGTTTCCATTAGGAATGTCGTCAAGTAACATTTCTCAACATTGTATAGTTAGAAATTTGAGGAGCGAGCGTTTTTTCTACTTTGTCGCTCTAGAGCGGCAAAGTGACATTTCGCGTTGACAAAAGAAAGGGCAAATGGCTACTTTGTATACAGACTGTAGAAAAAAGTATTTTAAATAAATGCTTATGCAATATTTTTCATACTAATAAAAATAATAACAATAATCTGTTTGTTATTTTCGTAAATAATTTTTAAAAGTTTGTCGCCAGAAATAGTTACGAAATACAACACCCACTGACGTGACGGCAAAATACATACAGAACGTCATTCAAAACCAAAAGGAAAACAGTTTGTTATTTATAAAAATAAACATAGGCGATAGTTTGTCATAACTTTGACGTCATATTCTGCTTCTGCTTTAGATCACGTGATTTTTTCAAAATATTACACAAACTTCAATAATTAAATTAAAATGTCGTCTAAACAACGTCTAAAAATGACGTGGAAACATCTGAAAATGACGCCTAAACAAATCTTATAATGACGTCTAAACAACGTCTTAAAATGACGTCTAAACCACGTCTGAAAATGACGTCGTAGAGCTCCACGACTACATGACGTAAATTAAAACCTAACAGTGACGTCGATTTTAGGTCATTTGGGTTACTTGGGTACTTAAAGAATAATAGTTTTATGATTTTAAAAATTTAATTTTAGTTGTAGCATTATACGAACTATGTCACAATAATTTATTCTTATATATTTTATGAGACAATAATGATAATTGTTATAAATTTTATGAGGTGAAATACCAGTATAAAATTATAACAATTAAAAACTATAATATCATAAATATTAATAGATTATAAGGAAACTATCTAAAATTATAAAATTAACTATAAAGATATATGATGCGAAACTATAAAAAATTCATATGGTACACGAACATAATTGGCTTATTTTCATCATTATTATAAATATGTGGTTTTATTTTATTTATAAAAAAAACTAATACTACCTTTTATGAAAAATATTTAGATTTTTTTTATATTTGATAAAAAAACATTATACTCGTACAATGATTCCCCACTTCAACAAATATGTCATACATCTGTACGTAGATTAACATTGAACTTCAAATAATTGCGACAATACATATATAGTCATGTCATAGCAATTTTTTAATTGGTAAGTGAATAAGCGCTCTGATAATAAAAATAAAACGAAATAAAGAGTGTAATATGAACAAAAAATAATTATTAAGAAATAAAAAAATCTTTGCAAGAAATGTTATTTAACACGTAGAGCCATATGGGCCCAACGCGACGCCACGCGATTTTGGACCTAATGGCCGCGTTGGCAGGGCTGGCGCTAGGCGGTAAGAGAGGTAAGCGTGGCAGAAGGGCGGCAACAAGTACAGGGCTCCGAAATTTTTAAAAAATTAAAAAATAGTTTTAGGTTTATCAAGAAAATTACGTATAATTCTTCAAATATATATCTAATAGATACTCTTAAAATACCTTTATTAAAAGCAAATGAAATGTTAAGTATGTCTTTCTAATTCGAAATTTTAAATGCCCAAACTCAGTTTTACACTTTGAAAAAATTAACACGTGACTCCAATGTGGGCCCACATAAAAAAATCTGATGTGGCCAGCACATAACCTCTCGCCAAATATTTTACCTGGATGTACGCATAAAACGAAAAATATTTTTAAATACAAATACATATATTCATGTCTCACTACAAAATAATTATTTTAATATAAATGTACAATACATACATTTTCTTTATGTTCAATATCCTGAATTTTTTTTCTACTTTCCTTTTCTTTTTCTTTTATTCGTCATTTTTTCGTAAATTCCTTTTATATTCTTTTTTACGTACATTCTTTTGCGTTGTTGACTTTTTATTTATTTTCATAATCTTCATAATGATGTACAAATATTTTTGACAGTGGCATACAATAGTTTTGACCGTGACATTTATGTGTCAATTACAAACATATGAATTTCTTGCCTTGAAGTAGTTTGATCTGAGAATTTTTACATCAAATTATTTTATATGCATTTCTTTATCTCTAAATCTATAGAAGATATAATAATGAATTTATATTTATCGAATAAAGAATTTAATGTTCTTTAATATAAGTATTTACATAAATTTTCGGTAAATAATATTTAGATGATTTTTTTCTTGTAACTACTACTTCCGGTTGTCCAATTGTTACCAAAACTTAATCAACTCTTCCCATTATTGTTAGATTGAGGAATCCGTAGTTAAAAATGTCTTAAGTCTTACAGTATTTGAGAAATCGTGGATCCAACATCCACACACACATATGGACATCATAGTAAAAATGTTATAATCGGATTCTACGGACCTTAAAACGTGCTTATTCACTAAAATCTGGATATGCGATTTTTAGCATGAATCCAATACCTCTCTTAGCGAGAAGTAAAAAGTAACATAATTTAAAAACTGTTGTAAATTTTTTAACGAAACTTTTGCAATATTGCATAATTTCCTATAGAAATTTTAAAAAAATTGGCCAAAAAGACCCTATTTTGTATTAGTATTCACTCTAAGTGTTAAAATAAAATAGAATTGGCGAGAGGTATGGCGCTGGCTTTAACTGATCTTTTTATAAATAGAACAATTTCAAATTGCGATTGGGAGTACTTTTTTAATAACCTTTACACTGAAGCTTGCAAAATACCCAATTAAATAATGAAACTGAAACGTGTTGTATATTTAAATTTATTTTCCAACTATTCTGTCGACGATTTCTACAGCGAACAAATGTGAAGTTAATTGCTGTTTGCGAATTTTTGAACTGAATATTTAAACAAACGTATTGATATCTTTTTATGTACCTACTAATTTGTTTTGGAATATTTGTGGAACCTGAAAACAGTATAAATGTATACCCATACGTCGGTTTAGTAAGAATAAATGTTGTGTGACAGATTTCGCAAATCTACAACACCACAGTTGAAAAATTTACGCACAACAAATTTTTATATTGATAAATATTCAATAAAAACTTTGAAAGTAGTAAAGCCCCTCTCCTTTTAAAATATCACAAGCAAATGGCTTGCAAAAAATAGTTATTTATGATATAAGTGTTAAAGTGACATTTTATTTTGTGAGAAGGAAGCTTGGAACACGACGCGAAGCGGAGTGATCCAAACAAAATAAAATCACTTTTAACACGTATATCATACACTATTTTTTCTACGCACACTATTTTTTAATTTAACTTCTATTTCTAATATTTTTTTTAACACTAGTGTCACAAAATGACATTTTTAACGCTAAAAACAAACATTAAAAAGTAGATTTGTAGAAAAATACAATTTTCGAAAGTAGGTCTCGGTCCGTAATATTTTGAGGAAACCCTGCCTCAATCAATAATATAGTAGTTTAATATCCAATAAATAATAAACTCTAATGTGGCCAGCACATGACCTTCCACAATTTCATATTACTTGTCATTATCTATATATGCGTCATTCTTTTTTCTTGTACGTGTTATTTTTATATCATGTGATCTGCTTTTGTAACGAAACATTGACATTTAATTTCCTATTTGATAAAATATGAAATTATTTTTAAATGATATAACTAAAAAAATTAATACTGATTTACTTAGCACTCTTTTCAGTTGGTGTTTCAAATAAAAAATACAAGTCTAGCATCAAACTGTAATTACCATAACTGGGTGTACCAAGAGCCAATCTGGTTCTATTCGCATTTAATTTCGTACTTAAAAAATTTAATTACCTTAATAATTAATAAACCGGAAGTGGTATCACGAATGTACATCCGTCATCAAGTAGCTTACATGTTGCTGTATAAATCATGTTATATGAAAGAAATTACCAACTTAATAAATAAGCGATATATATATATATATATATATATATATATATATATATATATATATATATATATATATATATATATATATATATTTGAGAGACCCTGAGGTGACTATATCAATATAGGGTGGAAATTTTTAAAAAATTAAAAATTCTGTAAACTTGTGTTTATGTAGTTTGAAGGGTGTAGATTTAAGATTTTAAAACCACAGGTCGATATCTCTTTTCGTGTCCGAGATATTCGTCCTCAAAACCTTGCTCAAAAATGCCCATTTTTGAGTCATATCCCAAAAATGGTCAATTACACACCGCTGGCGATATCACCATTAGATTCTACGAGAAAAATTACATAAGCATACCAATTTTCATAATTTTTGAACAACTATTACAAACTCCAGAAGGAAAAGTCTGAAAATGGCCAAAAATCGCAAAAAATCTAAGGTGTACCCCTTGCGATTTTTTCAGTTTTTGACAATTTTAAAGAATGTTTAATAATTAATGTATCCGTTGGAATAATTTGATGAAAATTGGTATACTTATGGTTTTTGGTACGAGGAATTTACTGGTGAGGTCGTTGAAGGTGTACAGCACACCCGTTTTTGGGTATGAGGATGGTATGGTTTAAAAAAGGGGGGAAATTTTTAAAAAATTAAAAATTCTGAAAATTTGTATTTAAATAGTTTGAAGGGTGTAGATTTAAGATTTTAAAACCACAGGTCGAGATCTCTTTTCGTGTCCGAGATATTCGTCCTCAAAACTTTGCTCAAAAATGCCCATTTTTGGGTCATATCCCAAAAATGGTCAATTACACACCGCTGGCGATATCACCATTAGATTCTACGAGCAAAATTACATAAGCATACAAATTTTCATAATTTTTGAACAACTATTACAATCTCCAGAAGGAAAAGTCTGAAAATGGCCAAAAATCGCAAAAAATCTTAGGTGTACCCCTTGTGATTTTTTCAGTTTTTGACGATTTTAAAGAATGTTTAATAATAAATGTATCCGTTGGAATATTTTGATGAAAATTGGTATACTTATGGTTTTTGGTACGAGGAATTTACTGGTGAGGTCGCTGAAGGTGTACAGCACACCCACTTTTGGGTATGAGGATGGTGTTTAAAAAAGGGTCGAATTTTTTTAAAAATTAAAAAAATTGAAAATTTGTGTTTAATTAGTTTGAAGGGTGTAGATTTAAGATTTTAAAACCACAGGTCGATATCTCTTTTCTTTTTTGAGATATTCGATATTTTTTACAAAAAAGTGAATACACCCTTTCGCTCGGTTATTATTGCAGATACACATATTGATTATTGATTTGTGAGAAAATTGTAATTATGGAACTTCCGGTATAACCGAAAGTGACATCAACTTTGTGAATTTAAATACAACCTACTATTTTTTAGTTTCGTAATATTTATTAAAACAGGTGAAATTTTTAACCAACGTTCCGCGTGAATTAAATCAAAAACTTCTTCTTCTTCAAAATCGCTCATTTGAGTATTTTAGACAAGAAATAATAGTCAAAATCTATCATATTATGAAACTATAAGCAGGAAATACAATTTTCTTGCCAATTCCAAAACTTGGCTGTTAAATTACGATATTCTGTCGACTTTTAACGTTTATAATTAATATTAAAATTGCTGGCTCCGGTCGTCTGACAGTATCTTATCTTATAATATAATTTTTATATTTTGCGTTCATAATGACCTGCATTTCGATACGCAATTTTTTGTTTTAGACGGTTGGTACTAGACGACGTTTCTTTAACCCATTTTTACCTAATTTATTTTTAGTTAATTGACAATTCATTTTAATAATATATTGTCGAAATTATTATTATTATTTTTATTTAGGGGAGATTATTTACATGAAAATGTACAAATGGTTACAAATATAATCACAAATTGAGTAAGTAAATGTTATTGTAGAAGGCGCAAAATATAAAAAATAGTATAAAGAACTCATTTTATAAGACTTTCTTTCGCACATGTCAATTAGAAAACGAGCGTAAGCGAGTTTTCTAAATTTTGACGCGTGCGAAAAAAACATGTCTTATAAAACACGTTCTTTAATATACTATTTTATTTTTAATTTTTATTTTTCTGTACCACTTATGTTATATTTCAATCAAAATAAGTTTGAAAACTGATCTAAATATAAAGTAATTAAGATAAATATTAGATTACAGTACACTCTCTCTATGACAGCTTTAAGGAGACGTCTGGTGAGCAGGCACACCCAGAAATGGGTAGTAAGCCGTGATAATATATTTATTTATTTTTATTTATAATCAATAACATAACATAGTATATGGTAGCATAGGTACAACAGTAAATTCTTGTGTTCCCGGTGTAAACCGTATATTGACTAAACAAACAATGGCAAAGGTCACAGTGGTCGCACCTGTGAATCATCCAAAAGCCATCAGCGAGAACGAATAGAGCCCTATTGATTGTGTACCTTCACCGGAAGTGGATAATTGCGCGGAAGTTCAAATAGGGTGGAACTAGAAAAAGCGACATGTATGTTTACAAGTTTATGTCTTCGTGAGAAATCGTTTACATATGATTCATCATTATTAAATTTGCTTTACGTCTGCAATTTTTTATAAAATCCTGTTCTTGTAAATTAACTGAGATAGAATGAGGAAAACCCGGCAGAAAATATACTTTCAGTGACTTTTGAAAAGTATGTTACCTCTCTAGGATCTTGAAAATATATTTATAAAAACAATTACGTACACATTCCACAGTTCTCTAATACATGCGTTATATTTTACATATTTGTTAAAAATATGTAAAGGTCATCTCATGCACTTTCATTTTTTTAATTAAAATTAAGAAACCACATTTCCTTGTATTAAAATATATTATTACTACAATCATTTACGTCAGTATACGTCATATTGTGGATTCATATAAAAAAATTCATTATATTCTACATAATAACTAAAAATATAGTACCTTTTTTGATCCATTGATAGTAAATAAAAACTAAGAATCGATTTTAGTATTTGATGTTCTCGTCTTTCGCTGTTCAAAATTATAAAATAACTACCAAAACAATCGTTAAAAATGAAAGGCAGTAATTCAATATTTCCCCACTACATTTCAGTGAAATTATTTTTTCTTAGAAATATGGAATTACATATTTTAATGAACAAGTAAATATACCTTACACACACTGTTTACTCAATTTTAATAAATATTAGATTAACCATAATTATAAGAAATGTAAAAAACTTTTTATAATTTTTGTAGATATTAACATCCTGTATGTTTACATAGAAGATAATAATTTGGCGAGACGTGGTTAAGTACAAATATAATCTCGTCTGGTAATTTACCATGAAATCATATATTGTTTATCATTCTTTTTATAAATTGTATTACCTATAGCATCCGTTAAAAGTGATATACTAAATAAAAAATTCAAATGGAAGTAAAAACAATAAAATTATGTGTTAATATTTATTTGTTTGTCTCAATCTCAAATAACTTTTTTTTAAAAAGTTAATTATATTAGTAAAATTATATATCACATAGTTTCCTAAACAAAATTCTTAGAAATATATAATACACACATGTACATACTTTTTTAAGAATGTCTATTTTTAACTACAAATTATATTAGTACATATATACAATTAAAACTATTTTCTATAGTGATATTTATATCCAATATTATTTAATATTTGAAACAATGAGTAAAATAAAAACAAATTATTTCAGTCTTATACTAAGTATCCAGAATTACCGGTTGTGCTTCGGGCGGCCCGGGTTCGGATCCGACCGATGTCAAATTTGAAAATAGCATTAAATAAGTCCTGATACGATTAACCAACTAACCGCGTATAATCAGTTAATCAACTTCCTATCAATAATCAGTTAATCGGTTAGAATTCATTCGCGTATTCACTACTACGTTTACAAGCAGTTTTGAAAATGGTTTCAGTTTTCAGCCAAAATTACGCAATGCAATTTTCAAAACAGCTTTATAGATTGATTTGAAAACAGTTTCGGCGCATGCGCATTTGGCTGATGTAAGTGACAGATCCTCTTCACTCCAAATTCTTCGTTTTGCCATTTTTCCAATTATTTTTTCAACTTTGTACCTTTACGCACTAAAACTACACAACTGACAGTTTATTTGTAGGTTAGTAACACCAAGTAACACAAAACGACAGAAACGTTATGCTATGTACGCATGCGCAATATCGAAACTGAATTTTAAGTGTTTATATGAGTAATTTTGAAACTAGGTTTCAAGTCAAACCCATGAAATTTAGTTTTGGTTTGTGAGAACTCAAAACCGTTTTGACACTGTATACATGGCGTTTTCAAAACTAAAAACTTTTTGAAAACGGTTTGAAAACTACATGTAAACTCAGTAAATGACCGGCTAATTGCCAACTAAAATAACCGCGGTTACATCTAAACGGTTTATCGAATACCCCTTTAACTGATAATTGGTTAACCGGTTAATAAGATAAATCACGTATTGGTAACAGCATTATATGATAGATCCTTGTTATGCTCTCTCCACACCAGCTTTGAGTACCCGTAAGATGTCTGCTAAACGTCCTGAACGGTTCAAAATGGCTCAGAAATGGGTAATAAGCCATGGTGATATACAGGGTGTTCAATAAAATTCCTAACTCGGAGTAGGCTATGAACAGATACATGTCTGATCATTATTCAATTCAAAAGTCAAGATGTCAAAAGTGATCTTGAAATGTAATTTTAAGGAGAAAAAAATCTGATGTGGCCAGCACATTACCTTCCGTCAGTTCTATGTACTTTGTACAAATTCCAGACAGGAAGTTTCTAGTAAGAGATTCTATACATTTCCAGTAAAATTATAACACAAACATACTATGTCAATTGCACTTGACACTGAAATTTGTCAGTCAGAATTTTCTTAATATAGTAGATTTTTTCATGGTTATAGCACAGCTGTCCGGTTTTTGGAATTTAATTTCTTTATAATTTCTTAACTCTACATATATCCATTGAATATGAAGTATAAAATGTAATCAAATCGTATAGAGAATAAAATATTCTTTAATATTTATAATAACATTAATGGTGAAAAAATGATATTTAACACCGTTTTTTCAAGAAAAACTGTTAAAATCCTCAAATTAGGGTACTTACGGTCGACCAATTATAACTAAAATCTAATCAGCTCTCTTCATATTGATGTAAAGAAAAAGAATACGCAAAAATTATAATTTTTGGAAAGGTGGTATTGCAGTTATGCGATTTTAAAAAATCGTCACACACACATACATACATACATGCATCCATACATACATCATCGTAAAAATAGTAAAATAGTATTCTATTGCTTATTTATTAAAAACTCATCATCGAATTTTTTGACCAAAGACAATACCTTCCGGAAGGTAAAAACAAAAAAGAAGGATACAGTATATTGACATTCGCCGTTTTCTAATTTGTTTCCATTTCTAAAATAAGATTCAAGAAGAAAATCTTTGATATCTTTAGATAACATTTTTGACAATATCTCATGACAAATTGACATTCAATTAAATATTTTTAAATTGACATACGTTTCTTTGTTCATAGCCTACTCCGAGTTAGGAATTTTTGTGAACACTGTATTTGTTTATTTAATTTTTAAAAGTACAATTTTGGTCTTGTACGCCATTCTTTTCCGTCAAATATTCTTAAAATAAATTGCTATTCGTTCTCGTAACAGGCCCGTGTGTTACAAGTAGTGCTGAGTCAATTCCCGAAATTAAATGCTGAGGGAAAATTCCCGGGAATTCCCAGGGAATTTCAAATATTTCGTAGCACCACAATATTTGTTGACGGAGTAAGAGTAGGTAACAGGCAGGCATAAGTCACAAACATGTAAAGCAAAATAACAGGCGCCAAGGTATAATATTATCTAAATGAAAATCACTAATTACGCGCACACTTTTGTAAAAGCGCGCTCAATAAAAGCGCTTTTATTATAAAAGTGCGTCCGTAATACAACTTAAGTTAAGCAAAATAAATTATTATTAAACACTACAAAAATAAAATTATTAATCAATATTTTTACAAGAATTCTACTCCATAATACACATACAATAAAAGTTTAACTCCCTGTGACAGAGACAGCGATCAATATTCGAATATGTTGTAGAGAAATGCGTCATTTTTATTGCAGCAAAAACATAACATTTTAAAAATAAATATCACGATTTAATAATTCATTTCAATCAATAAACTTCCCACTAAACACTAAAAAATATCACGGGTTTAAACAAAAAACTCGAAAGGAATAATTATTTATACATTAAACTTAGTAGGTATTCAATTAACCGCATACATACATAATGAGCAAATATTACACCACGTTGCTTTAAATAAACTAATTATTAAACCAAGTCATCACTGAATAGAAACAAACAAAAAATAAAATCTTACTTGTTATGGTGTTCAGCAGGGAAAACTTTTCTTCCCATCCATCTAAACCAAGGGTTGTTCATGTTGACCTTAATGGGGGGCGAAGGGCACTTGGTGAACCATTTCAATCCCCGGACTTTCTTGTGGGCAAACTGTTCCGCGCCCTGTCGAAGACTGGCGTCTCTGAAATGATTCAAGCAATGAGCTATCTTGTGAAAGACTTATTAGCACTATTTAACAACTATGTATGAAAGATTTTATTTATTATCTTGTGTAAGTGTGTTTGTAATAAGTTACATGATGAATTAATTTAAGATTGTGGGAACTGAGATAAAATTTATGTATGAATTTGTTAGTTATTGTAAACAAAACTGTCCTCTTTTTCTTGAAAATGATGTAAACTTATGGGTGCACAAAAAACTACAAATCTTCAATGGTACAAATACATCTTTAATATATTTATAGATTCAAATTAGTAAAGAACTTATGATAAAAGTCTTTAGCAAGCGCCTTCAGCAGAACTCTGTCATGTCGTCAGCACCGAAATCTGCGAATAAAAGGAGATTACCACATCCGGAAATGGGTACTAATCAGATTATAACAATTTTATTTCTGACTACTTAACTTTCGCATCTTAAATTCCACGGCCTATTTGATTTTTTTTATTCACAATAATTCTAGCATGACCCATGACTCTCGTTATATTATTTAATATTTGTAATAACATAAAATGCCAAAAATGATAAATAAACTTACATATTTTAAAGAAAAGTGAATAAGAACTTAGTTGTCTTGTTATCACTAACTAATTAACATTTGGGATAACTGTAGGAATATTACTCGGAATATTATATACCACATTTCATAATTTTTAATCTCTTGTTAAACATCGTTACCACAAGATCCATATACAGGGAGGTTTAAAATAAGTACAATAAACTTAACAGCACCGAGTATTCCTCTGATTATACAATTCATAATTAATTCAGCCAATGGCATTTGAGAATTTTACTTAGAAACCATGTATTAATAAGCGAATTTACCCTTGACAAAGCAGTATTGGCGACTGAAATGTCGTATAGAGGCGCTACGTTCATTTAAGATGGCCGACTCGGTTGGTAATTTTCTGAGGTTTGATTGGCTGCCATTACCAATTCGGAGGGTTCACAAGTTTCCCGCTTGGTGGCTACGGTTAATTTCCATCGCGAATAACCGTTTTTGTATATTCACAAATGTAATATCGCCACAGTAACCCCAGTAAACACGTTGTTTTATTTATCATGGAAAATAAATAACTGATTGAGTTGGCAATAAAAAAAAAACTACTTGAAATGGACCTTTTCAATTCAGGGCCGGTATTTCCATCTCTGGATAAAGTTCAGGATAACTATCCGTCAGATAAATGATAAAATATCGCATCAAAATAAAAGCATAAATGATGTAAATTATATTGAATGTCATTTTTTGATGCGATATTATTCATTTATCCGACAGATAAGTTATCCAGCACTTTATCCGAAGATGGAAATACCGGCCCTTAAAGAGATAGGAGATATGCGCAATGGGGATCTGCGCATAGTAAGAAAAACTGAGATCTATGGTGTTTGTTTCTAAAAAATTTAGACGTCAAATGTGAGAATATCTCAGATAACTTTAAAAAATATTATCGAAGTTACAAAAGCTTTTGTTGAAGTTAAAATATCTAACGATGCAAATTTTCACTGAGAATACAGGTATTTTAATGACTGGAATATTTTAGATAGAGATAGCCCTTAATTGAAAAGGTCCATTGGCTAGAGTGCTACATAAAATTATTTCCTGTTATTGACACTAGTGACAGTGACATTTGACAATTTAAATTCGAATACATTTACATATTTTTTTTTATTAAAATGGTCGTTGTTTTCCTTATCCACATCCTGTTATTTCTTACATTACCCACAGAACAATAATCTAAAATATTTTAATCACTCGAAATCATATTAGCTGTCAGGTTCCTGCTTTGACATAACCTATTTGTATTTGTACGTGCACGCCACGATGACAACCATGTCAAAATTAACTGAATGGATGAATGGAAGTAAACATGTGATACTATGTAATTTACATGTGACATGTTTTTGACTTTTTGATAATTTAAGTAATTTTCACTATAGGTACTATATGATTTTAATTTAGTAGATTTGTTATATGTGTTAAGTCACACAAAAATGGGTTTTATAATGAAACGTCAGAATATCACACGTCATCCACCTTGATTCCAAAAATTGAAATTATATTACTGGAAGTAAACATCTGCTAGTAAGTAAAAGTATCTAATAATTTCAATTTTTGGCATCAAGATGGATCTGAAGGATCTGTATCTGACGTATGATATTATTCTGACGTTTCGTTATAAAAGTCATTTTTGTGGGACTAATGCATTAAATAACAAATCTACTAAATTAAAATTATATAGGACCTAAAATGAACTAAATACGAGTATAATATAATAAATTACATCAAATATCAAAAAGTTATGAACATGTCGCATGTCAGTAACATAGTAGCATATGTTTACTTCCACTCAGCTGATTTTGACATGGTTGTCACCGTGACGTGCACGTACTCTATTGTAAAATCGACATGTCAAATAGTATTTCCGCCTTTATGTGGTGTGTAAACTGAGAAATAAAAAGATCCCCAGAATATTACCAACTGAATCAGTTATTTTTGATCACTATTTAGAACATTAACAAATATCTGTTTCATTTTAATTTAAGTTCCATTGTTTTTCATACATAGCATACTGAAAAATAACTAAAAAAAATGAAATTTATTTAAATTTCAATGGACCTTTCCAATTTAAGGGCTATCTCTTTCTATCGCTGCAAATAGTAAGAAAATGGCGCGAACAACTGCCAGTTGAGCTGTCAAACGAAACGTCAAAAATATTGCAGTCATAAAAATACCTGTATTCTCAGTGAAAATTTGCATCGTTAGACATTTTACCTTCAATATAAGCTTTTGTAACTTATTTCGATAAGATTTTTTAAAGTTATCCGAGATATTCTCACATTTTACGTCTAAATGTTTTAGAATCAAACGTCATAGATCTCAGTTGTTCTTACTATGCGCAGATCCCCATTGCGCATATCTTCTATCTCTTTAAATTGGAAAGGTCCATTGAATTTTACTCAATATTTTTGTTATGTTAGGATACAAAATTAATACATAGTTAAATTCAGAAAAAAATCTCTATAAAATGAGCGTAAAAAATATATACCATTCCATTTAAAATAATATAACTTTGTATTGTAGTTTGAGAACCACTGGTTTAAAAATATATTTTATTATGTATTCGGATGTCCCCATTGGACTTCTATAAGATTGTCTTATAGTATTTTATTGTATTTTTAATAATAGAGAAATTATTTGAGGTAGCTCGTTTAGCTATTTCACCCTGTATACCTGTGTACCGAGCGGGCGTTTACCAGGCGCCACCTCACGGGCACTCACTGCTGGCGTGGAGAATGCACTTTAAAAAAAATTCAATATACGATTTATACTTAGTTAGATTCTTAATATCTCTTTTAGGGGTAAATAGAAGGTAAAAAATCATCAATAATTTTTATGAATCAAATAACATTAAAAGCCGATCAATATTGAATACATGTACGATGTACGTATAAATCTTGGAAAAGTATGTATGTAAACAAATTTTAACTTTAATCTTTACAAAAGTTGTGCAATATTCTTGCACGTTGCATTGTTGTAAACAATGAATAAGTAATAATTGAAGTAATTTAGTTAGTATTTAATTAAAAAGTGAAAGAAGCGTAAACTTAAGTGAAATAATAAATAACATGCATGAATCAACCTGTATAAGTACTTACCTTTCCAAATTATCATTATTTTGGTTCCGGTAAGGGTAGTACATAATAAAATTATCAATTTTATTTTGCCGGTCACTGTTTCTATAAATTGTATTCCTTTGGAAAACCGGAGAATCTACTTTATTTACATTTTGTACTCGTTGTTGTTGTTGCTGTTGTTTTTGTTGCTGTCTGCGATGATAACATTTTTGGCAATCTGTATTCTGTTGTTTTCTTTGCGTGCCTTTTTTGGGTGCATCTTTTGATGTTGCACCCATTTGTGGCACCAATAAAAAGTCCCGCATTTTGAAAATATTTTGCACTGATTACAACAATGTTTATGATTATTGTTACAAAAATACACTAACACTACACAAAAAATGTTGGTTTTGATAAAAATTATTTAAAGTATTAAGGCTCACACATATTTACTATTTTAAAATACAAACTCTACTGTCTTTTAAAGTGAGGATCAGAGAATGTTCTGCACTGTGTGTTGTGTGAAAACTACCGTGACAAACACTGATTACATGTGAGCCATCCCGCGGTTTCTATGTTCCTGTGTCATTCACTTACGCTCCACGCATTTTAACTGCCAGCAAACTACCGAGGAAGACATAATAACTCGGAAACTGTTCGCAAAGAACCGATAAGAAAACTTGCGCTATGTTGGCCAAAGAAATTTAACTCAAACAAAGAGAAGGCAACATATGAACTGAGATCGGGTCACGTGGAAATTCCAGACTACAAAAAGAGGGGAAGTTTGCGAAAAAAAGATAAATAGCTATTATGATAAAAAAAATAACAGTAAACTGCCGCAGGAATGAATATGGTAATTGCGAATTATAGTAAAACAATAATTAATAATCAATATAAAATTTAGTTCAACTGTCTGTTAACGTTTTATTTTAAGTTACAATTAAATTAATAGCAGTTTAATCAAAATTGGGCCAATCTTACAAAATTTGATTAAAATTTTAACTGCCATTTAAATAAACGAAACTGAAATTAATGAACCGATTTAGATTCGGTATATCTCTGATTAAATTGTCTTTAACTTAAACGAAAAATGTCGCATTGAAAAATTGACACGTGTAATTTATACAACTTTTACAATTTTTACAAATGGCCCGTATTTCGAACCCAATTTGTAGGGTATTTTTGTTAAAAGTAATGTTCAACCTTATAATAATATAATATAACAGGGTGCTTCATAATTTATAATGTATATGTACAGGGTGTTTCTCAGATACAGGTCACACCGATTATTTTCTTTATTGGAAATACAAGAAAATCATTCAAACGAAAGTAGTAGTAGATGAAGGGGGACATTCATTTATTGAAGAAAATATTTTTTTTTAACCAGTGGTTCACAAACTATAACATAAAGTTATATTTTTTTAAATGGGATGGTATATATTTTTTGGGCTTATTCGAAAGAGTATTTTTTTCTGAGTTCAACCAAGTAACCATTTTATATTCTTACGTTACAAAAATATTGAGAAAAATGCAATAGACCTTTTCAATTTAAAGAGATAGAAGATATGCGCATTGGGGATCTGCGCATAGTAAGAACAAATGAGATCTATGGCGTTTGTTTCTAAAAAAATTAGACTTAAATGTAAGAATATCTCAGATAACTTTAAAAAATCTTATCGCAATAAGTTACAAAAGCTTTTATTGAAGTTAAAATGTCTAACGATGCAAATTTTCACTGAGAATACAGGTTTTTTAATGACTACAATATTTTTGAAGAATCGTTTGACAGCCCAACTGGCAGTTATTCGCACCATTTTCTTACTATTTGCAGCGATAGAAAGAGATAGCCGTTAAATATCCATTGAAATTTAAATAAATTTTATTTTTATAGTTATTTTTCAGTAGGCTGTGTAAGAAAAAAATTGAACCTAAATTAAAACGGATCATAAATATTTGTTTATATCTTTATAAATAGCAAGAATAGGAATAAACCTTTTCAATTTAAAGAGATAGAAGATATGCGCAATGGGGATCTACGCGTAATAAGAACAACTGAGATCTATGGCGTTTGTTTCTAAAATGTTACAAAAGCTTTTATTGAAGCTAAAATGTCTAACCATGCAAATTTTACGCCATTTTACTTACTATATGCAGCGATAGAAAGAGATAGCCGTTAAATTGAAAAGGTCTATTATGCACTAAATAATTCAAATTGACAGCAGTTTTGTTTTTCACACATAGCCTACTGAAAAATAACTATAAAAATAAAATTATTTAAATTTCAATTGCATTTTTCTCAATATTTTTGTAATGCAAGGATATAAAATGCATACATGGTTGAATTTAGAAAAATACTCCATTGAATGGGCCTAAAAAATATATACCATCCCATTTAAAAAATATAATTTTATGTTATAGTTTGAGAACCACACGAAATACGTTGAGAAATGCATTTTCAATTAGAATATTTTCCGTATTTCCTTTCTAAAAATTAATTTCTTTGTTTAGACATTCTGAAAAATAATATTGTTGCGCAATTTTGTTTCCCGCCTTACACAAACAAGATGCTTTTTATTGCTAGTGAGCCAGAATTTATCAATTTTCCAGTAATTTCATGCCGATATTTATTTACGCCGCTGATTTGTGGGCATAATCCAAAGAGAAGTGTTTAATTTTTGTCATCTGATTGTGTTTTACCATATGCTAGCATATGTCCAGAATTCAATACTTCATCATCCTCACAAAAATTTCTGCTGCACGCAGAAGCATTTAAATAATTAAACATCCTTTATTAACAGTCTCATTACTAACAAACTATTAATTCATTAAATATATGTATTAAAGCAGCAATACACACACAAATTTTAATGCAGTAGTGAACAACAATTTGAAAACATACTCGTTGTGACGTCACGTCACCTGTCAAAAGTTGCGGGAAAAGTTAATTTGAATCGCCTATAATTGAATGGTGATCTCATAAACTTGATATTACCGGCCATTTTTGCATAACCTAAAAGGCCATATTTACCAAATTTTACCTAAAAATTTCAAAATCTTCAAAATTCCAATTTGTGTTTTCTATATACTACTCAGTGTGCTGATCCCAAATTTTAAGACCACATGTCGAAATCTATTTTCATTCCTGAGATTTTATGTTCAAAATTATACTCGAAAACATTCTATTCTGGGCGTAACCCAAAAAACAATTCTACGGCCAAAATTACATAAGAATACCAATTTTCATAATTATGTATGTAAAGTATGAAAATGTCCAACAATCGAATTTTTAAAATTTTAGCCATTTCATATTTTTATTATAAATTAAAATTTAACCTAAATAATTATGAAAATTGGTGTACATATGTAATTTTTCTCGCAGAATCAGTTGATAATAACATCAAGTCTATATCGGCCCACTTTTGGGTAACTGCACAAAAATTGGGTATATTTGAAGTGTTGGAACTATGTCTCAAAAATGAATAAAGATATTAACTTGGTGAGATCGCCATTCGATTCCAAGAAGAAAATTACATAAGCATAAATTAATTAATTTTTAGAATCTTCAAAAAAATGTATTCTAAAAATGGACTTTCAGCATGTTCCAATAATAATCTCTAAATATTAAATAAAAACCATATAAAATGAAGATGAAATATTTCAAAACATTGTCAGGTTTTGTGTTAGACATAACAACTAACAAAAAAGACATTAACCACTTCAAGGTCATTGGTTTTTATTTTTGTATTTAATTTTGTCAAAAAAAAATTCATACGACTAAAAATAACTTATAATTATAATTTGAAAAAAAATTAATCATATTATTTCAAAATATTATAATTTGAACGTTTCTAAGAAATATTTACTACGTTTATTTGCTCTCGTTACTTTAGTTTCCCTTCTAAGAAGATTAAGTTAAAATTTGTGGTTTACCGTACAATTTTAGCAAGTACTCTGTGTTCTAAGAATACTAATGAACCACATTATTAACCTGATTAACCTATTAGAAAATGCGTTTATACTGACTTACCATTATTAAATTGAAGATGTACAGACAATAATCAGTTTATTTCCGTGTATAATAGTTATTGTAATTAATCCTAATTTTTAAAATATAAGGTAAAAATAAAGAAAATAAAAATATAACAAATATTTTAATTAAAAGCGTCTGATACATTTATTTTTTTAAACAACAAATGTAAATATATAAAACATGTACGCACCATTTTAATAAAAATAATTAGCGAGAAGTACATACATTTTAACGATACAGGTAAAAAAGGAATTTACAAATATGATAGAATTAAAAATATTTAGTGGAACACCACATTATTTTTATTCAAAAGTTGCGAACACAAGAATTTCAATGAATTTCCACTAAATATTCAATTCTTATCATACAAATTTTTTTATTTTAATTTACATATAGCTATAAATATTATTTTCTATACATTATTAACAAATTCAACATGGTTTATAACAAACAGACTAGGCACATTCCAAAGTCTGATCAGCTGCTGTTCTAGGGAACTCTCATTTTCTTTTAGACTTTGTAAATTATTTTTCAGCGCATTCGACTTTTCCTTTAGTAAATTCAATTCAGAAAGAAAAGAATTATGTGTAGCTAAAGATTCTTGAAGACGAGACTTGAGAACGTTAATTTCGTTTTCTCGTTCTGAAAGTTATATTATAGTTATTTAAGTATTAAGATTAGTAAGTGCTCTACCGGTTGAAAAGTAGTGATCTTCAATAATCCAATACCGGTAGAAGAGCACTTACTGACCGTAATGTTTATTAAGTTTTTCGCACGATCGAGGAACAAAATTTAAAAATCTGGTGTGGCCAACACAATACCTCTCGCCATTTACAGCTCGAGTCAAAAAAGATTAAATTTTTTGGATTAGCGAATTTTTCTCTAATTTTGACAGTATATTTCTTAAAATATAGTCTAATCTAATCTAAGTAACTACCTTTTTTTTAAATCCTTCAACATGATTAAATCCCAATTACAGAGTGGGTTCACATTCACACACATACAGGCCTTAGTGGGATTTGAACCCAGAACCCCGAGGGCACTCATGACATGAGGCGTTGCTCTAACCACTGAGCCCCCGGAACCATAATAAAATGAAGATTAAATTTTAAATACCGGGATAGAATAGAATTCACTAACCCAAAAATGAGGATTAGCTTAAATATTTTTGTGAATCGTTAATTTTTATTAATCTAAATACATACCTAAATATTTACTTATTCTGGAAACTGTATTGAATTCCTTTTCTATTGTTCTATTTACTTTTACCTTTTTAAAACGTTACTAACATTACTTTGAAATGATTAGTTCTTTGATAGTGACATTTATCTGTCAGTTACATACATTTGAATAACTGCGTTTTGTTTGTTTAAATCGTACGCTCCGGGATTTAAATTATAATTTTATAAATTTATTCATAAAATATATAGAAAAAGTATTAATACAAATCTATAGAAAATTTAATAATCTTTAATTTTTATAATAACATCAATCTCGAAAAAATAACATTTAAAGGTATTTTTCGAAGAAAAACTATTTTGAGCTTCTGCCATTTCCGGTTATCCGATTTTGACCAAAATCTAATGGGCTCTTTCCAATACAGAAAAAGTTCGAAATACTAGGTTTCCAAATTTTCTGAATGATAGTATTTGAGTTAGAGTGGAGGATTCACACACACATACACACAGACATCATCGTGAAAATGTTAAAATTGGATTCTAGGGACCTTAAAACATGGTCATATACCAAAATCTCGATATGCGATTTTTAGCACGATCCCTACACCTCCCTTACCAAGGGTAGCGGGAGGTAAAAAGTATGGTTTGAAAATTATTTAAAAGTAGTAATACTCTCATTTTGCTCATTTTCTATCTTTTGAAGAACTAAATAATAGCAAAAAATATCAAAATAAATTTTGTTAATAACCACTAACAAAAGAACAAAACAAACCACAACAGGTGAACTGTGATCTTGTATTTTGCGTTGAAATAGTACCACTAGTGACATCTGTCGTCAATGTGACTTCAGACCATATGTTCTAGTTGCTAAGTTCATTGTTTTACTCAAGACTGTAGTTGTAAAGTTGTAAATATTAAATTGTATTATTGAGTAAATAAAGTGTAAATAGTGAAATATCTTGACATTTTCATCAAAATTATATTTTTCTTTTAAAATTTATTTTAAATCTAACTGAAGATTGTGGTGTTGCAAAAAATTATGTATACAGGGTGTTTGGCGTAAGTCCGGCACCAAGAATATTTCGTATATCTTGAGAGATACAAGAAAATGTTAATAATCAAACTTAGACTAGACAAAAGGGCTCATAAGATGACCATAGTAAAAATGGGGTTTCCACCATTTTTAAAATATAATTTCATCAGAACGTATAAGTAAAACTAAGACTGTCGCTGAAAATCCGGTGAAAAAATTCCTATTAATAAGAGAGTTATAGTCCCCCGAAATTTGAAAATATACCGTGTGTCTGTCTTAAAGGTGTACATAGGAGATTAACATGGGAAATCAGTTTTTTGCAATTTCCTGCTCGCCTAATTATTTTAAGCAAAAATGCGTCAAATAAGAGTATAAAATTCTGCATCTAAATCAATAAACAGAATTATCTTTCCATGCATTGTAAGGACATAAATTAAATATGAAAATATCGAAAATTACGTTGAAAATATCGACAGCCATGGAATTGAACAAAAAATAAATAAATGCTTGACGTTTTATCTGTCACAACGTAAGTTAACTTAGTTAACGTTTCTGACAATTTGATTTTGTCTCTAGTTTTATTGTCTGAAATGATTAAAAAATGAACATTTATACGAATGAAGAGCTAAATTCGTGACAAAATTTGAAAGACTGCTAATGTGTCTTAAAAAAATCAGAATATAGGACAAGCAGAACATGCGTTACTCTAACAAAGTGTGTTAGGAATAATAAATGTAGACCCCTTATGTAGTACTAAGGCAGATGTATTGGAAATGAGTTGAGAGTACATAACAACATCATATATAATTTTGTTACGCAATCAAACAATTTTATTACCTTAAAACAAAAGAGAAGTATTTATCTACATAAAGTTGAAGTGCTCTAGCAATTTTGTGATTTAATTTAAGGTATTAAACTTGTTTCATAGCATGCTATGTTCAATTTTGTATTGAATTTTATTAAAGGCTCATTCACAGCTACGAAATTAAGAAATGTAAATAAAATTATGAATAAGACAGTATGGTTGCTGTTCACAGCTTTGAAAATAATACGTAAATTAATGTCAGCTGTCATTTAGTAAATACATAATTCACAAGCAATAATATTAACTTTATACCTTTTAACGCACTCTACCTAATCATATATGTAACCCTTTTTCTTAATACGTTTTTTTTTTTTATTTATAATTAATTTTAAATTCTTTTTCCAGAATGTAAATTGACAGCTCAAATGACAGTTGTTATGCTTGTGCTTATGTTTGTGTAAAATATTTAACATTTGCAAATCCTTGTGCTTATGTCTTATGTTTATTTTTATTTTCGATAGCTGTGAACATTTTCATAAGAACCTATTGTTTATATTGTTATTTTTTTTTTATGTATAATTTTATTTTTATTTTGGTAGCTGTGAATAAGCCTTAATACATATTTTGAAAATAAATGGTTGCCATTTTGAAACGGATGAAGAAAAACCATGATATTTTGGTATCATTGTGAGGCTAATTTTATTTACATTCTGGAAAAAAATATAAAAATGCTGATTCCCTATGCTAGATTCAAACTTGTACCCATTTCCGCTAAAACCGTGAAAAAAAAAGTGATACAAAATTCTTACTATGATCATCTTATGAACCCCTTTGTCTAGTTTAAGTTTGCTTATTAACATTTTTTGTATCTCTCAAAATAAACGAAATATTCTTGGTGCCGGTCTTACGGCAAACATCCTGTATAACTCGTGACTAAACGGCACTTTTTTTTCATTTCGGTAGCCATCACTTACCGATCAGTACTTTGTAAATAAAGCTTACTGCGTTGGAAACCCCGTCGGTAAACATTAAAAAAACTCGATCGTGCAAAAATGTAATTATACCAAAAGAATAAATATTACTACTTACTTGTTACGGAGTCTAATAAACGAGCCATGCAATCATTGACACTTTCAGTTTTTGAGGACGAATCTGTGTCGAGTGGAGCTGCGTCCATGCTAGATTCGTCCAAAGAAGTTGAGAATGAAACAGTATTTACAGGCCCCTTAGTTTCACTGTCGCTATTTACTAAATTCTTGTTCATGTCTCCCACAACACACAACTTGTGCTGACGACTTTGCAAATGCTCTCTTTTATTGTGCAAGTTATAAAACCACTGGTCGCAAGTATCACAATATAGCATATCATTATCTTCATCCTGGAAGTTTGAAATTATTTTACCGTTTTACTAAGCTTTTTAATTTGCACTGTACATAAATATTCGTTCTAAATGACGCATAATATGATATAAGTTTTATTTAATCAAATTTGTCTTTTGTGTTACAATTTTTATATATTTATTTAACGCTGCTCTACGGACAAATCCAAATTAAAAAGAAGAATAAAATGATTATGTCCAGGTTAGATTAAGTTATGGTTAGGTTAGATAAGTTAAATTATATTTTTATTATAAGTTACTGTTTATATAATTTAGTAAAAATAAGTTATTCTATTAATTCCGCTCCAAAATTATCCTCTTTCCATAAGAATGACTTGTCTCAGTTCATGAATTAGTTGCACATTCTCCCGTCTCAGCGAATTGACTATAAGTTACTAACTTTTACAAAATGATATCTGTCAGCTACAACAGCTAACTTCAGCCCATGCTTAAAGAATCAGCTGTTAGTAGTTTCTGGCTTCACGCCAGATCCAATACGATCGAATGCACAACTTGTCAAGTTGTGTGACTGTATAAAAAACGAGTGTCTAAGACTAAAGAGATTGTAAAACGCGTGATATACTATACTTTTTCTACGACTGCAAATAAAAATAAATATCATCGCGGGATATTACCCATTGCTGGGTGTGCCAATCTGCTTTGTACACAGATTTCAGGCATTCATTGCTGGCGTGGAGAGTGCACCACAGGGATCACTTTTTTGCCATTTAAAATTAGAAATATTTCTATTGGCGGCGGTCGGGATCGAACCCGGTTCCCCAAATTCACGACCAGACACACAGGCACGCGGTAAAATGACACCTGTCAGCTACAACAGCTAACTTCTTCCCATGCTTAAAGAATCAGCTGTTAAGTGGACGCCAGCTTCACGCTGTGTCTAATACGATCGAAGCACAGTTCGTCAAGTTGTGTGAGTACATAAAAAACAGTGTCTAGATACTAGAGAGAGTTTATAAAACGAGTCACATATACTTTTTCTACGACTTCAAATTAAAACAAAAATAAAGAAATACTGCTTTTGGGTTTATTTTTACTGAATGACAGTTGTAGCTACCTTCAGCCCGTACTTAATGAATATTTTTTTAGTGGTAACTCGCTTCACGTCGTGTCCAATACGATCGAAGTCACAGTTCGTCAAGTTATGTGAGTACATAAAAAAGTGTCTAGACTCTAGAGAGTTTATAAAACGAGTAACATATTATACTTTTCCTACGACTTCAAATTAAAACAACAAAAATGAAGAAATACTGTTTTTGGGTTTTTTATTTTTACTGAATGACAGTTGTAGCTACCTTCAGCCCTTACTTAATGAATCTTTTTAGTGGTAACTCGCTTCACGTCGTGTCCAATACGCTCGAAGCCATAGTTTGTCAATTATAATTAATATTTAGTTTAGCGCCTAGTACAAATTTTAACAGAACAGAAAAAATTCTAAACAAATTATAATTTTGCAATTTTTTTATGCAATGTATAAAAATATTAAAAAGTTTTATGGAAGACCATGATTATTTTTTTCGTTAATAATAAGTTACTTACATCAATATCATCAGTTCCATCCATATCACTTTCAGACATCAGATTATCCAAAGATCTCTTTTTCCGTTTTCTAGCCAAATATAACTTATAAGCATCTGATTGTCTATAAATTCTTAATTCTTCCCTATATCTTTTCTTATCTTCATCAGCTCTTTCAATATACGGCCTTTTTTCTTCTGCCGTGAGATTTGACCATTGATTTCCAACAACTCTAGTAATTTCATGGAATGCTAATTTATCTTTATACAATTTCCGCCTTTCGTTCAAAAATATATTATAGCTAGTCTTAGGAGCCTTTGGTGGAAGATTTAATAATTCTGGTTTTCGTTTTCTCCCTTTTGGCCATCCGCCTCTTCGTTTTGCAATAACACTTATTGAAGGAGGTTTTTCTTTGTCTGTTTCTTCAGATGTATCGACCGCTTCAGATGCAGTAGCGGAATTGTATTCAAGTAATGTTGTTTCTTGATTTAGTAATTGATCACATTCTTTTTTAATTGTCTCTAAAGATGGTCCAGGTTTTGTATCTAATTTCATTTCAACATCAGATGATTGGGGAGTAATTTCGCTAAATTCTGAAGTGTATTGATCGGAATAAAAGTTAGTAGCAAATTCAATTTCACCATGAGGTTCAACAGTTTCGTCTGAAGATGTAGGGACGTCATCTTGGCTTTGAGACAATAACTGTGCGGCTACTTTTTTGATATCATCCACAGATAGATTTAAATTAGAATTTAGTACATCTTTTAGAGACATGCAAACAACTCTACAAAAAAATATAATTCATAGAATATTTTAATTAGTTTAGGGCGTTCGATTGCTAACGGAGAGAAAGTTTCCAAGCGAGAAGAGAAGAAGAACATGTATGAATGAAATTATGAATATGGCCGAGGCGAAAGAAGTGTGCTTTACTAAATTGGAATGGCAACTGCAAGGAAGAAATTAGAAGCAGAATTGCACAGGGAAACAACTAGACATATTCAGGGCCGTTCCTAGCGGGCGTGCAATGCGTGCCCCGCACACAGGCGGCCAAAAGATGGGGCGGCCGTCGTTACTTTTAACGTATAGATATAACAAAATATTTATAATAAATAACGTAAATATTTTATCAGATTACAATATGTGCGAGAATGTTGCAATATTTTTAAAAAGTTTTATATTTTTTGTGTTTACAAGATGCTACCCAAAATATCCAAGAATTATTTTCGGCCCGAGTGTCGCCCTTGGGGAAACTGAGTGCTCTTTGACGTATTCGGCGATTTTTTACTGGCGGCCATTAAAAACCAACGTGTTAACATGAAAGCTGTTTTTTGGCGACGAACCGTATTCAACAAAGTTTTCAAACCGTTTTCTTAACTGACGTCATCGTTTTTTAACTCGCCAAAATGTGTAGTTTTAAAACAATGACGTAATGTCGATGTATTTGAATTTAACAAATAGAGTTATCAAATAAAAGTTTATTTGTAACTAAAGTTGAAGATCAATAAGTGCAAATTTAATTGAAATTAATTCTATGACTATAAAAATAAAATAGAGCAAATTAATTTCATGCATTTTTTAAGGGATAGTAGTGATATAGAGAGCAATTCAATAATAAACTGGATAGATAGATATTTAGAAGAAGATTTCTATTCATTATTTCGAATGAATCGGATTTGTCAAATTTGTTTACACAAAATACTGAGCAAATTGTTGAGGTTAAACTTACCCCCCCCCCCTCATTTCGAAAGCATGCAATTAATTTGCGCACAGTCCATTCCCGGAATACGAATATTTCTCATGACTCAGACTGTGGAAGCCTAAGCAATTTTAAAATTTATCCATAAAATATATTTTAAAAAGTATTAATGCAAATCTATAGAAAATTTAATAATCTTTAATTTTTATAATAACATTAATCTCGAAAAAATATTATTTAAAGGCACTTTTCGAAGAAGAACTATTTTGAGCTTCTAGTAAAGTGCCATTTCCGGTTATCCGATTTTCACCAAAATCTAATGGGCTCTTTCCATTACAGAAAAAGTTCGGACTACAAGGTTTCAAAATTTTCTGAATGATAGTATTTGAGTTACAGACATAATCGTGAAAATGTTAAAATTGAATTCTAGGGATCTTAAAATGTGGTCATTTACCAGAATCTCGATATGCAATTTTTAGCACGATCCCTATACCTCCCTTACCAAGGGTAGCGGGAGGTAAAAAAATCACACTGACCGGTCAGATGTTTCCCCGAGGACGACGTTAGTTTGTGTTTTCTATGAACGACACTTGGGCAATAGATCCAAAAGTGTGTCTAGTGAAAGCACTTATTGGGAGAAGTCGGAATTAGAGCCTTACCAACCGCCAGAAAATAATTCTAGGATATTTTGGGTAGCACCTCGTATGTATGATTAAAGTATGATAAATAGTAAAAATTGTGAATTGTTGTGTAGTTATCACTTGGGGGCGGCGAATTATATATTTATACGCAGGCGGCAGACCTATAGGAACCGTCCTAGACGCATTAATATTAAATTGCGAAAAAGATTTGTAATATGGAGTATTTTACTTTACGGCTGCGGAAAAAGGAGAAAAAGAAAGTTTTGAGATGTGATTATGGCGACGGTTGGAAAAGATTTTGTGGGAGAATAATCAGAAATGAGGAGGCGTTGAGTAGAATAGGAGAAGGAAGAAGAATTTTGAAAGAAATACGTAAGAGGAAAGCTAATTGGATTGGACATATTTTAAGGAGGTATACAGAAAATTATAACTGAAGGGAAAATATATGAGAGAAGAGAAAAGGATGAAAAATTTGAAATTAAGGAAGGATAGTTTTACGAGAGGGTGAAGAGGGATTAGTTTGAAGACATTTACGTTGAGACCTGTTCAAGGACAGAATTTACCAAATGATGAATATGTAAAAAATGAGGAATAATTTCTGTATGAAGATGTACGATTAATAAGAATATTCCTAAGAGAATGGAGTAAGTCAGCTGAGCACTTTTGTATGAATGTGAATGAGATAAAAGAAGTGTATTTGGACAAGAATGTATTCAATTGTTGTGTAAATAACTATTTCGCACTCCCGAGACTAAAGAGCGATTCTAATCACTCATTTCAGGGACTAAAGTTTAAATTCAGTCCCAGAGGGATTAAATATGAAATAATCCCTGGGGGACTAAAATAAAAATAAATGTTTCCATAACATCATATAGTTACTATGATTTATTTATTCGTATCAGTACTACATTTTGAGCAGGCGTTGAGTTTAAATTTGAACAAAATTTTTGACATTTGTATTGTCAAATTGTAAGATTAATTTCTTTTACACTAATATGGTTCCATTTGATACGGGAGTGCGAAAAATAGCGTATATACCACAGGACTAAAGTGCATTCAATCCCTCAGGTGATTATTTCCCTCACCTTCGGCTCGGGAAATAAACTTCATACCCAGGATTGAATATGCACTTTAGTCCCTGAGTATATAATATACTATTACTGCAGTATTTCGCTACCGAAAATCGGTCACTATGTAAGAAGTAAGGAATATTTGCTGTATAAAAATGTACGGTTATTAAAAATGTTATTAAAATAGTGGAGTAAGCAAACTGATGTAGGATATGCGTGATTTTTATGTAGGCATGTTTAGTTGTCAATATATTTACCCCTTATTTGTTTCGACAAGTATACCATTTCTCAAGATATCTTCTGCATCAACAGACGAGCCAGCACCTTGGACATCTTGGGGCATTTCCAATAAATTACAATCTGTTTTTGATGCCTCATTATCCTCCGATAAATATTCTTTAAATCCCAAATCATTTATATCAAAAGAATATGTATTGTTTTCTACTTCGGCACTTAATGGAAGGTTATTTATATCCATTCTAACAAAATTTCTCTTATGTTACAAAGCATTGCAATTACACTTATTTCCTTTCATTCTTGGATTTAACATTGTAAAGATTAATTTTATAACAAAATAATATCACTCTGGTAATATGTACCTACAAAAATATCATATAAATAGTGTCCTTTTTCATAAATTTAAATTTTTTTCAACTAATTTTATGTCCTTGAACAAACAAGTGTAGCTAATTTCAGAAACTTACTAAACGAAATCAAAACGTATCAAGAAATAATTAAATACATTCTAGGTATTGTATATCAATAATATTTTAATTGCGATCCAGTAAAAAAGAATTTTTTTGTTATTTTTAGATATAATTCAAAATCGATCACTGACTAAACACAAATGCGTTGTAAGGTAACCTACCTTAAAAACACTTTCGAGAATCTAAAAAATAAATAGCTATATTGATATATATCATAAGATGTTTTCTACGATCAGACTTTTAAAACGAAGAGTGTTATTACAATTAATTAATCTTCAAAAAGGAAATAATATAATTTCTCGCCACCGCCACATTGTGCCAAACTTTGCACATGCGCATTTACAATCAACACCAGCTACAACTTCAATGCGAACATATTGTTCCGACCCGCTAAAATTAAAAAAATCTGAAGAAAATGAAGAAACTATAAAACTACCTCTTGGTAAATTGGAAGGAAAATTTCTTCTAAAATTCACCTGCAAAAAGTGTGATACTAAAAATGCAAAGACTATATCAAAAATTGCTTATTACAAAGGCGTAGTTATTGTGAAATGTACAGGATGTGAAAATCATCATTTAATTGCAGATAATTTAAACTGGTTCACAGATTTGAACGGAAAAAGAAACATTGAGGAAATATTAGCGGAAAAGGGGGAAAAAGTCACAGTAATCACTAATGGGGAGTTTATAGTTAAGAATTCATAAACATTATAAATTTTATTTCATATTTTTGTGATGTAAAAACAATATTTGTTCTTGTATTTGGCAGTAAATATGTATAAAAATGTTTATATAACACAATAAAGTTACATATGTTTAAGTATCACTGCATATACATTAATTATAAAATATATTCGTTTTTGTGTAAAACAATGGCACTAACTTTTATAGAAAATTTTGTTCTCTTTGGCCCTGATACGTTCAATTTATATACAATATATAAAAATACAACCTGGTAGTTCTTAGGCACTTGGAATGGAATATTTACACATTAATAATTGATTATTGCTAAGAAAATAGCTTTGCTTCATTCAAATTTATAATTTTGTTTAGTACTTCAAATATTTATCATATATAGGATGTTTCACAACTAAGGGTTAAAATTTTAAGAGCATATAGTACTGCTCAAAATAAATTAAAAAAAGCGTAACTGTTTAATCTTCAACAGTTTCCGAGAAAGAGGTCATTTTGTATTAGAATTGAAGAAAAACTGGGGGATAAGATTTCGGACATCGCTCACTAACAACGACTGTGTTTTCTTGTTTGTTTATTAATCGAAAACTGACAGATTTCAATCTATAATAAAATTCAGGGTTACAAAATCAGACCCCTGACATATATATAACAAAATTTTGTCTATACCAGTAGACTATAAAAATACAATAAAATTTTATATGAAAATATTTTTTTCAATACCTAATAGTTAAGAAATTATTTGAAAATTGGTCAAGGTCGCCACATTTTACTTACTTTTTTTGAAAAACAAAAACACGTTGAAGATCGCCTCGCAAAGGTAAACAAAAAGTCTCATTTAATTAAAGTCGCCCCACGTTGGGCGCCAAGATTCAATATAACAGGGGTAAACCCCGTAAAAATTAATTTTCACTGCCTTATATTTCGAAAACTATTGCTCATTTGGGTCAGTACTGTAAGCTATTAAAGTTTGTACCCGAAGTTGTGAACCCTTTAAAACTGTTTCGTTGTTTAAAAAATTGCAAAGCATATTTTATCATTTGATTGCACTGTCGATTGTTTAAAACAAAATGAGTTAGGACCATATGCTACTTCGTAATGTAGTCATGACTAGACTCGTTTTGGCTTACTTACTATGGCATATGCAGTGTCATTATACAATTTATGCGACACCTTTCCTGATTCTGCAGCTGGTTTTTGTTGCGTTTTTCGTATCACCCCGTACCCCAAATGAGAATCATCTGCTAGTCGGACAGCTTGCATATTTATTTCTACTTCGTCGTAATCATTCCACGAGGGGGTGAAATTTGCCACTGGTAATGAGGGAGGAGGCGCTACTTGTTTATATCCCGGTTGAACCAACTTTGAAGATGACCCAAAAAATTGTAATTTATCATAACTCTCTTCGCCTATATTCGCTTGGCTGGTAGATATAATTTTCGTGCTTTTTAATAACGCCGGATCAGGTTGAACAGAATTTTCTTGTTGTTTTAATCGCGACCACGAAGTATATTCTTCTAAATCTTCGTTTATATCGTTGATACTTTCTGTATGTTTTATATTATCAACTCCGAAAGTCTTCCAAGCGTCTGTTCTGTATTCAATTTCATCATAGTTGGCTTTTTTGTCAGGACCGGTAAACAAAACAGGCTCGTATGCTTGTATCGACTGTCCTTTGTCTTTAGTCGGCACTGTCGATAGTGGGATGTTTTTTCTTGGTGGTTTAGTCGGGCGAGGTTTCGGAAGAGGCATGCGATTATTATTTGTAATTTTGTCAGTTTCAATAAAAGAAACCAGAGATTTTACTGAAGATGAATTTGAAGAACTGTTCCCGTCAATGTCATGAATTCTTGTAGAACTTGTTGGCGATGGTGGCAAAGGGCTTCTTGATCTCGCTTCCATACTCAAGGCCGCGTGAAATTGATTATCACCGCAATCTAATAAAGTAGTAGTAGATTCTCCAGATAGAATTTTTTTCATGGATTTCATTTTTAATGATAAACATTGAAATATTTCTTGTTGTTTTGGATGCACCAAATGAAAAACGCCTTCGCCTGTATCGCATTTTCGCCCAGCCTCAAAAGTAAATTTTCCGCTACGATAACCGTAACGACGAATAAAACAATATGGCCACGTAAATAATAGTTTATTATCGGAAGAATTAAGAAGTTGTATCGCCGTAGGGGTTAATACTAATGTGTAATTTTTGGGCTCCAAACCGCATCGATTTGAAGCATCAGAGGGAAAAAGAGATACGGAAAAAACTCCTTCTCCAGAAGAACAATACAAATCGTTGTCTTCCTCAATATGAGTAATTTTACTTGCATCATCTTTAAACGCAACTGATTGGAATGCAGATACCCAGCTATTTAAATCTTCTTCTGTAATTGTTATAAAATCGTGCTGGGTTGTTTTAGTGATAACAGTAAACATTTGTGGAGGTTTAGGCGTTATTTTAACGCAATTTTCCAATGTAATTATTTTAGAAGTTACATTTTTTGGAACATCTTCAATGGAATCAAAAACTTCTAACCTTTCAATGCCAAATTTGCTCTGTTTATACAACATACAGTATTTTTGTTGCCACGATTTCTGGAAAAAAATATTCATATTTAAGATAATGGAAATACATTTTATCCAGGAAATAAACTTACCCTGATAACAATTTTTCCTTGTGGAGGTAACAGCAAGTATCCAGAAAAAACATTTCTTTCTTGATCCATATTCAAAATACTTCATTAAAACTTAAAATGTAGGAAGTTATTGTAAAATAATACTCTGTTAAACATATCACAACGACAACGACTAAAAATCAACAACGCAATTATCTCACATGCGAATCTTATCGTTTTGCTTTTGACATTTCCTTTGATTATTTTCCTTTCGTATCATTTGTAGCGTTGTTGCCAATATGAAAATAACCAACCAGGAATTAACACAACAGCGCTAAAAATGAATATATTTTTATCTTTTATTGCATGAATAAATTAATGCAATGCTATATAATAATAGAATAATATAGATAAATGTTTAAATTTATACAAGTAATATTTATAAACTGAAAATCTCAGAAAACAGTGGCGTAGTGGGAACTGGAAAATATGTAGCAACTTATAAAACATAATTTAAATTACTTTTGTTTGTTTAATACCGTTAAATTTGTCTATCTAGCATATTTTTAATATTTGTATGTATTTTTATTTGAATTGATAATAAAGAAGTATTACTCTTTAAATACAAATTAATCAATGAAATTAATAAAAAAGAGTTGAAATAATTACTAACCTTGGCTTGCTATACGTTCGAACTTTCATAAACGCACTGCATAAGACACCACCCAATTAATCTGAGCATCGGAAATGATTCACATTTTACCGGAAAACCTGCCTTATTATCTACTTATACACATTTTTTAAAACATTGAAGCAAAATTGAATCGTATAGAGTTACAGAGTAACGCATCATTTAATAATTTTCAGAAATCATGTTCGACGAAAAAATGATGACCTGACCCTGAATAAACCATATGAAATTATCGACCAAATGGCAATCGCTGGTATGTTAATGTTTTACCGTTTCAGTCACGCGATATTAGCAAGACAATATACGACAGCGCAAGTCCCAATCGGTTTTGCTGTAGTATTTCGATAGATTTTACCGCTAACACACGTTCCGATTCATTTACCGAAATGATTCCATAAAAAACCAAATGAAAAGATGCCTCACTTTTGGGATTATATGCACTTTGGAAGGGGGCACACCGAAAATCCCAGAAAATTACAAGATGGATTATTTCAAATCGCGTCGCAAACGTGTAGTTTGTTAGTGCAAGTGAATAATACAAATAATATAACTTTTGGGGATAATTCGAGAAATGTGCAGTTTAATACTGTTCAATCAGTACCACGGTCGAAAATTTCGCGGGGTACTAGTCAAGATGATGATCAGTTTATGGTTTTGTTGCCGACTACAAGCAAAACAGCCGGATACAAACCATCGCACAACTCAAAACCACGACTTTCGGTATGATGGTTTCTAAATTTTGTATTTTGAAGATTTTATTTTTTGTACATTCGCCTAAAATATATTGGCCCGTATTCTCACCTCTTAAAATAGCGCTACTTCCGAAAACTCAGTACTTTAACAGTCAAATTAGAGAAATAAAAATAAATTAAATTGTAAATAGCACTTATTTCAAATATTATACGTTTCATTTACAAAATTATGAATCCTATTCTTGTCTATTCATAAAATAAAATTTTAAAAATCGAAGAGGTGAGAATAAAGGGCATTTTTATTTTATTTTATGGACATTAAAGTTTTATTTTCAAGACATTATACATATACACCTTTTTATTTATTCAGAAACTTTTTTTATATTTTCAACAAAAACTTTTCAATATATTTTTACTTCAAATATTTGTACAAAAACGTATGTAATTAAGAAAATGCATTACGTTAGTAAATTCAATCAGATAACAGTATAAAAATGCCCCATTTAATATTAAAATCGATTTGAAGTTTTCATTAGCCGACGGACTAAAATATAATTGTAGATTACGTGTTCTTAATGTTATTAAAAGTTATTGATAATATCCTGTATCTTCGATTAGATTGTATTGACTTTTTTATAAGTTGTTAATTAATTATATTTTAATGTTTTAGAAATTTTTCTCATTATTTTAAAATGTCTTTCGCAACTTATAATTAAAGAAAAACGATCATGTTTAATTTTATACCTCGAATGGGTTTTTACCAATACAATATTAACTAAATATGAATTATTTATAAGTTTTAATACCAAGGTATTTTGCTTATCTTTAATTTTTAAGCAACACTTCTTTTTGTTTCTCCGATTTTGTTCCGATGCGACATTATCAATTTAAATAATACTTAAAATTTAAGTTAAAGTGGCAAAAAATACACCTATTTCATATATACGTCTCAATAGATTATTTTTTTTGGAAATTCATTAATTTTTCAAGCGACCTTTATAAATATGGGCCCTGTCACTGTCATTAGTGACATCTGTTTGATCGAAAGATGTTGCCTAGAAACGGACAAACGAAAATCAATCCTTCCATTTGACAAATTATTCTACCTTAATAATAATTTATCACGAAGAAAATATTTACACGTAACTACCATAACAATATTCATGTATAAACGTATCATTTACATTAACCACATAATTGATAAATAACAGGATATATAAATTTGTAACAAATTTACTTCCAAAGTACATTTAATTTATTGAACAAATTTTCATTGCTATCAAAAGATCGAGTTGCATTAGATAAAAATGCGAAAATATACGTAAATTAATGAGTTAATAAAAGAAATTTATTAAAAATATTAATTAGTTCGTAAATTGCAATTTTATTGGTTGCCTGATTTTAAAAGCGAGACTCGCGCGCCTTTTGCGCCCGCCTACTCTGAATTCATTAATGGACAAACACTAGTGCCATCCGCCGCCATAGTTTGTATCACAATATTGTCAAACAATGGTCAAACTGTTTCATTGTTCTATAGGAGAAAAAAATTAAAGTAGCTGACATCTGGGGAGAGATTTGTGAACGTAGCAAATGGGGAAAACGTCACTTTATCATTTGTTGGTGTAGTTTATTTTGAATATAAATGATATTCTGCACTAAATCGAAATGATGTTTGCACTTTAAAATAAAAACAACAAATTATATCATAACTGAGTTTTTTATTAAATAAAATGGCGGCTAAATGGGGGGATTTAAGTTAATTTTTCCTCCTATAAATTATTAGGAAAAAATGCTTATGGACCTTTTCAATTTAAAGAGGTAGAAGATATGCGCAGTGGGGATCTGCGCATAGGAAGAACAACGGAGATCTATGGCGTTTGTTTCTAAAAAATTTAGACGTAAAATGTGAGAATATCTCAAATAACTTTTAAAAATCTTACCGAAATAAGTTACAAAAGCTTTTACTGAAGCTAAAATATCTAAATTTTCACTGAGAATACAGGTATTTTAATGACTGCAATATTTTTAACGTTTCGTTTGACAGCCCAACTGGCAGTTGTTCGCGCCATTTTCTTACTATTTGCAGCGATAAAAAGAGATAGCCGTTAAATTGAATAGGTCCATATCATTTAAATTTATATATAAAAAATTTCAGCTACGTGAACATGAAAAATTTTTGTACCCTTTGAAACTTATAGTTTGTCGACCACTGGGAGTCGCTTATTATGTAAAATTTTTAAATCGCGGTTGAACTAGAATTCTTAGATCATCCTGTACTTCCAAATTTAAAAAAATGGTATAGGACTCCATTTGCTTTGGACCTTTATAAAACTGGCCTATTAATTCCTTCCTGCCAAAATTTCTAGTTACGCCACTGGTGTTAGGCAAAATAAAAACTTAATAAACCTGTAATAAGATATTATTTTCTTATGATTCATTTATTTGTTAAGACAATATTTACAAGCACTTTGCACGTGGCTTATCAAGTTTCCGTTGTCAGCAAAATAAAAAATACCCCTCCCAAATATGTTCACAGACATACCGTCGTGTTACAAATACATTCAGTGACATTCATGGTAAAATATCAAATAAAACGTTAATATTTTATAATGAAGTTTACCCCTAATGAAGCTAAGGCAAAACATGTAAGCACTCAAGAAAGTTTAATACAGATTTTATCAATATTTACTTTGTTTGACATATAAAACATTAACTAACACGCGATGTATTGCGTTTGGAGTACGCAACAGGCGGAATTGTTTTTCTCATATGTACCAGATTTATCAATTTTATGCAAAAAATGTTTATCAACATTTTTTGTTTATCGTTGAAACACTTTACATTTGTTTATAAAATTGCGATATTTCACAATAACTGTAACTTGTGGCGTTTAAATTTTTAATGGAAAAGGATTTTATATTACGTTTCTTATAAGAATATGTAGATATATCATGTTTCAAGCACATTAACGATTCTTTTTATCTATGAGTAGATCCACCCAGTAATAAATTTCTTTTTGTTTTCCTCGAATCCATTTCCTGTAATTTATGATGGATGTTCTCACAATCAGCTGATTTTAACTTCAAGATTCTGATTAATTTTTAAATATTTGCTTTTCATAATTGCGCTTTTGTTTGTAGCAAAAGTTTCTATAATTTTCTAATTAATTTGTATTTCAGACTGTGCTAGAAAATGGGTCATTTAGTCACGAAGAGGAAGGGGATTTTTTAGGCCAGGGTTATGCTTTTAGGGATGATGATACGGCAGTTAAAAGGTAAATATTTAATTAATTTAACGAGATATAATCAGTATTGCTGTAATGGGGAAATATATAATTATAACTTTTTTTTAAGATGGAGTAAAAGCAAGGGATGGTGCCGGCCTTCATGTATTCCAATATCAATTATATTAATTTTAATATTTTTAGTAGTTCTTTTACCGTTGTTAGATCACGCAATTGAAAAAAATAATTATAAAGAATTACCATGGGTTCCGTCAAATGGAACATGTTCTTCTTCGTGCAGGTAAATATATACATACATACATAACGAATCTTCTTACTCTTCGGTGGAAAGATGGTTTCTTTCTTATTCATTATTTCTGTGCGTTTTACACTTTGACAGTAACAATTGTAAACTGTTAAAAGTTTACAATTTTCCGGTATTACAACACAAAATTAAAATAAATAAATAAATGATTACATTACATTAATATTTCCCTTATCTTTAGATAAGGAAAGTATTGTCTTTGGTCAAAAAATTCGGTGGAGAGTTTTTGATGAATAAGCTCGTTTTAGGGTCCCTAGAATACGATTTTACTATTTTTACGATGATGTCTGTATGTATGTGTGTGTTCAATACTACAATTCAAAAAATTATAATTCTTTCGTATTCTCCTTTTGTACGTCCATATGAAGAGCTGATTAGATTTTGGTTATAATTGGTCAACCGAAAGTACCCTTATTTGAAGATTTTAACAGTTTTTCTTGAAAAAACGATGTTAAATATCATTTTTCAACATTTAATGTTATTAGTGTCAGGTCGCGAATCTGGGGAACCGGGTTCGATCCCGACCGACGCCAAATATTTCAAATTTCAAATGGCACAAAATTGTGCCCGTGAGGTGACGCCTGGTAAACGCCCGCACGGTGCAAATATGTCATCATCATTACCGAAATCTGCGTACAAAGCAGATTGGCACACCCAGCAATGGGTAATATGCCGTGATGATATATTTATTTTATTTATTTAAAGAATATTTTATTCTCTATACGATTTGAATGCATTTTATACTTCATATTAAATAGATATAGAGTTAAAAAATTATAAAGATATTAAATATCATATATTAGCCAGCTATGCTATAACTCTGAAAACAGCTGCTATATTAAGAAAATTCTGATTGAAAGGTGTCAGTGTCAAGTGCAGTTGACAGTATGTTTTTGATTTAATTTTACTGGAAATATAGGATCTTTTGCTAGAAACTTTCTGTATGGAAATTGTATAAAATATATACAATTGCCTTAAGGTAATGTACAAAAAATAGAATCTTTTGCAAGGAACTTTCTGTATGACATTTATACAAAATACATAGAACTGACCACGAACTGACGGAAGGTAATGTGCTGGCCACATCAGATTTTTTCTCATTTTTTCCTATTGGAATCTTGCATTAAATTGTGAGCAACAAAATTTTTCAAACAATAATTTTACATATTAACAACATTCTTACTAACAGGACATCTTCATACAGAAAATATGCCTCACTCAGCATATTAAGTGACCGATTTTCGGTGGCTAACATTTGCTTTTTGTTTTACGTTTTACGCGATCTACATTATGTTCATCGCTAGTTCATCCATTTTATTTTTGCTTTGTTCTGCATTTATGAATAAAAATTCGTTTTCCTGTAACAACATTGGCAAAACGATAATATCGAATATTTCCATGCAAATACAATGTATATGCAAATCTAAGAGCTAAGACAACTTGCACGAATATAAATAGCTGTTATGAATGTGGATGAGGCGGAAATAGCATGTTTCATATTAATATGCAACGAAACATGATTATTGAATATATTTATATTTAGAACAAAATTGTGCGCAGTATAACAAAAAAATCTTTGTTAATAATTTTTGTCTGAAGTCGAAGTGAAAGAACTATTTTCGCGCCAAAAATGTGGCGGGAAAGTTACATATCCCTGCCTAGTCACGAACACATTTAAACGTATTTAAAATTTTATTGAATGTTTTGTACATTGGATATATTAATTCGAGAATGTCTAAAGGAACCTCGTCGCAATTATTTGCTTCGCAAGACATTGCAATCGAGCAGAAATGCAGCACAAAAAATGCAAAACTGCCATTTTATTAGTTTTCGTTTTAATCAAAAGTTTCAGAAAAACATACATGACTCAACTATTTTGTCAGTTTACTTAGGAATATTTCTTTTATTATTCAGAGTTTCATTGACCGAAAGCCTCCCCGACGGTATAATATACCCTGAAGGATCAACACCATATCCATCGACTTACCAAACATGGATGGAGCTAATATCCTCAGCACAAAATACAATAGAGATCGCATCTTTCTACTGGACGCTTCGTAAAAGCGATGTTTACCCTCATTCGTCATCCCAAAATGGAGAACAAGTATTTCAGGCTCTTTTACAAGCTGGAACTGAAAGAGGTCTGAAAATAAAAATCGCACAAAATGCTCCAACGCAAGAGCAACCGAATTTAGACACAGAATATTTGGTGAAGCGAAAGGCAGCTGAAGTAAGAAGTTTGAACTTTGCTCAACTTTTGGGAAGCGGAGTTTTGCACACGAAGTTGTGGATTATAGATAGGAAGCATTTTTATTTAGGAAGCGCTAATATGGACTGGAGGGCCCTACGACAAGTAAGATATATATTTTTTTGTTTATTTTAGAGATTTTAATGATTGTTTTTACAGATTCAGGAAATGGGAGTTGTAGTTCATAATTGTTCCTGTCTGGCGGAAGACGTAGCTAAAATTTTTGACGTAAGTTATATTTTTTAATGGACCTTTTCAATTTAACGGCTATCTCTTTCTATCGCTGCAAACAGTAAGAAAATGGCGAGAGCAACTGCCAGTTAGGGCTGTCAAACGAAATTTCAAAAATATTGCAGTCATTAAAATACCTGTATTCTCAGTGAAAATTTGCATCGTTAGACATTTTAACTTCAATAAAAGCTTTTGTAACTTATTTCGATAAGATTTTTTAAAGTTATCTGTGATATTCTCACATTTTATGCCTGAATTTTTTAGAAACAAACGCCATAGATCTTAGTTCTTAATATGCGCAGATCCCCTTTGCGCATATCTTCTATCTCTTTAAATTGAAAAGGTCCATTGTATACATTCTTTTTTTTTTGGATTGATCGACTGAATGGGGTCATTTCACATTTACTGATATAATGGGCTACTTGCGTGCCATTTTTTTATTTAATATTTTTAAAGAGACGATAATAACTTGCTACCCATATTTTTTCTTTTGGCAAAATTTTCATTAATTGGCCAGAAAAAAATTAATGAAATTTTAATATTTAAATTACCGCCGTATATGACATATATTTACGCCGAACCAATGAATGGCCGTAAAGCAATATCATCGGTACGTCCAATAGCAACGGCATGTGCGGGTAATTTAAACATGACAGATCATCTGTTTGACGTTTGAATAATAGTTTGGAGGTTAATATTTTCGTTTGTCATTTTAATCTTGTACGAGTATAAGCTAAGTTTAAATCCTTCAAAATCCTGCTTAAAAAATCTAAATACGTAATAAAAGTAACAGAAACCATGCAAATTGTAAATAATAAAGAAAGACAGTGACAGAAAAATGAACTAATGTCAAAATCAAATTAAAACTCGCACTCGCTCGCCATCTACAGGTTACATTCATAAATATGCATCCCTTTCTCCAGTTCAAAATAATGACGTCAAAGAAAATCTTCATTAACATGTTTTTTTAAATAAAATTTATATTTTACATATGTTTTCAACTTTACTTTAGGTATTTAGTTATAGATATTAGCCTATTATCAATTTTCTAATATTTTTAGGTTTATTGGGAATTGGGAAAAGAAGGCGCCAAAGTACCACAATTTTGGCCGGTAGAATTTAATACAAAAATTAATCTTGATACTCCAGTGAATTTAACATTAAACAACAATACTTACTTGAGTTATTTATCTGTAAGTTACTTTCAAAATTATTAAAATTTAAATGTAAAAGAAATGTTTATCTTTTTTAGAGTTCGCCGCCTCCTTTTTCGCCAGACGGACGATCAAACGACATCGATGCAATTCTGCATATAATAAACCAAGCTGAAAAGTTCATTTACATTTCAGTTATGGACTATTTTCCTCTTATGATTTACACACCGAAAACAAAGTTTTGGTCTGTAATTGATGACGCTTTAAAAACTGCAGCTATAGAACATAAAATTACTGTTCGATTGTTAATAAGCTGGTGGGAACATTCAAAACCGTCAGAAGATAACTTTTTAAGATCATTGGTTGCTATTTCGAATTCTTATCGCGGAGTTGAAATTGAAGTGGTAAGAGACCAATTAATAATTGATTTCGTAATTATTAAAGATTATTTCTACAAGATTCACTGACTTCAATGGGATCTTGTTAAATTGGTTAGAGTCGTTAGAGTGTCTTACTAGATATGGGAAGGTCCGAGGCCTCACTGCTGATTTCGTGACGTCACAGCGAGAGGCGAATGAATGCATTGTAAACAGGAATATACGGAATTTTTAACAAATAAACTTGTAAAATATGATTTATAAATACATACAACTCGCTCGCAAATAACTATTTAAATATTATATAATTAACATTTTATGCTTACAATGCCGTCATTCGCCTCTCGCTGTGACGTCACACATAGAGAGGGGATGAGCATTCAGACCTGTGGTGTCGGAAAAATTTCCTTGGTCATTAAAGCCTATTTCTACAAATTAAGAATGTACAGGTGTCTCATTTTCGACGTTTTTTTAAGGTATTTCGGTCAACTTTTCGAGAAAAGTTTAACAGTCACCACAGGAATTTTCGATCTTGTTTTGTTTCTGAACTACAGGCAAAAACTTGATTTTCGTTAATTTCGAAAATATCTCATATCGTATTAATTGTGATAGAGAAAAATTGTTTTAACATATTTTCAAATGTTTTTTAGGTAAACTAAAATGGCGTAATTAAATTTTTTGAAAACTTAATAATTCTCGAAATATAACACAAACTCATGATTTTTTAAATGGGAACCTATGTTAAAAATAGTCTCGTCGTTTTGCTTATTTCATAAGCTTTTCAATGATATAATAATTTATCTATTATTCATGTTTAAAATAAAATAATGTAGACTTGTTATATATCATTGAAAAGCTTGTAAAATAAGCAAAACGATGAGTCTATTTTCAATATATGTTCCCATTTAAAAAATCATAAGTTTGTGTTATATCTCGAGAATTATTAAGTTATCATTTTATTCTACCTAAAAAACAATTGAAAGTTTGTTAAAACAATTTCTCTCTTACTATCATAATAAATAAGATATGAGATATTTTCGAAATGAGCGAAAAACGAGTTTTTGCCTGTAGCTCAGAAACAAAAAGAGATCGAAATTCCATGTGGTGACTATTAAACTTTTCTAAGAAAGTTGACTATGGAATGTGCAAACTGTTTTGCTTTATCTTTAATATTACACGAGATACCTTAAAATGAGACACCTGTACATTTAAAAAAATAATTTATGTTTGATTAGTTTTACTAATGGTAGAAATGCATTAACAAATGTTCGTATTAAAATAATTTGCTGATAAATTAGTTATCCTTAAGGGGAAATTAGATTATTTAATATTATTATTAATGAATTCTTCGATTTTAATGTATATTCTTTCTATTTCAGAAACGATTCATAGTTCCAAGTACACCAGACCAGTCAAAAATACCATTTGCCCGCGTGAACCACAATAAATTTATGGTTACGGACAACACCGCTTACATAGGAACATCAAACTGGTCTGGTGATTATTTCACAGATACCGCAGGTATTGGTTTCGTATTACACGACCCAGTAATCGGTCGTAACCAATCCGAAGTCACATTTCGAAGTCAGCTTCAAAGCGTGTTTGAAAGGAACTGGAATTCAAATTATTCACATCCTTTGGATGATTTATCTGCCTTGTAAACGTTTTTCCGTTTATTTAGTTTAAGTCTTCCTTACACTGTTAATATTGAGTAATAATTTGTCACTAAAATGTAATTTAATTGATGCAATTTTGGCCCTATTCGCGCAAAACTGTTTTTTAATATTTATTATATAAAATAAATAGATTAATTTGTGGTATACCTCAGTTTGTTGTCAGTATTTGTGATTGTACAAGTGATAATTAATAAATTTAATAATTTTGAATAAGAATAAACTTTATGACAAATACATTTCCTCCCTAATTTAATATATATTGTATACTAAAAAGAATTCGACCTTCGGCTGGGAAAAAAATATTGCGTACCTGGCGGGGTAGGCCCTTTGCGGCTCCACACATTTAGCCAACAGATCCTTCCACTGCTGGAAATACTTCTGGAAGACTTCTTTTGGAATGGTGTGCAACTCCGTCGTCGCGTTCCGCGTTATCTCTTCTCTACTCTCAAACGGGATCCATTCAGAGTCTCTTTAATTTCGGAAACAACCAGAAATAAGGAGACATGTCTGGAGAGTAGGGGCTTGGCGAACGATTGGAGTTCCATTTTTCGCTAAGAAATGCGATGAATAAGCTGGAGCATTTTCATGATGCAACTGCTAGTTTTTTGCTGTCCAGATCTGGTTTTTGCATCGAATTTCATCACGGAGACAGCGGAGAACTTCTTGATAGTATTCTTTCGTCCCTATTTGTCCTTCCGATGCGTATTAGTGATGCACAATTCCATCAAAGAAGACAAACAGCATTTTAATTTTGTTTCGCACCTGTCGCGGTTTTTTCAACCTTTGCGCGGGAAATTTGAAGGTTGGATAACTAATAATAACTCCTGAACAGATTTTAATTTTTGAAAATTTGAACTCTACATGGAAGAGTACATCAATATTTTTATATCTTGAACTATCTGTTAAATAATAAATCAAAAAATATTAAAATCTTAATTTAGGTACTCTAAACTTGGAACATCACCTCACACAGCAGCTACCAAGCATGGAATGACGCACCCGATGGCGAAACGAAAATTCAGGCATGCGCATGAAGTCTCGCCCTCCACTGTGGAAAGAGGCGCCGTCCTACCGTCATTATTTTGCGCGGGAAAGTTGAAAGTCGGATAACTAACAACTCCTGAACAGACTGTAATCTATTATTTGTCCTTCTGGTGCGTATTAGTGATGCACAATTCCATCAAAGAAGACAGACAGCATTATTTTAATTTTGCTTCGCACTTGTTGCCTTTTTTCAGCCTTGAGGACGAAGGATGCTTTCATTGCGATACACCTGGCAAATCTTACGAATTGTTTCGCTTTTGACATAATTTGATGCAGCATCTTTGCTTCACACGTTCAGTCATTTTGAACGAATTGGAAATCCGAAGAATACTTGGAACACCTCACACAGCAGCTATCAAGCAGCGAATGACGCACCCGACGGCGAAGCGAAAATTCAGGCACGCGCATGGATCCTCCCCATCCACTGTGGAAAATGGCGCCGCTTTACCGTCTTTATTTTGCGCGGGCTAATAGACCATTTCAGAAATTCAAAGCGCATGCGCTAAGTGTTAGACTGCGATAAAAAGTTAGTGCCGATTGCCGTATACCCGTCCTTGTTTATATGACAGTTCAGTCCAAGTTGTGTCAATTTTACAGTTTTGTTGGTTTCGTTTTTCAAATAATTATGACGGGTACTAAACTTCTAGTCCATAAAATATTGCCATTTGAAATGTTTTGTCTGGTTTAGAAAATAAAAATTTAGGTTAGGTATAGTAATACAATTTTTATAATTGATTGATGAATATACTTCATTTTTTCACGTAGTAAAATAAGTTTTTATTTGTAAAATAAGAATTGAAATCATATCTTATACTCAAATTCATATTAACAAGTTCTGTGTAGTTCTAAAAATTAAAACAGAATAACGGGGTCACGCATAAATTTGAAATGCCGCCATTTAACGGCACTAACTTTTTAGTTCAAAAAGTAAATGTAGTGGTCGCTCAAATTTCTGAAATGGTCTATTGAAGGTCGGATAACTAACAAGAACTCCTGAACATACTGTAATTTGTTATTTGTCCTTTTGGTGCGTATTAGTGATGCACAATTCCATCAAAGAAGACAGACAGCATCATTTTTATTTTGCTTCGCACCTGTCGCGCTTTTTCAGTCATTTTGAGCGAATTAGAAATCCGAAGAATACTTGGAACAACACCTCACACAGCAGCGAATGACGCACCCGATGGCGAATCGAATATTCCCCTCCACTGTGGAAAATGACGCCGCCCTACCGTCTTTATTTTGCGCGGGAAAATTGAAGGTCGGATAACTAATAATAACTTATGAAAAGATATTAATTGCTATTTTTTTAAAAAAATATCTTGAACTATCTGTTAAATAATAAATCAAAAAATATTAAAATCATAATTTAGGTACTCTAAACTTGGAACAACACCTCACACAGCAGCTACCAAGCAGCGAATGACGCACCCGATGGCGAACAGAAAATTCAGGCATGCGCAAGAAGACTCCCCCACCACTGTGGAAAGTGGCGCCCCCTTACCGTCATTATTTTGCGCGGGAAAATTGAAGGTCTAACAATAACTCCTAAACAGATTGTAATTTGTTATTTTTTGAAAATTTGAGCTCTACATTGGAATTGTACATCAATATTTTTATATCTTGAACTATCTGTTAAAACAAATCAAAAAATATTATTGATTTTTTTTATATATACATACAAATAATTATTTATTTAAAGAAGCTACACCGTATTTTCTCTTTGTCTAATTATAAAATATACAAATAAGAAATATTAATACTTTGATTTATAAAGAAAACGATATTTTATCCATGAGTAGTATCGTCTTCGACGAAATCTCTGGCAACTTCTCTAGGTACGCACTCAACATGACTGACTTTATTTCTGAACTTAACTCCGTAAAACTTATGAGCATGCTCTAACAGCTCAGGTCTGAACGTCGTCGTGATAAACTGAGCTTCTGACGAAAGCTCATGGATCATATCCGCCACAGCTTTTCTGTGCTGCGTGTCTAAAGCTTGATCTATTTCATCAAACAAATAAAATGGCGCGGGATCGCATTTTTGGATCGCGAAAATCAATGCTAATGCCACGAGGGATTTCTGACCGCCGGACAGTTGGTTCATTTCTCGCATTTCTGCGTCGGAGTCGGTGAAAGATACTCGAATACCGATTCCTGTAAATTGATCGGAATTTATGTCCTCAGGTACATGGCTTGATCCTTCTTCGTTGTCAACTGTACGCAGGACTAAATTTGCGCGGCCTGATGGAACTAGTTTTTTGAAAACTTCGGTGAAATATTTGGAAACTTGTTTGAACGTTAGCTGAATTGCTTCGACTTTTCGCTGCTCCAGCATACTGAGGAGTTCGTGAATTTTTTCATTGCTAAAATTAATTAATTAAGAATTATGTAAATTTATATAAAATGGCATAATTTACCCTCTGTCTAATTCTTCTTTTCGTTTATGTAGTTTTTCTTTTTGATCTGAAAAACTCATGAATTGGTCCAAAGCTTTTTTGTTTACATGGCTGAATTTTTTGAGTTGACTGTTCGTTTTTTCCAATTCTCTAAATAACTGAAAAAAAATTTGAATAATATCTACGAATTTTTAATTTTTAAAATATGCGAAACGAGAAGTGCCGGTTTTCTCATAAAATCGAAAGCAAATATATTTCAATAATTTTTACCTCCCGTCATCCCATAGGTAAGGGAGGTAATGTACTCGTGCCAAAAATTCGATGGTAAGTTTTCAGTAAATAAGCACGAATTAAGGCCCCCACAACACGTATTTACTATTTTTACGATGTGTGTGTGTGTGTGACGATTTTTTTCGTCCACGATAACTCTTATAACAAACTTCCAAATATATCTATTTACCGTATTCAAGCTTCTTGCATTCATATAACGAGTCGATTAGATTTTGGGTAAAATTGGATAAATGGAAGTGGTACTTTACTTGAAGCCCATAACAGTTTTTAATGAAAAACTATATTAAAATATAATCCAAAACTTTTCAATTTTAGTATTTAAGACTTTTATATAATGGGAAACAACATATTAGATTTTGGCTAGAATTAATCAACCAGAAGTGATACTTTACTTGAAGCTCTGAACAGATTCTCGTGAAAAATATATTATAATATACTTCAAAACTTGTCAAATTAAGTATTTACGACTTTTATATGAAGCAAAACAACATATTAGATTTTGGCTAAAATTAATCAACCACAAGTGATACTTTACTTGAAGCTCTGAACAGATTCTCGTGAAAAATATATTATGATATACTTCCCAAGTAGCATTGGAAGCTGTTTTCGGGGTATCACAACGTTCTCAAAACAGGGTTAAAATCTTTTTAGCAATAATCACCATCTACCACAACCTTCCTAAAACTATTTTAAAACAGTTTCCTTACGTAATTGGGGAATTATATTATAGTTTTGAAAACGTTTTTGACACCTATAAATTAAAGCTAATTTGTCAGTTCGCAAATTATCTTGGCCAAAACATTGGCAAAACGCAGCCGTTTTAAAACCACAACATAACGATTTTACAACTAACAACTTTTTATAGCTTCAAAATAACCAAAAAGCATTAGCTTTATATTGATCTTAAATCGGTTATTACTTTGAAATTGCTAGTTTATAACTATGGATATTAATCATAACAAAACTTTTTTCAAGTAAAAATGACTAAAATTAATCTACTTAATAACCATATGTTTACAAGCTTATGCACTTGCTCAGTTATTACTAATGTGCAGCCAATTGTTTATAAACTAGAATATTTTCAGCAATTCTGCTTTCTTATGTCCTCATAAAGTAACTAAGTTCAACATTTCATCCATTATACAGATAATTGCAAATAAATGTCCCTTATTTAGTAAGAATTTGTTTTCAAGTTCGGTTGATCAATTTTCAAAATTTTACTGCGACCGCTATATTTATTGCAATATTTATTACGATACTTTGAAATACTTCAAGCGCCTTTTCAAAATCTTTTTCTTAAGTATTTCAAAAATACTAATAATATGTTACAGGAAAAATTCTTTTTTAATTTGAAGCAAAAATTGTGTTCAAATGCTAAATGAGTATATTAATTGTAATTAAGATTCAAATAAAATATAAAAATTCGCGTAACAGCATGTTTATTTTAATATTTTATCTTACTGTTTCAAAATGGATGTCCATTTAATGACAAAATATGGCGACCATCCGAAAAAGTGAAATAGTTACAATAACTAACTAAAAGCTGACGTATAACGTTTTTATTTCCAAATGACATTTTCAATTCAATAAGTTATTAAATAGTCAATATTCTGTTGTTATACCCAAATTACAGTTTTTATAATACTGAAAATATCTATATTTATTAACAAGAAATGATATAGTTATTATGACTAGTTGTTTACTTCAATATCGCTAAAATATAACCGTTGATTAAATTCCATTATTTGGAATTTCTCTGATTATTATAATCAAAAAATAACTACAACAGTAACAGTAAAGTAGGACTTTGCAAATAGGTTATTGTTTTAGCTGTGTTTTAGTTATTTTAATAAATTAAAAACTAAAATAAAATATAAAACTGTTGACAGGCAAATTCGTAATGTTGAGCATTATTGTCTAATGGATAATTCAAGTTATTACTTGGATGATTTGTTTCGGCTTTATTTAAAGGATTGCTGCTTTGGAAATTTTTAGTAGCAAATGATACATTACTGCAATTAGGTATTTTAATATTTGCACTTTTTGTATCAGGCTGAAGAACATGTTCTTTATTTTTTTTTACACGCTGCTCCACATTTCTGTAATAACTTGTGCTCTGTGTAATTTTTTTTTAAAGACAACTTAATCAATTACAAGCTGCGCCATTTTGGACTATGAACTGTCAGACAGAGTTTATATTTCAGGAATCTTTAAAAATAAAATGACCAAAATGTAACGGTAAATTTATGGATATAAAAACGTATTTGTACCCTAGCAAGATTAAAGAAGGTATAATTCTAATACTGTACGATATATTTTAGCATCTATAGCCGAAAAAGAACTTTACATTAATCGAGAAACAGTAGTTGTGTCCTGGGTATTATTTTAGCTATTCAAGCTCTTATACATATTTATTAATGCTAACATATTTTGCCCATATTTGAGTTGTATATGTAAAACCTAAAACGTTTCCTTGACTATTTAGAAACAACTAAAAAGCATTTGGACACCGCATTAGTTATAAAACCGTTTTGCAACTTGACTGTGATAGCTTAATTATTTATAACGTATTAAAAACCTTTTTGAAACTTAAAATAAAAACCATAATATGATTTTGTTCCAATAACTGATCCACAACTAATCTGCAGCGATGAAAACGTTTTAATAGCAAGACATTAGTTATTATGCCAAACAAGTCAAAAATTGTTACTTGGGTTCAAAACTTGTCAAATTAAGTATTTACGACTTTTATATGAAGCGAAACAACATATTAGATTTTGGATACAATTGATAAACCGGAAGTGATACTTTATTTGAAGCTCTGAACAGATTTTCGTGAAAAATATACTGATCGAAAACTTTTCAAATTTGGTATTTAAGACTTTTATATTAATAAGAATGACATGTTAGATTTTTTCTAAAATTGATAAATCGGAAGTGATACTTTACTTGAAGTTCTGAAGAGATTTTTGTGAAAAATATATTATGATATATTCCAAAACTTGTCAAATTTAGTATTTAAGACTTTTATACAGGTGTCTCACAACTCGCGCCCCAGACGAAACTGACACTTGCCGACGACAATAGGTTGCCAACAAGTAGAAGAAAGTAATTTGCGGCTGCTTGCATAACGGAGTTACAAGACTTTTTAATCCACCAATACCGGAAGGATATCTTGAGGTGTGATGATATTATTACAAAATAAAACTGGTTGCTAGGTTTTAAAAATACTACTAGTGAGTTACAAAATTTGTTTGATTTACTGTAATTTTGACACTTTAGAGTTGACTTTTCACTGACAACAAATTTAGGTTAGCGATGGCTCTCAATATCACTTTATGATCCACAAGATTTCTATCCGGAAAACGTTCCGAATAGACTCGTGCTGCCTCTCTGGCGTTACGTCCACATTCTCCGAAAATTATAATCATTTCTAAGTAATCAGCGGCTGAATACATGGTAAGAATTTGCCTTTTTTTATTCACCTTGTCAAATTTAATTTGACACTGACATTTTTCGAAAACTACACTCGCCCACACATTTTAAAGAAGATTTGATTTGTATAAAACCCTAGTAACGTAAAATTACGGCAAACACACGTTAAAGGTGTAGGTCCCTGATTGGTCAATTTTAAGACGTCTTTTCTCGAATATGGGGTCTCGTGGCTCCGTGCCTGAGTGTCTGGTCGCGAATCTGGGGAACCGGGTTCGATCCCGACCGACGCCAAATATTTCGAATTTTAAATGGCACAATATTGACCCCTGTGGTGCACTCTCCACGCCAACAATGAGTGCCCGTGAGGTGACGCCTGGTAAACGCCCGCACGGTACAAATATGTCATCATCATTACCGATATCTGCATACAAAGCGGATTGGCACACCCAGCAATGGGTAATATGCCATGATGATATATTTATTTATTTATTTATTTCTCGAATATCTTTTAAGCTCGATTTTTTTTTCTTCGAAATTACACATCCGAGTGCAGTCTCGTGTTTCCTCATTCGCTCTGGGGCGCGAGTTGTGAGACATCCTGTATAATGGGAAGCAACATATTCGATTTTGGCTATAATTGATATTTTATTTGAAGCTCTGAAGAGATTTTCGTGAAAAATAAATTGGTACAATACAAAACTTTTCGAATTTGGTATTTAAGACTTTTATATTAATGAGAACGACATATTAGATGTTGTCTAAAATTGATAAACCGGAAGTACTACTTTACAGGAAGCTATAAACAGATTTTCTTGAAAAAATATATTAAAACATGATCCAAAACTTCTCAAATTTGGTATTTAAAACACGTGTATGATTTGAAACATTATATTTTGACTACACCTATATGATAAACCGAAAGTGGTACTTAATTTGGAGCTCTTAACAGATTTTCGAGAAAAATCATAATAAAATATAATCCAAAATTTGGTATTACAAACTTTTTTATTTATTGGAACAACAAATTAGATTTTGTTTACGAACGCTCAACCGGAAGTGATACTTTACTTAAAGTTCATTGCTATTTCAAACATTGAATTAAACTAATATTTATTTTTAAAATTATTAGTTGATTTCAAAAATTAATTAAATATTATTAATTATTAATTGCGTAGGCTTCCACAGTCTGAGTCATGAGAAATATTCGTTTTCCGGGAATGGACTGCGTCATATTTTGAGTCAGAGCTCAACGTTTCGCCCGCAGTCGTATAGGGCATCTTCAGGAGCAAGGGGGATAGTACTGTCTTAAACAAGGTTACCCGACGTGTCAACCACGCTAGAGGCCGAGTTTAAGCAACAAACCTCCACAAAAAATCTCAGAAATACTCCCCCAAACTAAAGATAAACGCGAACCCTTGTCGTCATCCGGTGTTTATAGTATTCCTTGTTCTTGCGGCACAGTATACATAGGTGAAACAGGAAGGAGTATTCACACTAGATTGTCAGAACACAAACGCTGTCTGCGTAATGGTATGGTATTAACATCTGCGGTCGCAGAACACCAACACAACACAGGACATAACATCTTATTTGAAAATTTCCGCATTTTAGCTCCTGTCCCTGAGTTTTACAGACGTAAATACAGGGAAACTTTAGAAATATGGAAACATCCTAATAACATCAATCGGGATGATGGCTATTTCTTGAGCCACATGTGGAAACCGGTGATTCTCGGAACACGACACACCCAATCTACCATTACGAACTCGATTCCCATTGGTCCTCATTAGCTTTGCTCATCTACCGTATCTTTAGATTAGTATATAACTGTCTTCTCGGCCTTCCTTTCGCCACTTGGTTTATTTGGCCTCTAGCGTCGTTTACACGTCGGGTAACCTTGTAAACGGAGTCTCCCCCTCTTATTGCTTAAACTCGGCCTCTAGCGTGGTTGACACATCGGGTAACCTTGTAAACTGAGTCTCCCCCTCTTGTTGCTTAAACTCGGCCTCTAGCGTTGTTGACACGTCGGGTAAACTTGTTTAAGACAGTACTATCCCCCTTGCTCCTGAAGATGCCCCATACGACTGCGGGCGAAACGTTGAGCTCTGACTCAAAATATGACACAGTCCATTCTCGGAAAACGAATATTTCTCATTATTAATTATTTTTAATTATTTGACTTACCGCTCGCGCAGAATATTGGTTGTAATGACTATACAACTCCTGAGCAGGCAACGCACCCAACTGTCCAATTTTCTGCACACTTTCAGCAATTTTTTGCTCCACCAAATTCATTTTACTCGCGTATTTCTCCAAATGTCTTGCATCTTCATCAATTTTATCTTGGGAATCCTTTTCATTTTTCTTCCACTTTTCCAGTTCATTTTGTTCACTTTTCAACTTCTTTGATATTTCTTTGACTTTAGAATCAATCTGTTCGGTTTCTCTCGTGACTCTTTTTATGTTCTTTTCTGTTTTCTCCAACTCTTCTTTACTCTGTTGGAGCTGACGTTTTCTATCTTCTACAGATATTTCTTGCAAGGCATGCATGACTTCGTCTCTTCGACGGATTAAATTGTTGGTTAGCAAATTTTCGAGTTTGTTTTTTTCGGCCTCGTGCTTCATACGCTGACTAAATGCGTCTTTATTTTCGCGCGTTAGTCTTTGGATATCGTCGTTTAAAGTGTCAACTTGGCACTGGTCTGAAACTGATAATTGGGCCAATAATTCCTAAAATATGAATGAATATTAATAATCATTCAATGTTATTTTAATTTAATTCATACTTGGTGTAATTCAGATTCTAATCCTTCTTTTGTAGTTTGCATAGCTTCTAAATTCGAGCTACATTGCACTAAAGAACGTTCTTTAGGCGCACGGAAGCGTTCAATATTACTTAATTCTTCTTTCATCAGTCGTAATTCGCCACGAATTTTGTCAAAATAACCTCTGAAAATTTTTACAATTTTTGATTACCTAATTAACCCATTAAATAATATGAAATGTCTTACTTGGCTTTGCTGTTTTTCGTTTCAGTCTTCTGCATTTCGGAAACCAGTTTATTAATCTCATTTTCCGTATTCTTGAGTTCTTCTCTCAATATGTCAAGTTCTTGTTCGCACTCTTTAATTTGCTCCATGAGTTCTGTACGAGTTTTTTGCATTTCGAGACGAGAACGAGAGGCATTAAAATATCCTCCAGTTAAAGATCCTTTAGATGAAACTTGATCTCCTTCCAATGTAACACAATCTAACCCTGTGGAACGAGCTAATTTTGTTGCTACGTCTAAATTTCTGCAGATTAAGGTTTTGCCGAAGATGTACTTCATGGCTTGGTCGTATTTTTCGTCGTAGCGAAGTTTTGTCACCATTGGAATGGCATCCTACAAAAATATATAAATAAAATATATCATCATATATTTTTACCCATTTTTGGGTGTGCGAATTTATAGTTTATTTGCAGATGTCGCTGCATTTTTGAGAAGGCGCTGGAAGAAAAGAAAAAAGTAGTCGGACAAAAGAGGCCCAGAGGCCGCAGGCAGTTTTTTGGTTGGAATAAAATGTAATTTTTGTGTGTCGATAATTTGAAAAATAAATTAATAATTTCTCTATTACCCCAATTTTCTTTATTGCTAGTTGTTTTGTGGGTCTCACGAAAAGGTGAGTGGTCCTTCGAAGGGGGTGAAATTTTAGAATTCGAGGTCAAAGTTAGATTTTCTGCGGTGGGCAGAAAATAGGACTCGGCTTCGGGTAGAAATTTGGATCTAACACAACAGCAGATTTGGTAATGACGACATAGCTGAACCGTTGAGGGCGCTTAGCTAGCTCTCAAACTATTATAGAAAGAGCACCACAACCACAACTCCAAAGTTATATATTAATAATAAAACTGTAGAAAACAAAATTTGTGCTATCAATTAAAGTTATTTTCCCGCGCAAAATAATGACGGCAGGGCGGCGCCACTTTCCACAATGGAGGGGGACACCTTCATGCGCATGCCTGAACTTTCGTTTCGCCATCGTGTGCGTCATTCGCTGCTTGGTAGCTGCTGTGTGAGGTGTTCCAAGTATTCGTCGGATTTCCGATTCGCTCGAAATGATTGAACGTATTGAGCAGAGCTGCATCATGATCATGTGTGAACGAGTACGATCCGGAAACAAAAGCACAGTGATCGCAATGGAAGCATCCCTCGCCCCCAAAGCCGATAAAAGCAGGTGTGAAGGTGACGCTGACTGTACTCTTCGATAGCCGTGGAATAAACCATTTCAAAAATTTGAGCGACCACTACATTTACTTTTTGAACTAAATAGTGCCGTTAAATGGCGGCATTACTATTTATACGCGCCCCCGGTATTCTGTTTTAAATTTTAGAACTACACTGAAATTGTTAATATGAATTATAATTCTTATTTTACAAATAAAAACTTATTTTACTATGTGAAAAAATGAAGTTCATTCATCAATTAATTATAAAAATTGTATTACTATACCTAACCTAACTTTTTATTTTCTAAACCAGACAAAACATTTCAAATGGCAATATTTAGTGGACCAGAAATTTAGTACCCGTCATAATTATTTGAAAAACGAAACCAACAAAACAATAACAAAACTGGAAAATTGACAGAACTGTCATATAAACAAGGACGGATATACGGCAATCGGCACTAACTTTTTTTCGCAGTCTAACACTTGGCACATGCGCTTTGAATTTCTGAAATGGTCTATTGTGCATCACAAATACGCATCGGAAGGACAAACAGTAACGAAATAGTACTATAAAGAAGTAACTGGCAGTTGCATCATAACAATGCTCCAGTTCATTCATCGCATTTCTTGGCGAAATGGAATTCCAGTCGTTCGCCAAGCCCCTACTCTTCAGACAAGGCTCCTTGAGACTTCTGGTTGTTTCCGAAATTAATGAAACCGCTGAAAGGATCCAGTTTTGAGAGTAGAAGAGATAATAACTGCAGACCATTCCAAAAGAAGGCTTCCAAAGGTGTTTCCAACGGTGGAAGGATCAGTTGATTAAATGTATGGAGGCGCAAGGGGCCTAAGGGGATTAGGGTCCCAACCCCGTTAAATACGCAATATTTTAGATAGACCTTGTATACATTATTTGAAATTAAGTTGCGAAAGTTTAGTTAGAATATATTTAGTTCCTCCTCAATAAAGCAGTCGTCAATCATTACCATTACCATATTAGCACTAGATTGATTCATGATTATTTTGAAAGCATGCCAAAAGAAGATTATTTGGGAGCTTTAGAGAAGTGGAAGGCATGTGGAGCTACTTTGAACATATTTAAAATAAATTTGTAAAAATATTCTCAATAAATCTAGCAAAATTCGTGTATTTATTAATTTCAAACTTACATTGTCGTTGGGATAATTCTGCACCTTAGTGTGTAAACGATTCAACGGCATGAAAGTCACCTCACCAGGTAATTTCTGCCGGTTCATTTCTTTTAAAATCTGAGTTCCCACTTTATCAGATTCAACAATATGATGAAACAATCTGTTACCAGCTGTAACTTCCACAGCTGTGTATATAGCCTTGTCGCAGTTGAAGTTTTCAATAACAGGGCCGTAATAAGCCTCAGCAACTTCTGCTGCTGAACCTCCACGTTCGCGGAAGGTGTCCAGCACTTTGCGGACACTGTCACGGCCGTTTAAGATCGGTTTTCCTGCCATGGATCTTAAGGCTTGGTCTGCTTTTGCTAGATCTTCTTTTAGGGAGGATAAATTTTGTTGCACGTTGTTTTCTTTGCGCCAGAATTCACTAGAAAAAATTAATACCTTCACACTCTTTCAACTACAGTTTTTCCAATCATATTTTTATATTCTACATATTTTTAATCTTATATATAAAAGTGAAAGAATAATCGCTGAACAAATCTACCCCGTTTTATATAACAAAATTTTGTAGAGATGTTCTTTTCGCTTCAGGACGTATCGTAGAATTTGTTAAAGTTTAAAATTTGACATAGCTTTTACCTCCCGCTACCCTTGGTAAGGGAGGTATAGCGATCGTGCTAAAAATCACAAATCGAGATTTTGGTAAATGACCACGTTTTAAGGTTCCTAGAATCCAATTTTAACATTTTCACGATGATATCTGTGTGTATGTATGTGTGTGTGGATCCTCCACTCTAACTCAAATACTATCATTCAGAAAATTTTGAAACCTTGTATTTCATACTTTTTCTGTAATGGAAAGAGCCCATGAGATTTTGGTGTAAATCGGATAACCGGAAATGGCACTTTACTAGAAGCTCAAAATAGTTTTTCTTCGGAAAATACCTTTAAATGTTATTTTTTCGACATTAATGTTATTATAAAAATTAAAGATTATTAACATATTACATATTTGCATCTATAATTTAAATCCCGGAGCCTACGCTTTAAACAAACAGTAACGTTTTAAAAAGAAAAATGTAAATAGAACAATAGGAACGGAAATCAATACAGTATATGTAAATATGTAGGTATGTATTTAGATTAATAAAAATTAACGATTCGCCAAAAACTTTAAGCTAATTCTCATTTTTGGATTAGTGAATTCTATTTTATCCAGATATTTAAAATTTAATCTTCATTTTATTATCAAAAATGTAGTTACTTGGATTAGATTAGACTATGTTTTAAGAAATAAACTGCCAAAATTAGAGTAAAATTCGCTATCCAAAAAGAAGTAAATAAATATATCATGGCTTATTACCCATTGCTAGGTGTGCCAATCTGCACTGTACACAGATATCGGTAATGATAAAATATTGCTAGGGTGGAGAGTGCACCACAGGGGTAAATTTTGTGCCATTTAAAATAGGAAATATTTGGCGTTGGTCGGGATTAATCCCGGTTCCCCAGATTCGCGACTTGACTCTCAGGCACGCGGCTACGAGACCTCACGGGGTCTCAAAAATAAAGATTAGCTTAATCTTTTTTGTGACTCGGGCGGTACATGGCGGGAGGTATTGTGATGGCCACACCAGATTTTTTATAATTAATTTTATAATAAATAAATGATTTCAGTTGATTTTGCTTTTCCTGTAAATTTCAGTCGAATTCAAAACCAAATAAAAGTTTTGATGTTTTGGAAGAATTGGGAAAAATTCGCAACGGACGTCATTTTAGAAATATTTAAATAAAACTTTGTCCAGACGGCTGTAAGATTTGGAATTGAGTTTATTTATATTTTAAACCCCCTGGAACTCGAATTTAGTATTAATTTGAAAATAATTTAAACCCTTAATGAGTTGAGAGCACAATAAAATGCACTTTTCTGGGGCAAATTTTTCCCAATTTTTTCCAAAATTTCGATCCTATTTGTCACAATTCCTAAGGCCTTATTGACACTTTTACAATATTTGTGAATCAAATCAACACTTCAGAGTTCGTTTTTGCAAGAATTAACATTATCTTTAACCGAAATCGACAGATTGGCCGATTTTTAACCCCACACGTTTAGCCAAAAATTTGAAACTGGGTTGAGGAGTTTGTAACTGAAAAATTAACCACTTTTATATCGGAAATATATTAACCATTAAAGTACATTTTTGAAAATAAAAAAAAACACTATCTTTAACAGAAATTGTGATATTGAACCATTTTTGTGTTGTACGGGGTTAAAATATAAATTGTCGCGGTTGCGAAGCCCGCGGGTATCAGCTAGTAAATTATAAATTTAAAGATCGGAAAGTTTAGAAGATATTTTGAAGTTCTTTATTGTTTTATGGGTGCCTGTACAATATATATTTTCTACTTACTTTCTTGTATTCTGAAACTGATCTTTCTGCTTTTTGAGTTCATAATATTGTTTGTTATGGTCGTCGATACAAACTCTCTGCCTTTCCATTTCTGCAGTTTCTTTTTCGATGCGTTTTTCCAAATCTATCAATTTTGCACCGTCACGTTTTAAATCTTCGGCTAATTTTTCTTTGTGTTCTTTTTTATCTTTTAATTGTTTATTTAAAGACCTGTAACAAAAATTATAAATAAAATATAAAATATGTTTTGTGAAAGTTTGATTTTTACTTTAATTCATTTTGAATCCATTTATCTCTGTCATCTTTAGAAGCAAACTGACTGCCTCTTCCTTGTTTAGCATAAAAACCTTTGCGTTTTTGTTCTTTTAGATTCAATTCCCTTGTACACTCTTCTTCTTTCTGTTTCATTTCTTCATATCGTGGTATAAGATCTTCCAGTTCTGCTTCTTTCTTGGCAATACTTTCATTTAAACGTGCCAGTTCAGCTTCTGCTCGTTCTTTAGATTTATTGTCCCCGAGAACTTCATCGGACAAATCTTTGATTGTTAAATCTAATTTAGCTTTTTCTTTGATTAATTGTTGATGTTCAGCGTTGAAGGTGTCTCGTTCTTCTTTGATTGAAGCTAATTCTTTTTTGGTATCTTTTACTTTTCGAGATAATGTTTTAATGTGCTCTTGGGCTTCTTTTAAATCTTGAGCCAATTTTTTTTGGTCGTTGCCTGATTCCGCGCGAGCTTTTTCCAACTACAATGAGATTATTTACAAATTAGATATATTAATAAAATATTTGTTCTTACCTCGCCAAGTTTGCGTTTATTTTCACTAAGTTCGTTTTCATGAATAATATATTCTACCGCACGACGAACTTTATCGTGTTGTTGATATTGCTTCAATTCTTCCTTCTCTTCTTCCAAAGTACTAAGCCGCTCTTCAATAGTTTTTAAAAACTCTTCAATTTTCTCGACTTTACCTTCCGTTTCTTTTAAAATAGCCATAGATTCTACACGTCTTTCGTCATAAACACGAGTACCTGCAACTTCTCGTAATAGTTTCAATCTGTGAGAATCGGGAGCTGTTGCCATTTGATTAATCTAAAAAAAATTCAATTCTATATAATCAATGAATATACAGGATGTTAATACTAAGTTGTAACACTCGAAAACGGCAGTTAGAACTCATTGAAACAAACAACTTCTCTTTGTTCAATTTTTTGATTTGGAGCCCCAGTTCATAGTTATTGGCGTTCTTTTGTTTTTCGAAAAATCGTCATTACTCCCTTATTTTAAGGATTATTTAAAAAATACAAAAACTTTCTGCATTTGCTTGCGGTTCTCTAAAACATTTGTTTTAACAATTATTTTCTATTTTATCAAATAACAAAATGGCGACCGATAAAAAATTTCAAAACAAGATATTTTGAAAACCACTCGATCGATTTTTGAAAATATATTTTGAAAATCCTTAAATGATCTACTATAACATTTGTCTGAAAGATTTTTTTCGATCTGTCCAAAAAAAGTTTTTGTTCAAATTGAATTACAAGATAAATTTTAACAAACTGCAACAATCACTTAAAACAAAGTAGGCTTGCTGCCATTAAACAAGAAAATTAAGCAAGAAAAATAAGAAAGAAACAAACAAAAAAGAAAAATAAAACAATGAACAATGAAACATCAACCGATTGAATGATGAAAATTATTTTACTTTCTTAAATAACGTTCTGCCAGAGCTTCTTGATGACTTACCGCTAAACATCAGACGAAGACTTTGGTTTCAACATAATGGAGCACCGGCTCACACAACCCAAGAAGTCATAGCACTACTAAGTAGAGAATATCCGAATAAGTGGATTGGGAGAGGAGGTGCTGTTGCGTGGCCAGCCCGGAGCCTCGACCTAACTCCCCTAGATTTCTTTTTCTGGGGTCAGATGAAGACCTCTGTGTACGAGAGATTAGTAAACTCCGAATTACAAGCAGACAGCTCTTGCAAAAGTCTCTTCTAATATTAAAACACTCTGCCGGGCTTGCGTTGCTGCGAATGGTGGCCATTTTGAAAATCAAATTTAGTCCCTCCCTTGTTGTTTCATTGTTCATTGTTTTATTTTTCTTGTGTGTTTGTTTATTTCTTGTTTTTCTTGTTTAATGGCAGCGAGCCTACTTTGTAAATGGTTGTTGCAGTTTGTTAAAATTTATCTTGTAATTCAATTTGAATAAAAACTTTTTTGGACAGATCGAAAAAAATGTTGCAGGCATATGTTATAGTAGATAGTTTAAGGATTTTATAAATATTTTATTTTCAAAAATCGATCGAGTGGTTTTCAAAATATCTTGTTTTGAAATTTTTGATCGGTCGCCAGTTTTTTGTATTTTTTAAATATTCCTTAAAATAAGGGAGTAATGACGATTTTTCGAAAAATAAAAGAACGCCAATAACTTTGAACTGGGGCCCCAAATCAAAAAATTGAACAAAGAAAAGTTGTTTGTTTCAATGAGTTCTAACTGCCGTTTTCAGGTGTTACAACTTAGTATTAACACCCTGTATATTCATTTATATTACCTTTCCCTGTTTGACAATATAGTACGGATTGGAATTTGAAAATCCAGCAGATTCCAACAAATTCATGACTTCTGATCGAGGAACAACTTTTTTGTTTAAAAAATACTGATCCTTTTTAGCACCAATAACTCGTCGTAAGAATACTTCCTCTCTATCAATCTACACATTCATGTACACAATAATTCTAATACTGCTTCGTTTACATAAGGGTGCAGCGTAGCAACCTCCCTAGTTTTACTATGGCATTGTGAGGCGAGTAAAGATCGTAAAAGGGTGGGGGTGGTGTCTATGGAGACAGATGGATGGGAAGTTTCTGTTACAAAAAAATAGAGCAACGAGCTTTTGCTGAGGAAGGCTACATCCGCGAAAACGAATCTGTACCCCCTCGCCAAATTGTTCAGGTCCGAAAATCGATTAAATTGTCGATAAAAACACTTTAGGGAAACACGATCTGTTGTCAGGACGTGGACAACCATGGACTGCTCGAACACCCGAAAATATCGACACAGGGAAGTCGGACAGTTACCATCAATTCTGAGGGTGTGTAAGCCTGCTCCAGATTTTTTGCCCGTTCTTGAAGACCTGAAGAACGTCAATGCAGGTTTCCAGAAAATGTTCTTCGGGCGTCTAATTTCCCTGAGGCGATATTTTTTGACCCGCGCACTCGCCAGATTTAACATCGTGCTTATTTCTGTGGTGTAATCTTAAAGCCGAGAAACGTGCAAGTCGCTTGGAACGGTGTTTGGACCACTTGGCCGATATTATTTTGAAAACCACATGAGATAAAACTTACCATGTTTTAAGTCCAGGATGTGAAATTTTTTTTTTCTCGAGTATTCATTTTTAATTCACCTTCAAAACTAGGGAGGTTGCTCTGTCGAAGCCTATACTTACCGGGACGCGAGAATCGGAATTATCGAATACAATTTCAACGTAGGCTGAAACAACTCTAGGACCTGTGCCTTCGTGTAACAATGCTTGTCGTTGTTCTGGTCGTAAATGTGAAAATTCATCACTAAGAACGAATTGAATAGCTAAAATACAAGAAATAAGCTTCCAATTCACACTAATTTTAACCTAGATTTGAACCACGAACCATAGAAGAAATTGCTTTTGCCTGATCCATTTCGCCCGACAACAACATTGTGTCGTTTATCAAACGGCTCTACTACAGTTTGGTCTCGATAACTTTTAAAACCTTGGATAATAACCTATGAAAATATGAAGGAAGAATGTCATATAAGAATGTACACAAATCAAAAACAATGAATATGACTTACTTGTTTAATATGCATTGTTGAGCAACAGATGAAATATTGTTGTTAATATGATTATTATAATAATGAAGTAAATGATTGAAACTGTAAATTACAATAACAATAACAACTGTAAACCATTATCGAGCGGCAAAAGCACCAACAAGCATTTCAAAATGGCGAATGTACACATTACGAAAAAGTTATAGTACAACCAAGTAATAGTGAAAATTTTTATCAGTTTTTTACCGAACTATAAAATTATAGTTCAATGCAGCCTGTGCACAGTTTTTGTTCTGTTACAATAATTTATTTAGTATATAATTTATAACAATCAAAGAAAAATAATAATTTTAATATAATTTTTATAGGCTGCGTTGTTATGACAACGGCGGAAGCCGCCTCTCATTGGCTGTCGATTGTTTCAACAATGGCGAAGAAAAATTTCACTTATATTGTTGTGCTGCGAAAATTTTTAAAGTTTTTAGTGTTAAAATGTTATTATCATTTATAATTTATATATCTATCGATTAATGAATGTCTAACGATCATTGTAATATAATTTTATCTGGTTTTATTCTATATTTATATTAAAAATTTCTTGTTTACGAGTAAATATTCCTACGCCGTCTGACCGAAGATAATTTATTTGGTGAGTTTTTAATTAATTTTTTTGAATTAAATTCCAATATTAGAAAGTTTAGTAGATGTTGATAAGTACTTTATTGTTTTATGGTTGTCTTTATTATCTGTACCACGTTTTTGAGTTCAGGAAAGGCATTTATGCATTTCGTAAGCCCTTTACGCATTTTTTTTACATTTCGGGAATAGTCGAACATAGCTTGGAAATTATTTTAAAAATAATAAATAAAAAGGCTCTACCGCACCGCACTATTTTTTTTTACTTTCCTGTAAATCAAAAAGCGGACTTTATTTTAAATTAAACTACGTATTATTTTTATTACCTGAAAACTTGATATTATACCATTTTATACATTTTACAATTTATTTTAAGACTGTAGTGCAAAACGCTTCATTTAAAAAACAAAAATAGCATTAGATATTTGAACTGAAATGTTTCAATAGGGGATTACAGCTCAATCGAATTAAGAGAAATTAGTAAAAAATAGTGAAAGTATATGCTTAATAATGAATATTAATAAAGAAATCTGCACACCCAGCAATGGGTAATATGCCATGGTGATATATTTATTTATTTTATATAATAAAGAAATAAAACGATATAATTGAAATACCTCGGAAAAAAGGGGGTTTTTGTTTTAGCAGCTCGTCACTAATCCATATATATATATATATATATATATATATATATATATATATATATATATATATATATATATATATATATATATATATATATATATGCGACTCAAAGCCCACCTACAAATATATAACGAATACCGACTTAGGGGCGAAGCCTATTACCAATGTAAATAGAGGAATTCAAATAGCGGAGGCGTGACTATCAGTCCAGTAGTGCAATTCTCAAACAGTTTTTATTTGAATATAAATATTTTGCATTAAACTTAATAATTTAAATACATGTCCAATTATAAATCATGTCGACTTGTACAGTATAATAATCAATAATATTCATTTATTTTTTATAAATATAATTTAGAAATAGCATATATTTCAGGAACATTTAGGTCTACGAAGAAAATAATAGTTTGATATAAAACTTATATAAATGACGTCACATCTATATTTTAAAATTTCGGAGGACTATAACTCGCTTATTAATAGGAATTTTTCACCGAATTTTCACCGACAGTCTTATTTATTTATTTATTTAAACAATCCAACAGAACTTAAAAGTTCCAATTACAGGATGATTATACAAACAATTAAGTGCATAAAAGCCCTGCAAAAAGTACACACATTGTAAATAATAAAAATAACTAAGAGAAAATTGAAATTTTAACTGTTATAATAGTAAAAATGAAAAATAATAATTAAAAGTTAGATATCTATAGAACTAAAGTAATTTATCAATTCTCGTTTGAATACATTGAATGAATCAGCGAATACATCTATCTTACAAGGGATTTCATTAAAAATATTGCACATTTGCCAGATTGGAGATTTCATTTCATAATTTGTCCTAACTTTACTACAATTGAAAGTTGATTTGTTTCTCGCTGATATACGAGGAATGTTTAGCGCAAGATGGCCTAGGATACAACTGTCATTAATAACATTGTTAATGATTTTGTACAGAAATAAACAAGACTGTGTTTTTCGGCGACTGTACAGAGTCTTACTTTTACTTATACGCTCAGATGAAATTAAAAAAGAAAAATGGTGGAATCCCCTATTCTAACAAATTTGATGTATTTATAAAGGATGGAAAAGAATTGAAATAATTTAAATTTCATAAGTTACATTTATTTTTTCTATATTTCACAATTTTAAATATATCTATTTTAATCACATCATATACATGTAGTATTTATATATTATATATAATATTATGCAATAAAGAAACCTTTATCGTACAACGTGTAGCCCAAAAGGTTCAGTTGCAGATTCCAGAAAGGAGAGCATTTACACACATATAATTAAAGGTCCTTTCGGGAAAGCGCAAGGAACATTCCAAGTCCACGTGCACGCACACTAAGCAATAAAGATTTCAATCTGCAATTGCACGGGTCGCAGATGATACGACAACGCACCTTAAATATTCGTTCACTTAAATTTTGGGAAGTATAATTACAAACATAGCACATCAATTTTAATATAGATTAGCTAAATTATTATGCGTTTAATTGAAATGTGTCTCAAATCTGTCTGCGATGTTGATTGATCATAAGCGAGAAATCCCCGGACAGAGAGCTTATGAAAAACTGAGCCCCTAACACCGCCACAGATTAAAGAGCCAGAAGTTTGATGTGACTTTCCGGTTAACCAGATCAAACTCCTCATGAAATTTTGATAATTTTCTAGAAATAAGAGACAGACACAGTTTAATAACCACCTACGAGTGGTTTTCTCTCCACTACTGGGAAGGGATGACTAGAATTTGTATAGCCTATTTATGAACCACTGTGCCTTCTGTGCCAGTGGCGATTAACTAGTTCTGAAACGCACTGTACGGATCATAACCTTAACTATCCCATACTCTATACAATTCGACCTTTACATTTTTATATTACAACGTGCCGTACTATACACCAAATATGCTTTCCTCAAATCAATCATCACATAATCGCAATGCCGACACATAAATAGTCCGTTCTTGCAGCGCAAGAAACGTGTCGGCACCTCACAACGTAACACAAATCTATTCGGATCAATTATGTAATTTGTACTATGTTCCCGTCTCACTTTACTAATCCTAAAAACATGATGTTCGCTGCTACATCTACGTTACAATCTTTCATGCAAGTCCTGTACAGCCCGTTTCAGTGACAGTAGCTAACCGTTCTGAATTCCAATTCTTGTGTCTCTTAAGAAATAAGCGCTACGTTTCATTAACGTGTAAGATTTGCCACGTTTCAAATATTGTGCTCCGATGAAGGAGCAAAATTTAATGTTGTATTTGACCAAAACCTGTACTTCGGTTCGGTAAATACACCTCGGTATATTTCAGCATATTTTAACAGTAAAAAATTGATATTAGCAACTGACGAAGTTGTAACATGGATATTTTTCACAACATTGGACCATTATCTGGATACCACATAAAGCGTGGCCTGCTCTGTATTTACATTTCAGAAAACAATATGTGATTGTACATCACATTAAACAGATCTAAAACAAATCTACTACAAAATTTGACTATACATTATATCTTATACATAATGAAAGAATTGCTTAAAACTGAGAAAATCTTAAATATATGATCTGTAAATTTTAACAAATTCTATCAAGTTGATAAAATGTTTCACCACAATTTTGGTAAAATACCATACTATAACGTAATAGGCATTACAGTGTACTTGAATAAACCATATTTAATTGGTATATTATTATTATTATAAATGCAAAATAAAAACAGCGTACACCCAAGAATCTTACAAACAACTTTCCTTTGTCGCATTCGAATGAATGCGAATAATCGAAACGCCAAGCTCTAAAAGATGAACGATCGATGCTTAATGCATCGGAATCGATCATTCCAGCATAGTTCGGCACAAAGTGTCCGTCCATTCACTCTTATATCTGACTACGATAAACTACATCACTATTGCGATCACATACAAAGTAAATAACGAAAGAAAACATATGAATCAGGCAGATGATGACTGTAAACGACGAATGGATGACGAATTTCTCTACGGAGACTGATTGATTTGAAATGTTTGAGATGCCTGAAGAACAGTAAGCGAGCGACGCGAATGCGACTCGAAACGATACAAGAACAGAAATAATTCACGATAGCGAATGAATAAGTGGAATAGTAAAACTATCATTGTTTCATTCTGCACTAAATGGTATGTTGTGGTTATATGCTGTGGTTGTATTGGCATCTGCATCCGCACGTTCAGAAAGTGGTGTTGTTATGGTTGGTTGGCGAGTCGACATTCTGGTCCGGCAAGTGGACAGCCAGCTGCGTTCCTGGTGAGACCAGCATCATTGGCTCGGTGTTTCTTCGCTTCATCTTGCCTTTCATTTTCTTCAACATGGTCGCCTGGGGAGGGGTGTAGGGGACACCAGGACAAACAACAATTATTTCAGTTTCCACCAAAAACTAGTGTACCCAACTTAAATCAGTGCAGTATAACACTACAACCAGAACTAGTGATACGCACCAATTGGTGCGCTGCATTCCTTTATACCATATCATTAAAAAGATGACTACATACTCTAGATATAAATATATGTTAGATCGAATTTTCTTTTCAAAATCAGAGAAGTATACTCTGTTCCACCTTACCAATTCAGTATTGTAGATAATAGGGCATAGTTTTTGTACTCCCTGATTGGCTAGAATTGGACTCAAGTTTATGCAGTGTAATTTCAGTGTCCCTGACATGACATGTGACATCTCGTGTCATTTTTATGTACAATGTCAAGTATAATCTTTATCCGATTTCATACCTACTACAGTTTCGATGGCATTATACCTTTTTAATACCGCAATTTTTTTATTTCGGCTGATGTGAGCGCCATCTATTGAATTGGTAAGGTGGAACAGAATATAGAGTACGTGCACGTCACGTTGACAACCATGTCAAAATCAGCTGAGTGGAAGTAAACATATGCTACAATGTATTGACATGCGACATGTTTTTGACTTTATGATATTATACTGATTTCATTTTATGTCCTATATGATTTTAATTTAGTAGATTTGTTATTTAATGCGTTAGTCACAAAAAAAATGACTTTTATAACGAAACATCAGAATAATATCACACGTCAGATACAGAACCTGTAGATCCACCCGATTCACCTTGATGCCAAAAATTGAAATTATTACTTAAGGGGGTATCAGACGTATGCACGTATCTGCAACTGTTTTGACAACAGTTGCCGCAACTTGCAACTTGCGTTATCAGACGTACGCAAAGTTGCAAGAAATATAGAATTTTTTTAGTCTCGACGTTGGTACACATGATATTTAATTCTTGTTGTCATTTTTTAAAGTTTGGATCATTTATATGTATTTAGACGAATAATATCAGAAATGAACAACAAATTATTAGCTGCTGCTACGTTATTTAAAATATGGATGTCTCGTATTCCACCGAGCTTCATCTTTTCTTAAGAGATCAATCAGAGTTTGAAAAAATTCGTCTGATTTTATTTCAACTCCAGCTCTTCCAGCCATTTTTAAATATTTCGTACTGTTTACCAGCTATGTGCCAGCTGTTTACAAACAAATGTCAAACAGTTTAGGGATTTTTACTCGCTAACCCCCTGTACTACGCATGCGTATCTTGATAGTTGCAGATACGTGTGACTAGTTTTCGAACAAGATGTAAAACTAGTTGCAGGAAAGTTGTCGCACTATCACACGTCAAAAGTTGCACGAAACGCTTGAAGTTGCAGAAAATGCGTACGTGTGATAACCCCATTACTAGCAGATGTTTACGTCCACTCAGCTGATTTTGACATGATTGTCAACGTGACGTGCACGCACTCTATAGCATAAATTTGAAATAATGTAACTAAGCTTAAAACGAATTAATTATAAGTATGAATAAGTATATAAACAAACGTAAATGAAATGAAACAGCATTGCATGCTAGGGAACAACGAGGGGACAGACAGGATGATTTTGCATTGCGGTCACTACTTGTACTTGTAAAATTCGTCTTTTCATTTCATTTCACACGGTTGAAGTCACTCGAACGACACTTTTATTTATTTATTTAGGTAATTGTTTACTGTTACTGTTATGAATACTGCGACTGCGACTGGGACTACGGCTACGGCTAAGACTGTCAATGTCGGCAGGATGGCCAAGGTGGACAAATGGCAGGGAACTGTAGTGTATGATGTGGAGTGTAGAAAACGGGCTAGAAAGCAGAGACTATTCATCAGTGCTCTTGCCCCCCTCCCCGTTTGCGGGCAGAATGTTCGGTTCGGTCAGTCGCCGCTTGATCTTATTTTTCTTCAGCATGGTCGCCTGTATCAAGCAATTCACGTTTATTAGTATGGAGTACCAAGAGCTAAATGCAAATGCATCACAACAAACATTCTTGGACTGGACCTTCGTATTTGAACACTCGGACAATTATCCAATGGGGTCCTATACCAACTTTTTATTATTTTTTTCTGGTAGCACAGGATGAACTAAGAATTTTAGTGCAAACGAGGCTTAAAAATTTTACGTAATAAGCGAGATATGAATTTTAGAAGTTCATAATTTGGCGTATGACGTAGCTGGTCCTCACCAGTGGTTGACAAACTGTTAGTTCTAAAGGATACAAATTTTTCATGGTCGCATAGCTGAAATATTTTTATATATAAACTTAGGATGTGGCTAGAGACCCAAATGCGGGCCCGTGTTCAAAAATTAAAATGCTGAAAAGGCGTGGCGGTCCAATTAAATCACGATGAGGCGTATTAGAAACGTTCGAAACTTTTGCAAAATAGAAATCCCGATCGCGGGACCGTTGTTGAATAGCTTGTATATTTCTCTAAAAACAACAATAACCTATATGTAGCATAAAACTCGGTCTCAGTTTTCCAAGCATGAATTTAGGTTATTTAATGTTAAAATGTATTAAAAGAAATTGGGTAAACCACGCCTATTCGGGCTTTAAATTTTTTCTAAATGATCCCGCGTTCGGGACTATAGACACTTTCATGAATTTATTGTTATATTCATGAAGAAATGGGGTCCGATACTAAAAAAAAGTTATATTATATATTTTGTCATATTATGAAAATATGACTAATTTTACATGATTTTTTAGCAAAATATTTTTAAAATATACACTTTTCATTCATAATTTTCATAAAAACTATTAGCGCTGTAACGATATGACGTCACAACTGTATTTTTGTACCAGTGTACCAAACGAAAAGAATATAATTTTATATTATTCAAAACTTCTGGAAATAAAACCATACATTTATATATAGTTCTATGTTACATGAAAATTTATAAACGCGTCTTTTTACTTCCTTGTACGAAGTAAAGGAAGTATTGTAATCGCGAAAAATTTCGGTTTTCAGATTTCAACGGAAATATCCATTTTGACCATCCCTGAATTCATTTTGACTAATTTTGTCGTGACGTCTGTAAGTACGTATCTCACATAACTCAAAAACGGTAAGCCGTAGAAAGTTGAAATTTTGTATTTAGGACTGCTATAACATCTAGTTGTGCACCTCCCTTTTTGACCATTACATAATTTCCAGAAATGGTACTTTATTTGAAGCCTACAATAGATTTTAATGAATAACTATTTTAAAATATAATCCAAAACTTTTCAAATGTGGTGTATAAGACTTTTATGTCAATTGGAATAACACAGTAGATTTTGGTTAAAACAGGCTAACAGTTTTTCTTGAATAAAATGGTTTCATTTTAATTTTAGAAATAAATGCTTGAAATAAGAGTTTTAGAGAATTAAATTCTGCGACTAGCACATCAAGTATTATTAAATTAGCCCTTTTTATAAGCGAGATATGTAAATTTAAAACATATACTTTTTGGTTTTTGTAATAAAGCTTGCTATGGATTAGGACAAAAAATAACAAAAAAAAAAAATAAAAAATATAGATGTTAATGTCAAATTACGTTAATATTATAATTGGGTCTATACTTCATATTCGTCTTGCGTACAAGGAAGTCGTGTGGTGTCCACATCAGATTTTTTATTATAACAAAACTTATTTATTAAAGATCTTTATAACAGATTTTTCCTTTGACAATTATACAACCATAGTTTTCTGAAAGTGACAGCTGTCACTAGTTAACTCACCTTGACATTAATTTTTGACAGAATTAATGACATTGACAGATGAAAAGAGCTTTAGTCAGTAAGGAAAGTAAAATTGCAGATATGACGTAACACAAAATTAATTAAATTTAAAAGAAATATATTTCAAAAACTATACACATTTGGACGGTGTAACGCGAAAATTCGTCATTTTATCTTTCAGAAAAAAATAATTTGAAAAATGAGTACCGGACCCCAGCATTTTTTTCCTAATAAATTACAGAACATTGAAACAGTTTGACCAGTTTGACCATTATTTGACAATAACTATGGCGGCGGATGGCACTAATGTTCGTCCATTGTTGAATTCACTGTAGAAGGCGCAAAAAGCGCGTGAGTCTCGCTTTTAAAATCAGGCAACCAATCAAATTGCAGATATGATACATCATCCTAATTATTAATCGACTTCTATCAATTCTAGTTTGCGAACTAATTAATATTTAAACAAAATTCCTTCACTAATACTCATTTTCGAATTCTTATATAAGACAGTTAAAGTTTGACTATGGTATAGTACCCCATTACTTGAACGCTAATTTGGTTACCTTTTCTCCAGATTACAATAAATTACAGGTACGACAATTTATTAGTGAATGGCAACATACAACGAGCACTGTTGGTGATATGCCAACTTTTCAATTTCCTTGGTACGGGGAAAGGTAGGAATGATGTAAGAATATAAACACAGATCCACCAACATGTCAAAACCATGCATGCAGTAGCAGCTTAACACTAAATGATGTTGCTATCTCAATAGAACGAGTACCATTTTAAACAATAGTCAAAACATTGAACATAGAGTGAAATTATCTACAACTGGTACTGCAGATTATCAGAAAACATAAAGAAAATGCAACAAATCTGAAGAGCAAATTTCAAATTTCAGTCCCGAGCATCATTGGTATGATAACCAACAGGCAGTCTTACCTTAAGTGCAGATTTCAACACTACAACGTCTCCCGGACTTTGTACCCATGGTTCACCGTCTACTTGTACCGGAATGTCCGAATGAAGGTGAATTTTTATGTGACCGCCCTGAAAAGCATAAATTGGATTACGTATTCAACACCTATGATCCTAAAGTTCATTTCACGCAAGAAAATAGCATTTGTTTAGATCTAATTGATCAGAATGTACATCTATACTCTATTCTAATGGACCCATATATATATATATATATATATATATATATATATATATATATATATATATATATATATATATATATATATATATATATATATATATATATATATATATATATATTAAAAAATATGATACTTTGTACAAAGATACCATTACTGAAAACCCGACATGAAAGTACTTTATATTAAGCAAGATATGATCTTTTAGTTTTGCGATAAGTTTGTGACGTCAACTGCGTCAGACCAGAGGCATTGAAACAATATTTTTTCTTATGAGTCCCAAGATGTTTAATCAATAAGTTTTTACGATTTTTATATAAATTTGTTATACTTATTATAGCGAAAAATATGTAACAAAACGTTTCAGTCAGCTGTTAAATGTCTATGCTCCGTTCGTTCAAACGAGAGAATGTACAACAAATTATTGATCAGAAAAAAGTCATTCCGTTGGTTCGGCTCCAAAATTATTCTCTTTTGACAAAGAATGACTTGTTTCTATTCAAGAATTAGTTCCACATTCTCTCGCTTCAGCGAACAGACTATATTGTAGTCAGTGCAGAAGTCTAAGCTGTGATTCTATATTATTATACAGTGTGGAATTAAAGTATGAAATATTAAAAAAAGAAAACAGCAAACACAACCGATTTTTTTAAAAACGTTAAAACACGTCGATTTTATTTTTTAAAAATATACATTAATATGTGCGATTCACCTACCGACTTTCATTTGTTTTGAAGTTATGACGTCCACAAAAAAAATTAAATGGCAATAAAGATATTTAATGGTAGATTTTTAAAATCTTTAAACATTTAATGGTGGTATTATGGTACTTACAACTTATACAACATGAAAAACGAAAAATTCTAAACTGAAAAATGAAATCTAGGTATCTTGATTATTCATTATTATTAAATTTTCTGCTCGATTTTTCTCAGAATTTTTGTTATGCAACCTTTTGATTTATTTGCATGATCATAAAGGGAAGAAAAATCACTATCGGATTCCGCTAGTAAATATCTATATTGCCATTTTAATTTTTTTGTGATGACGTCAACGTAAAAACAAATGAAAGTCGGAAGGTGAATCGCACATCTTAATGTGTATTTTTAAAAACTAAAATTGACGTATTTTAGCGTTTTTAAAAGAACCTGTTGAGTTCGCTGTTTTTCTTTTTAAAAATATTCCATACTTTAATCCCTGTGTATTAAAGAATTGAAAATGATTAAATTTTAACATCGAGCTGTCAAGTATGTCTTGCACGAAACAAAAAAAAAAACTAATTCATAAGATTTGTGTATAAAACGGGCTAGATCCGTAACGTCATCAAGTCCATTTTTAACCGGAATAAAATCAGGTTCAAAAAAGCGAAAAAAATTCACCGTTCAGCTGTCAGGTATCAAATAAAATCGATATAAATAAGTGGTATTCAACATGATTTAATTTCGACTTTGTAGTTTTTAATATGCAAATCGTTACTTTTTTACCGATAAAAATATTTAGTATCAACAAAGTTTAGTTTCACAAATTTAATATATTTGTTCAATGAATGCAAAAACGTCGGCTCTTAAGTGCCATTTGCTATTTTCTTACGTGAAACGAAGTATATAAATAAATACCTGGGCAATTCGCATAGCAGATCTCAACCCTGATTGAATTTGCCCTAAATGAACAACACCGGTCACACCAACAACTTCGAGCATTCCGTCCCAGTGATTAGGTTTTGAAAACTGATCTTCTTTTTCGGGTCCCCATGGGTTTGCGCCCGAGCCCCAACTAAATAACATTGATTTTAATAACATCTTTCACAAAATAAAATGATAAATACCTTAAAATATTTAGAATAATAATCCCTTCGACTTGAGGCAGCTCCACATGTTTGCCATCTACTTCAAGTCTGATTTCTTTGTGCAAGTCTTTGCACATTTTCCTACCGACCATTTTACGTAGCCCCATTTTTACATATACCCCCTTGTTGTGCAACCGGCTGTTAAATTTGTTCGGGTTTTCCTCGCGCGCGTTGTGGAAGTCCAGGCATAAATCCGCGTCAATCCCGATGCCAAAATAGTTGTTCATCACGAAGATTTGCGAATTGTCTTCACTCGTTGAGGCTGCCATAACAACTGTTGGCATTAGGAAATGCTCATTACTCGCGAGAGTGTTGTGTAAGTGTACATTCACGTTATACAGGCTCGACATTCAAAAATGCTTTCATGTATTTTACACCAATGCTGTTTCAGTTATCTCATCCATAATCAAACAGTACTAGTAAATTTTAAATATTCGCGCCCAAATACATATCTTTGTTTTCTATTGGCTGATGCCGCCCGTATGCGTAAAAGAGCGCCTATTTCCGGTATATAAGCCGATTTCCGAGTCCTGTCCGGGACTTCAAGAGGTCCAAATCTTTAACATAGTTTACAAGGTCACTCTGTGAACTATAATGCGCGCAACAATATTTCGTTTTGACTTGACTTCTTAATCTAGTAAGGGGCGAATTAAATAGATTTTTAATATTTCGTAAAATGTTCAAGTTGTAACATAAATACACAAACAATTAAGGTGGTACTATCATGGCAGTCTCATACAAAATTTTGCTGAGTAAAAATATTTATAAAATTACATATTTGTAAATTTTTAATAGTTTAGGGTTACTAAGAGAATTCAATTCCATCGAATGTCACAAATTTTCCAACTTTTGAAGAGTAGTTTTTTTAGTCTTATTATAAACTGTCACGTGAACTGTCGTTAGGTAGTTTTTTAAGAAAAGAGAAAACTTCCCCGCGGGATACCATTTCAATAATACAGGCTAGGGTCTAGAAACTTCATTTTTTGAAGGCGAATAAAATAAAAATTGATAATTAATAGTTATTTGTATGTCAAGGCCGCGAAATCACTCTTTAGCGTACCGAGAGAAAAATTGTCGCCGAGGCCGCTTGCGCCCGAGGCAAGACAATCTCGAGGGCGCTAAAGGATTTCGCGGACAAGGTGTACGCAATATTTTTTGTGCAACCGTAAAAAATATGTAATTACAAATTTTATAAATTTTAAACAATTTCATTATAAATAGAAAGTTAGCTTTCAAGGTGGCTATGGGATTAACATTTGATAAACAAAACCAATCAATTCTCAAGTGTCAAAGTGATTGTTTACCTAATTTCGCGGCCGCTACCATGCCTGTATTGCAGCTGCGAAATGCTTCGCGTTCGGTTGCACAAAAAAAGTGGATAATGAAAGAACATAATATCAAGTTTTAAATTATGCAGTTTTAAACAAAACATCTTAAAGGTGGTGACCACCGTTCTCTATGCACTGATGCAACCGATTTCTGAAGCTCCTCTCTACACGTTCCCAGATTCGGACTATTTCCTGCCAAATAAGATTCTTCAGCTGAAGCAGGGTTGTAGGGCGGTGTTTGTAAACCCGTGCTTTGAGATATCCCAAAAAAAAACCCTCTCAACTCTAACGTCATGTGATTTTTTTGTGGGGCAGAGTTTTACAAACACAGCTATACAAACCTGCTTCAGATGAAGATCGTATTCGGCAGGAAATAACCTGAATGTTGGAACGTGAACGTGAAGAGAGAAGCTTCAGAAATCGATTGTATCAGTGCTTAGAGGACGGTGGGCACCACCTTCAAGATGTTTTGTTCAAAACAAATTGTTTTTTCATTATCAAAAAATAAATTTTGCCTAGCAGCAATAAGCCAAGTTTTCCCTAGGGCTCCGCCGATAGTGTTTTATAATAGTCTATACGTACATCCAATCTGTCTATGCATAATTTAAAATCAAAGAGTCAGATACCCAAGTTTTCCCTTCTCTCAAACGAATTAACTTTATGCATAAAACTAAAGCCAATCAACCTAGGGTCTCGTGGCCGCGTACCTTAGTGTCTGGTCGCGGATCTGGGGAACCGGGTTCGATCTCGACCGACGCCAAATATTTCGAGTTTTAAATGGCACGAAATTGATCCCTGTGGTACACTCTCCACACCAACAATGAGTGCCCGTGAGGTGACGCCTGGTAAACGCCCGCGCGGTACAAATATGTCATCATCATTATCGATATCTGCGAACAAAGCAGATTGGCACACCCAACAATGGGTGATATGCCGTGATGATATATTTATTTATTGCAATACTTTTTATTTTACTCGCCTTCAAAAAAGGGAAGTTTCTAGGCCCTATCCTGTAGAATGTAGTTTTGCTTTATTGTAACATTAATTAAATATCTGAGCTCACAGGTGGTAATCCTGTCTGGAATAGGGTTTTCCACGATTTTTTGATTTTTTTATATGTTAATGTAGAGATACAAATATTAGACTCATTTTATTTTGCATGAAATGCAAAAGAATATTGCAATTTGCCGTGCCATGACGTCATCCTGTGACGTCACAACCGCAGCAAGACCTTGGCCAGCCCTAGCGAGAGAAAGCTTGATGAATTTATGAGATAGAAACAATTGTGTCAAGTGAATTTAGCAACAAAAAAGTAGCGTGGGAAAATTAAACGTAACCCACACATGCATTGTCTTGTATTCACGCCAACTGGGCGGTTACCGATTTGCACGCGTGTGCTTTTTATTTGAAAGTATTTTTAATTAAACGCGTAAATTTAACCAAAGTTTTCTTGTTACACACGTGTATTTAACCTCTAAAAGTCAACAAAAATAATTCGCGGTAAAAGCCAGACATGCCCACAAACACCATCAAATGAAATAACTTCGTTGTGTGACCTCGTTAGGGTTGTGACGTCATTTGGCGACCGTTTTAAACATATGTATTTTTCAATTTAAAAATTCATTTATAAACACTACATAATTTATTATTTTTATTTTATATTAATATACTTTATACTAAAATTTAAATGCTATTCTTATTTCTTCAAAAGCCCCATTGGCTTGGAAATTTTAATGTGTCGTAAATATTTAGAGTGATAGTACCACCTTGTAAATTCATTTTGTAATGAGATGTATGGTTCATTGGTAAATACAATTTGAAAGATAATTCCAGATTATTGCCAAAAATATGTTTATGGATTATTATTGTTACATTTTCTGTGTTACTGTGTTCAAGTAAAACCTGTTCCTATGGCAAATTAGTGGATGAAGAAAGTTATATCGATGAAATTGAAGAACCTGCCAGACATAAAATTAATAAAACAGCTGTATTTGTCACCTAGATAAACATAAACAAATATTATAATACAGTTCCGAGTTCCGCTTCTTTTCACTTCTCTACCTGAAAATTCCTGAAATAATAATGTTTTATAAATATGGTATAAAAGTCAAAACGATATATCATTGCGCGTAACATACAAGTTTCAGTTTTTTGGAGTTCTAGATCAGACATAGAGGAAAACTATTAATTTTTAAACCTTATTATCTATGTTTCTAATGTTTATTATAAAATTCGTAATTATATGAAAAATAGAATTTAGTGCGAAACAACATTCGAATAAAATGTATGAAAGCAAAGATATGAAAATAAAAATTTGGCATGATAGTCTTATTTAATTAAATATAAATTAATTTAAAGTTATTAGCATGGTCTCATCCATGGTTCCGACTGAATAAGAATGACACTTAGTCTTAATTTAGTTTAGTTGTTAACTATTTACGAATATAATAATAACAGAAACAACACCGAACACACAAAAGATTGACCTGTTTTTTTTAAATGCTCATTGGTCAGTTTGATTTTGGAGAGTTTTTGCCTCTTCTTACCGGTGGAATTGACCTGCTTGGTGTTGTCATCTGCTTTGTCCTCTGGGTGGAACACCACCGTCCATCGGTCCAGCCGAATCTCCTCAGCGTCTATCACGTCGCGCAATAAATTCAAGGGGTCTTCACCGCCAGTATATCCTGGGCCCCAACGCAACACGCGCGCCAAATCGTTTCCTTCAAGGACAAGCACACATTTTATTATTTCTGTTACCTTTATTTCGATTTTGTAAAGGGAGTGTCTACTACATTGTTCAGACACAGCCGCAAAAAAATTAGCGAACTCTTGCACATGCGCAGAAATGGACTAGACGGAATCTAGCGGCCACTTCTCGAACAGAACCTAAAACTGTCTACTAATTATTGTCATCTATAAGTTTTCACGGACGGCAAGAACTACATTAAACCTGGTTTTAACTGGGATGAAGGAGGGGCTGAAATTTAATGTTTGACAAAAATTAGTTCTGTTGGACTCTGTAACCCTATTTTGAAACAATCAAATTTGTAGAAGACAGTGGTTTTTAGGTAGATTTGAGAAGTGGCCGCAAATACTGGCCACTAGATGGCCGTGTGGTCCATTTCTGCGCATGTGCGACAGGTAGGGTTCATGATTGCTCAAGCTTATCAATTTCTCGGGTCTCGAGAATTCTCGAGGGTAATTTATCGGGTCTTCTCGGGTTGTCGAGAAATTTACATTTATTTTTTGCATATCTTTTCGGTTTAAATAATGAAAAATGTCGTCACAAAATTAAAAATATGTATCATAATAAATATCTTCTTATAGGGCGCGAGCAGACACGTGACTCGAGCGACCTTGAAGTGCTTGGAATCAGCTGATTTGTGTGCGCATGTCACTTTGACAAGAACAATGTGACTTTGACAAGATAAATGTTTAGACTTATTTTATTTATGAACTGTTAAGAAGTTATTTTTAATTTCATGTGTTTTACTGCCTGAAAATTGTACAATAATAAGATTATAGCTGTTCAAAATTAAAATATTTTAAACATTGGTCTTGTCAAAATGACTTTATTCTTGTCAAAGTGACACACGCACACAAATCAGCTGATTCCAAGCACGTCAAGGTCGCTCGAGTCACGTGACTGCTCGTGCCCTATAAATCAACAAATTAAGTGGTTTTCTCTCTCAAATAAAAGTATCAAAATAATCATATTGACAGTTTTAACTTTCATAGGAACTAACTAAATTATCTTCTCTTGAAAACAAAATCTAAACATAAAATAACAAAATCTTTTTCAAAGAAACATTAGGAACCAAAATTAGATTCTCTTAAAAAACAAAAATAACAAAATCTCTTTCACATAAACCAAAATTGTCTTTCCTTAAAAAACAAATTAAAAATTTAAGCATCAAACTTTCTACGAAATTCAGAGCTAAGCTGATTTATATAATTATAATCACAGCACCATTTTTGGCAGTTTAGCAAAATAGTCTTCTTTTACAATCTTTTAGACTTAAAAATGATTTCTCGAGTTCTCGACTTTTCTCGAGCTTCATTTCCCGGGAACAAAGCTCAATGATTTTCCGGGAATTCTCGGCTCGAGAATTCCTAGGAATGAACCTTAGCAACAGGTCACTATTTTTTTTGCGGCTCAGCGCAGTAGACACTTTCTTTTTTAAATGGTTTACCAGTTCCAAGAGGAACAATCGCACAAGCTGGTGACGAACACTGGGAATCCTGCCCGACATTGTCCAAACACTGGAGCACCCATCCGATTGTCCCGTCTCCCCCACATACTAAGATCTTATAATTTTTTATATCTCTAAATACGTATAACCTACAATACAAATTTTATCATACATATATTCCAGTTTGTTTATTTTTATTTGCAAATGCCTTAGCTGCCGGCGATGGTTGCATTAGTAAACTAAATGGAGCCGATGTCAACGTCACTGGATAAACATTAGTACAGAGGGCAGTGTAGTAACTCTACGACATACGTCACTGCTATTTTTAGTGTGTTAGAAAGTAATGGCACCATTTACGTATATCTGTCACACCACAAAAATTAAATAGACATACTTTAAATAATCTTTGTCTTTCAAAAACAAAATGTTGCTGATATTGCTATAAAGTGCTAACCTAACAAATGACCTTGAATACTCATCATCCGTGAATAATAGTATAATTAGAAATTTTATTAATTTTAAACAATTTAATTTTAAATAGAAAGATAGCTTTCAAGATGGCTATGGGATTGTCATTTGATAAACAAAACCATGTAATTCTCAAGTGTCAAAGTGATTGTTTACCTAATTTCGCGGCCTGTATTGCGGCTATGAAATGCTTATTTTGCATCCGGTTGCGCAAAAAAATATATATTAACATGGGGGACACTATACTCTATCCGTTTTAACTATAGAGTATTGGATGAGATAGGGATGCGAAATTTAAATTTGCTTGACAACTGTATCAATGGACCTTTCCAATTTAAAGAGATAGAAGATATGCGCAATGGGGATCTGCGCATAGTAACAACAACTGAGATCTATGACGTTTGATTCTAAAACATTTAGACGTAAAATGTGAGAATATCTCGGATAACTTTAAAAAATCTTATCGAAATAAGTTACAAAAGCTTTTATTGAAGGTAAAATGTCTAACAATGTAAATTTTCGCTGAGAATACAGTTATTTTAATGACTGCAATATTTTTGACGTTTCGTTTGACAGCCCAACTGGCAGTTGTTCGCGCCATTTTCTTATTATTTGCAGCGATAGAAAGAGATAGCTGTTAAATTGAAAAAGTCCATTATTTTGTCGTCTGACAAAATATATAAATGTCAACAAAGTTAATAGTACACGATTTATTACATATTATCAATTTCTGTTCAGTTCTGTTTGTTTTTTTTCGTTTATATAATTTTCATAGTGCGTGTTTTCTTAATTTTTAGTTAGTAGTTCGTTAGTTTTGTTATTGTTCCCTTCGTTAATATTATGGATAAAAATTCGGAACCTGGCTCTGCCAAGGTTTTAAAATATCCAAAAGGAAAGGCCCTCCGAAGCAAGCAAAAAATGTGGCATATAATTTATACTGCACATATCGTGCCACGAATGCATATTCCAAATTAGAAAGTGTCCAAATTGTGGCATCAGAACTGGGCATAGGACGATGTAATATTTGGAATGCTATAAAAAACATGAGGAAAAAGGATCATTCGGATACATACATATACGTACAAGACAAAATTACTGAAAAATGTCAATTAGAAAGAATTTTTTTAAATCCAGGAATGGTGCCAAAATTTGAATTTTTTATTTAATACATGTAAAAACGGCCGCGCTCGAAACGCCATCTAGTCTATAGTTAAAACGAATAGAGTATAATTATCGGGCGCCAGCTGCAGATACGGGAAGCAGCGCCGACAGCCAAGGCATTATGCCTATTTATTTGTTCTCACCCTGGCAGAGGTCCGCCATTGTCAAGATCGAACACTTGATATGGATTGAGCAACTTTCGAAAACTGGAGATTAATTCTAAGCCTTGACAACCCCCAGATTTTACATTAACGAATACTAATAACGGTTGCACTCCAGGTGGAACCATACTTGGTTCTACATTTGGCAACAACATCACAAGCAAGTGTTTATCTTCATATCGCGACTCTCGTAGAGTGTACAACGCCCGGACTGCCTTCTCTGAATCTTCGTACGTAATAACCATGGATCCGTACTCGTAGTATATTGGACCGATTTTGGAAAATTTGTTCTCCTTTCCCAAGAATTCAGTGAGCATGTTTTCGTAATTGCGTTCCGAAAGATTTGGTGGTAAGTTCCCAACGAAAAGTGCTAGGTTTGGTCCATGAGGATCTTGTTTTAATTGAAGATAAAAGCGCATAAGTTCCATTTGTCGGATAGAGTCTTTACCTAACTGCTTCATTATTTCCCATGGTCTTTCGTTCCATGAGAGAACACGTTCGGTAACTAAATAAAACAAATATATATTTTTTGATGCCCTAATATCAATATATGCGAGTATATTGGAACGCGCGCCGAGAGAGATTTGGAAAGTTTTGAGAAGTGGTTGTGGAGACGGTTGAAGAAGAAATAAGGTGATGAGAAGGATTAAAGAGAGAAAATTTTTGAAAAAAATAAGAAAGAGGAAAGCTAACTGGATTGAATGTATTTTAAGGAAGGATTGTATTCAGCAAATTATAAATGAAGGGAAAATATATGGGAGAAAGAGAAGGGAAAGAAGAAAATTTGGAATGTTAACAGATTTCAAGGAGGAAGCGTATTACGAGGGACTGGTGGGTGTAGAGGCAGCATATCAGCTGAGGCAGAATTCACTAACTACAATGATGTCAAGTAAATATCTGCATAATTAATTAGGTACACTTGTGTGGTGTTCTCTCCACAACAGCTTTGATAGCCTGTAAGATGACACTCACAACGGTATAAATACAATGTGGTTATAAAGTTTTAGGATTTTTTGTAGCGTCATAATAGCGCCATCTATGAATTAGTACCCGAACTATTTCCGACTAACCTCCATCAACATGTCCCTCAAGTTTTATTAATATTGGTTTAGTACAGTTCTCAACGACCACAAATATAATAGACGAAACATGCTCTATACGTCACTATTGTTTGTTATGTTCTCGGCTGGACGGAAAGAGACAACTAGAGATAGAGATATACACCCTGTATAAAGTCTACTCTAAAGTTTGTCGAGAGATGCCTCTACGGTTCATATAATGTATTTGTGACATTTTGCTCCTTTGTTTACAAGTTGTAAAGTCGTTCGGGCCTCGATTTTGTAACTTTAAATTCTGTCTGATTTCAAATTCTGTTGGAATTGAGTTTTCCCCACAATGAATTCTACTGCTCCAGACCAGTAGAATTTAAAATCTATCCGGAGAAAGAATTGGGGAAATCTCAATTCTGTCATTTCAAATTCTACTGGTCTGGAGCAGTAGAATTCGTTGTGGGGAAAACCCAATTCCAACAGAATTTGAAATCAGACAGAATTTAACTTAAAGTTAAAAATCGAAGGTCGCTTGTTCAAAGTTTCCTGGTTTCATTGTTCTCTATAAATCTGCTTTTTTCAAGTTTTGAAATAAAATGTACATAATTTTAAAAATGGTTAGAGTAACGGTTCGTAACCATAAGTACGATAGGGGCTCTGGGTTCAAATCTCACTAAGGCATGGATGTTTGTATATGTAAACCTCTCTGTAATTGGGATTTAATCCTGTCGAGAGGTTTAAAAAAAATAAAATAAAATTAGCGAGAGGTAAAAAAAAATAATTAATACTACCATGAGAAATTTACCTACGGGAATTTTGGTCGGACTGTATTCATAACGATATCCTGGATCACGATCCATTAAATAATCATGGCATTCAATTATTTCTCAATTTAATTTTAGACATTTATTTGAAAATCCAGATCCATCATGAGACAAAGATAAATTTAGAAAAAACTACAAATAGAATAAGAAGCAAGTATATAAAAACAACAATTTTTAAAAATCAATAGAATAAAATAAATAATTATATACAATTCTTTTTACCTTTTCTTAATACTTTTCGGCTTGACAGAAAGAGACAACTAAGGATAGAGATATGTAAAGGCCCCTCACGGAGTATTCGCTAGATGTCACTGCTTGTTTTATTAAAATGAACTGTACTATATTTGAATTATCAACGAAACCCAATTATAAAATGCATAAAACAAATTATCAGTATTAAGAAAAGATAAAAGTAATTGTATATAATTATTTATTTTATTCTATTGATCCGTAGATAAATTTCTCATCGGGTCTCGTGGCCGCGATCCTGAGTGTCTGGTCGCGAATCTGGGGAACCGGGTTCGATCTCGACCGACACCAAATATTTTTCGAATTTTAAATGGCACAAAAATGAACCCCTGTGGTCAGACAGAATTTAAAGTTACAAAATCGAGGCCCGAACGACCACAACTTCCAAACAAAGGAGCAAAATGTCATAAATACATTATATGGACTGTAGAGACATCTCTCGACAAACTTTAGAGTAGACTTTATATATCTCTATCTCTAGTTGTCTCTTTCCGTCCAGTCGAGAACATAACAAACAATAGTGACGTATAGGGCATGTTTTGTCTAGTATATTTGTGGTCGTTGGTTTTTACTTTCCGCCATTTGTAATTTTATTTGAAATGTATATATATCATTTTGTCTATCTCTTTCTTTTGATGTAAAAGGTTCATATTTAAAAGCAAATTTGGCGCATCAATAAATGGGTAATAAGCAGTAATTTATTTTTCTCTCTCTTCGCAATATGGTTATCATGGAGCGTTCCAATATTTATATTTTTGTACACTGTTTATTAATTTATAAAGAAAATAAATACCTCCTCTATCTAGTAAAATTTCACTGCATCTATAATCTTCGCACTTAAAATCCTGCAGTCCAAAACGAATAAGAGCCTCCCTAATCAAGTCCCCAACAGTGGTATTGGCATCTACCGGTACGGTGCAAAACGATTGTGCAACTTGCAATTTTCCTGGGTACACCCTAACTTCCCCTCGGTCGTTGTCTCTATCCCTGTATCCGAATTTTTATTGTAACATATGTTGGTCCAGTGACCTCTATATACAAAATGGACCGGCGACTCCTATCTCTTTACAACGGCACGAGCTGTATCCACTCAACTGTCATGGTGGGGTAGCTATCTCTTTCTAACAGTAAGAAGTACGCATGCGTCAACTAGTACCAGTTCAACGAATTAACGATGAACATGAAGAAGAAATTACATCCTGTTAAGAAGCTTGGCTAATGCAATGTATTTTGGTAACAAATTGAATTTGTTTCTACCGATTCATCCGGGTATACATGCTCTAGGTGAAGAAATTCACGAATTACAAATTTTGAAGAAAGTCATCAACATGTATATAGATATTCGTGGTTACTCTTTTGCCATGAAGACTTCTTTAAACGAGCATGGCAACAAAGCTCGTATAAGGAACAAATTAAATAAACTTTTTCTATTTTCTAATGTTTAGAATAAATAAAAATGTTACGACTTCGACTTGCTTGTTTAACATAAATATTTTCTGTATATATCTTTAAATTCGTGTGTAATTAATTATTTCTAATTTTTTGACTATGTTGTAATGTAATTGTATTATATAAAAAATATTATATAAAATTAAAATTGTAGACACTACGACCTTATTATTCTTTTATAGTTAAAAATCCTACTTTTGATGTCCTTATCCTTTTATAAAATATAAAAAGTTATGGCTTGTGTATATACTTTTTTGTAATAGATAATTTAACAATTACTTTTAATATCAAAATACATGTGAAAATCACACTGCAAGAAGGGGAAATGTCGCATTTTAAATTAGTTCAGATATGCGTCGCGTACATCAAATACGGTAGAATTTTATATACAAAATTCCATTGCAATAAGGATCATAGTCTCAATGTTATTTAGCTTTTATTATGTAGTTATTTTTTTAATTTCCCAAAAACTACATACTAATGCTATTCTCCCTTTTCTTTCTTGTGATTTTCCCACGTTAAATCATTCGATGAAAGAATATATCAATTAAATTTCAATTAATTTAATTCAAATAATGTTTTTAGAATTTAGTAAAATGTTTGAAATTGTTTTTCAGTTCAACTCCCATTCGATTTATGCTTAAAAACATTTTCACATTAAATAAAAGGATAAAATGTAATCAAATCTGCTTGGTCCAACTATATACGAAAGTTAGAGAGAGATAGATACCCCACCAGTAAGGCGGGTGGTATTCTCAGTGGATACACGCAAGTTATTCAAGTAGCCGGTCCATTTTGTATATAGAGGTCACTGTGTTGGTCACAAATATAAAATGTCTTACCTAAAGCGTAAAAAAATGGCGGGTCTCTTTCCTTCTTTGCGGTGCAAATTCATGATCGGGTGGGAATCCTGAAGTTCCGTTTCTTCCGGCGCGTAGAGATCAGTCAGATAAAACGTACCAGGATCCTTGGTGATATGAAATGCTCTCAGTGACGATGTCAGCACCTGTTCGAGACTTGCCGTGCGGGAGACAACGATTGTACGGAAAATTCTCCTCCGGAGGGAGTTGTTACCATCGTACACCTTTACTACCTCTGTAAAATTTTATTAAAAATAATATTGGGGCTGTTTTGTGGTGTATTTCAATGTTTGTACCTTCATCTCTCTCATCCTTGTCCTTATCTCTCTGCTTATCCCGATCTCGAGTATGTGAAATATCATCGTTGTCTCTGAACCTCGCAGTATCTCCACTACTGAATTCTTCGGAAATGCTTCTCGCTGTTTAAATTACAAGTTGCTTAGAAATCGTACATGTTTTGATTAAAAAGCATAGATTATTGTATAATCATTAATTACTGATGGAACGAATTGTCGCAAAGCCGGATTACTGAATCCAGGTTTAAAATTTGCGGGAACGCCGATTATTTTTGTTAAATCGGATAATTTCGTGTCAGGTCTGTGTTTATCCTTATTTTACTCTTGTAAGTTATAACGTATTATTATTATACAGAATGTTAATGAATACATGTTACAAATTTATAGGGTATGTGGCGGGTGCAAAATGCACCATTTTTTAACTACAGGCTCAATTCAAACGAATGTATCAAAATATGCCCCGAAAGTGCAATGCTTGCATTAAAGTTCGTAGTCGTTATTTTAAGCAATTATTATATGTACAGGGTGTCTCATTTTCGATGTTTTTTTAAGGTAGCTCGGGTAATATTAACGATAGATCAAAACCGTTTGCATATTGCAGGGTCAACTTTTTGAGAAAAGTTTAATAGTCACCACAGAAATTTTCGATCTTCTTTTGTTTCTGAGCTACAGGCAAAAACTCGTTTTTTGCTCATTTTGAAAATGTATCATATCTTATTTATTATGATAGAGAAAAATTGTTTTTACCAAATTTTTACCGTTTTCTACATAGAATCAAATGGCGTAATTAGATTTTTTGAAAACTTAATAATTCTCGAGATATAACACAAACTTATGATTTTTTAAATGGGAACCTATGTTGAAAATAGTCTCATCTTTTTGATTAATTTATAAGCTTTTCAATGATATATAACAAGTCTACATTCTTTTGTTTTCCACATTAATAAAAGACGAATTATTAATTTATTGGGGTGAAAATATTGGAAATTATTAAGAAACAAATGAAAAAATCTCTTACATATCATCATTTGCATATTTCTAATAGTATTTGTTTCAGTTTTACTCATTTTTTCAATTTATTTACTTCAAAGGCATATTAAACCGTTTTTTTCGGATTGTGTCAAAGCCAACTATAACGTAGATAAATAGTAATTTAACTAACCCAAAAATAATTGGTTAAGAATAATTTCGAGAACACAATTAATAGATTTAGAATCAAAATAAACAAATATTGATCTGTAATAAAATTTTTCATTTGTTTCTTAATTATTTCCAATATTTTCACTCCAATAAATTAATAATTCGTCTTTTATTAATGTTTAAAAGAAAAGAATGTAAACTTGTTATATATCATTGAAAAGCTTATTAATTAAGCAAAAAGACAAGACTATTTTGAATATAGGTTCCCATTTAAAAAATCATAAGTATGTGTTATATCTCGAGAATATCGTTAATATAACCCGAGATACCTTAAAAAAACATCGAAAATGAGACACCCTGTACAGGTGCCCATTTTAAAAGTTCCCGCCTGAAAATTCATGAATAGGCAATCCATGATACATTTCATAAGTGACTTGGTTTTTAAAATTTTGTTTTGCTATTATACCTACTGTGATTATTCGATTAAGTACTAATATTCAAATGTATTCTGTTTTGCCTATTAAAATTTCAGGCGTGAACATATAAAATGGACACCCTGTATTTACTTTTGTATAAATATGACGTAATTACTTGATCTCCAAACATTTTTCTGATGCCAGGTATTTTTTTTTATTTATTTAAAAGTTATTGGGACCCGCAGAATCCGTTGGCGGCGCTGTAAGCGCACCTGTCATGGCGGCCAGTAGGATATGAATATACTTATAAATAAATATACTGCTGATGCCCTATCTCTCACTTAAGAGGAGTCTGCTACAAACATTATTCTCTATCCTCGTCAGTTAGTGTAAGAATTTCCCTCCCGCTAGTTCCCCTTTCTAGTTCTACAACCAATAAAATCAAAGCAATCTGGCGCTTGCGCGGAGCTATTTTTACAGACAAGTGCAGCTATATATATATATATATATATATATATATATATATATATATATATATATATATATATATATATATATATATATATCTGCACTCGTCCAATGTTAGTCTCACAAATCTCACTCCCACCAGCAGTATATTAGTTTTATTGGTATATTAGGATATGTCAAATTGACATGAGAGTTTTTTGTTAACAGTTCAACTCAACACGATTTTTAAGTTTGTTCAGTCGAATCTTTTATCAAGAAACACAGTTGAGGGGCAACAATTCGTAAATTCGAATTTAATTACTACTTGTGGGGTAACTTGACTTAAGTCAATTCTGATTTGGAACTGCAGGGGACAAATATTAGTAAAATCAATGAATCTATCAATTTTATTGATTAATACTGTCAATAATTGTGCTAAAACTGCATACCTGCAAAATTTAATTATAATTTCACTTTGTGAAATGCAAACAGAAAACATATTTATTTATCAGATTAAAGTTTTGCGATATATTTAAATATCCTTTCCATACGTTCAGTCGATATGATGTTTGGCGTTTATATTTTTGTCCTACTAGCCGCCATTAATTTAAAGTGAGACTACAACATCTAGGTCGATATTGTCATATTCATCAAAATTATTGGCAAATTAACATTTTAATGATTCGGTTTATAGCCGGATTCAGTATCAAAACCGGATCTTCGTTCCATCAATATTTACTATAACTGTTACCAGTACTCCGTGATTTTAATAATCTATGCTTTCTCTTTTTCTATAAAAAAAATAATCGTATTGTATTTTTAATTCAATAGTCAAATATCAAATGAATAATTTATGTAAGTGATTGGTAACTAAAAATGATTATAAAGTACTACAGTTCTAAACAACAAAACAAGAAACAAAATAGCACTCACTAAACAAAAGCTAAGCACATCGATTGTTTTACTAATTCATTCACTCATGCTTCGTGCAATATTATATTTAAGGAAAAAATGTTAAAATTATTAAATATATAAAATAAAACTACTGAGGCACGCCAATTAAAAAATCTGGAAAGTAAATATTATTAAGTAAAATATATAAATCAATATCTATATTAATATTAAAATAAAATATCATACATTTTGTTATCATATATTGTTATATTGTACAAAAAATTGCTAATACAGCAAGCAACGAAAAATAAAGAATGCTTTAAAATGTATGTCTTTTCATAAAACGCCTATATGGCGGGAGCAGACACGTGACTCGAGCAATCTTGAAATGCTCGGAATCAGCTGATTTGTGTGCGCGTGTCACTTTGACAACAACAATTTCACGTTAACAAGACAAATGTTTTGATTTATTTTAATTTTGGACTGTTATGAAGTTATTATTTTTAATTTCATGTGTTTTACTGCCTGAATATTGTAAAATAATGACATTTTAACAGTTCAAAATCAAAATAAGTCAAAACATTGGTCTTGTCAAAGGGGCATTGTTGTTGTCCGCGCAAATCAGCTGATTCCAAGCACTTTAAGGTCGCTCAAGGCACACGTCTGCTCGCGCCCTATAGTCTATTCCAGTTAACAATGAACTTAGGAGAAGATAGGGCTTACGATTCCAGTTTTATGATTGGTCTAAACGCGAACCAAGTTTACAATAGCGAAAAATTTGTAACATAACGTTTCAGTCAGCTATTGAACGTTGTAAGGGCTAGAGTTGTAGTCAGTAGAGAAGTCTAAGCTGTGATTATTTATCATATATTATATTATTTTACTCTTTTAACAATAACGTTTCGAGCTGTCAAGTCTTGCACGAAACATAAAACTATTTCAGAAGTTTTATTTGTGTAAAACATGCTGGCTCCGAAGCGCCATCAAGTCCATTCTTAACTAGAATACACTATAAACGAATTGTAAATGATGAGTTTTGGGCTTAAATAACTTGGATTTTCTCTAAATATACTTTAACATTACTTCACCTAAAGCACAAAACTCGACCCTTAGTTTTAAGACTTAGGTTACGTTAAAGATGTTTAGAAAATTACAAGTGAAAATGTCCAAATATTCATTTTACAATTCGCTTGTGAAAACGACTATACTTCATTTCACGTAACAAAATAGATGGCGCTTGAGATTTGACCGTTTTTTTTAATAATTTAAATTTGTGATACCAAACAATAATAAATAATTTTATATGTAAAATTGTACAAGACTCGAATATTAAAAATTACAACAAAACATGGTTAAACATCACTTAATTCTGTAGATTTTATTTGATAACTGACAAGTGACAGGTGATTTTTTTTTTTCGTTTTTGTGAACTAGGTTTGCATTATGACCAATCAAAGGTCAGAATTATGACGACTAAAACTACCGATGGCGGCGCTAGTGTTGTAGCATACCAGTGCTCTGAAAATGGTATTGTGCTATGAGATCGCAAACTGAAACATTGTATAACCAACATTCGTTTTGAAGTATACTGACAAATTCTTTAAACTTTTTATAAATAGTGTTAGTAATAATTTTGGGTACATTATAATGACATTGGAAGAAAGTTATCTTAGACTTATTTCTAAGGAAATGTTTACTTATTTGCAGGCAACAAATTCTTCTTGAAGTTTTATAGAAGGGGGAGAATTGTTGAATCGTAGGTTGTTATTTTTATGTGGCATTAATGAAGTACTAGAGACTAAAAAAAATTTGGGCTATGTTTAAACAAGTGCTCTAAAGTCACATCCCCATGAGATTAGAAGAACTTTAAATTTACAATTGATTATTTACAAAATGCTCTTGTATAGCTGGCCATCATAATGGCGTGCAAACATATTACATCTGTCTTAATATTTTGTAAAAGATAGTAAAATAGTACCATATATTATTCATGGATATTAAATAAATATGTATTTACCGAGGTATTTACTTTACTTAGTTAAGAAAATTAAAATGGAATTAATGTCAAATATCTTTCAAATTGTTTTAATTACAAGTGTAAGAAATATAATGAATGTTACAAATAAAGTGAAAAGTGTATTATTTTACTCATGAATTGGTCAGAAAATAATACAATACTTTTCATTTTTGTTATCATCTTATGATTCGTCACTTGTTTTCCAGTTCGTATTTTCCTAATCCAGCCCTCTCTTTTGTCAATAAACTGCATTTTATCAAATTTATTTTGAATGTCACTCTTCCTCTCACCAATTTTTGTGACAGATAATATCTTACTACCCTGAAAATGACAGCCATAAACGCAGCAATTGACGTTGTTAATATTTTTTCGTTCTTTGCTCATATTGCAAAGTAATTTATATGTACTTTAAAACAAAAAGACAAATAAGAAACCGGCAAGGAATCCAATGCACTATATATATTTACTGTAAAGTTGAATAACATAATACCATTTTCAAGAGTTGCAAATATCGTCCGCTTGAGGGATTCACGTTAATTTTAGTCGCCAATTTTCTTTCGTGAACCGAAGTATCAGCATTTTATAAAAAAGACATTTTACAATCTGCCTACGCCTACGACATATACTACTTTGTGAAATAACAAAATGTATTAAAATATTTGCAGTCTATTAAACAAAACACTGCAGTTATTTTGTTATGAGTGCATTTTAAAAATGACAGACTGTATAAGACTGTTAAGGCATAGTCCTAGTCGCAAGACCTGAACAATAACAACAGTCTCAAGTAGTGTCTTGATCTGGCGAAGAAACTGTACAAGAGTGATGATTATATACCTCGCAAGAATGGGGGTGAGGACTGACAATTGCCTTTGCAGCTATTTGGTAAAACAAGTGAAAGTCGCTTCAAAACAGCTGAAATCGTGCTCCGGCTATTATTTTCCCTGCTGTAGACTGCAAAATCATTCCCTTTTATCTTAAAATAAAATATAAAAATTATAAGATAATATAAAAGGATATGCAAAATATTTCAAATTGAATTGAAGTATTTTTAACGTAAACTTGTACATAAAATAAAAGAATAAACAGAAATGATCTATATTTGATTGTGCATTTTATTTATAAATCTTTTGTGTGCATAACATCCACCATTTAAAATGTACAGAGAACATAAGAAGCTCTTGCTCATTATAATTACCCATGCACAGACATGCGCATATAAAATAAAAATGTCGCAAAACATTACACAAATTGATGTGAACAAAATATGAATGGCGCCGTTTTATGTATATATGTACAAGTAACATTTTCTTTATATTATAATATTTTCCTTAATCATCATTTTGTACTAGTTTATTAAGGGCCAATCTTAGAATTCCCAGTTAAATTTGAACTTACAGGCCGTATTCTGTTCAAAATCTTACAGATCTGTAAATCTGTAAATAATGAACAAAATCACGAAAGCTCCCATTATGTATAAATTTATATTAATTAACAAAAATAGATGTGTTTTTGTCAGTTTTTTTAAAAATATATTTAGGGCCGGTTTTGTGTATGTAACAAAGCTATTACAACTCTCAAAAGAGTTCGTTTATAGCTCATTCAAGTGTTGTAATAGATTAGTACAATTTATTTTTTTAAGGTTCTAAAGAATATTATTTTTTATATAAATTATGAATTTAAAAATATTAATAATAATAAGAAGAAATAGAGTAGTAAAGTTATAAAGAAATAGAAAATATCATAGATATTTGATGTTACAAAAATAAGGTTACATTGTTAAAAAGTCAAACCTGACTGACACAAAATTCCCTAAATTTTGAAACTACGATTATTAATTTAAAAAGCTCATAAAAGGCGCAAAGTAGAAAAAATAGTATAAAGAGCTCATTTCACAATTTTCAATTATTTTGGTCGAAGGGTTGGGCTTTCTTCTCACAAAATAAAATGACAATTATGACATTCGTTCTATACTACAATCTTCCCTTAAAATTTTGTTGTCGAGTAAATTTAATAACATAAACAAATTCGAATCTGTTTCTCTGTTCTTATGACATTTAAATCATTGCTGTCACAAGAAAGCGTTGCATTTATTTTATTCATTAAATTTACTATGGAAGTAAATTTTAAGTGAAGATTGAATTTCATTACAAAACCGGCCTACTGATTTACAAATCTGTATGTAATACTTACAATTTTGACCAGAATACAGCCATTACGGCCCAGTATTTTTCTCTCTGGCTAAACTGCCTGTTATCTTAACTATCAATTAAAAAAAATATAGTATCGAAAAATTGACACGTAATTTTCACAAGTTTTTCTATAAATATCGATGATATAGTTTGCATTTTAACTGACAGTTAACAGCAACAGACAGTTTAAAGTTAAAGTTACACAAGAGTAAATTTTTTGATGTGATATTTTTAGTTTTAACTGCCAATTAACTAAACAATTTAACCAGAGATTAAAATGTCGGGCCTAAGTGCCATTCATACAATATCTGATTAAAATTTTAACTGTCAATTGAATAAACAAAACTGAAACGAAATTAACTGTTAAATGACATTTAAACTGTCTGTTAACTTTCAGTTAAAATGAAAAATATGGCTTAGCAAAACTTGTACAAATTGACAATTAACTTAAGAGACAGTTTGACGGGCTTTAATATTGTTTATCTGGAAATTAAACTTTTGACTAGAGATTGTAAGACTGGCCCTAAGGCCCTATATTTTCATCTCTGGTTAAACTGTCTGTTAACTTAAGAGTTAACAGGTTAAAACGCAAAATGTGACATCGAAAAATTGATACGTGCAATTTTTACACTTATGATATAATTTATAGTATCGATGCTGTATTTTTCGTTTTATTTGACAGTTAACAGTTTAACCAGAGCTAAATCGGTTTATTGAAACCAGTGATAAAATGGGGAATTGACAGTTCATTTCGTTTCAGTTTATTTAATTGGCGTTAAAATTTTAACCGAAGATTGTAAGATTGATCCTAATTGAATTATTCAATGTTAACTCGTTATGTATGTTAGCAATAATAAACTAATACCCAATGACGTGTTTGTAAGTTGTATGTTAATAGTAAGGTAGGTATAATTAGTAATAAAGCTGAACACTTACGGCACGAATACTCACGAGACATGGTGTCTTTGCGGCGCACCTGCACGCCGATGATGGCCTCCATAGGCACCTCGGTGCGCGGGATGGAAACCGCGTGGGGTGGCAGGTAGATCGGCTCTAGGTTCCCAAATGTACATTCCGATGGTATGCTCACGTGACAGATCGCATGTGACTGCAAAGGCAACCAAAACAATTATTTACACTTTACAAACTCACAGTTAAAGGAGAGAAAATTTCTTAAAATTTTTACTGTGTTTAGGGGTCATTTGTCCCGTTTTATACATTATACATTCTCACAGAGTCAAAAACAAAAAAAAAAAAAATTAATGCCGATTTAAGATTTTGTGGAAACTGTAATTCATAGTCATTTCTATCGGAATTAATAGTAAAAATCTTTCAGCTAAGGGAAAGAAAATTTCTTAAAACCTTCACTGCATTTAGGGCTTATTTGTCCCTTTTTATACATCACCATAGTGCGGTATTATTTAAAACCAATTTAAGATTTTGAGGAAACTGTTATTCCAGTCATTTTTATATAAATATATATTAAAAGAAATAATTCAGCTAAGGAAGAGAAAGTGTTTTAACACCTTCACTGCGTTTTGGGGGTATTTTGTCCCTTTTTATACATTCCCATAGTGCAACAAATTACTTATTAACGATTTTGCGGAAATTCGGTCCTCTACCATAACAGTAAATTGAGTAAAATGTTAGTTATTTTGAAAGTAGATAAGAAAAAATCATGATTGAGACGAAAATAGTACATTAAGATTTTAGCGCAAGCGTCATTCTTAGTAACGAGCGCCTTGCCGCGAGTTTTCTAAGGGGACAAGTGCGCTTAAATGTCTTATGAAACATGTGTTTTATACTATTTTTTCTATTTTGGTCAGTTTTTCAAATAATCTACATTATTTCATATCCAGAATTTCAATTTCGGTTGTATAATATGTACTTTATAAAACTCAAGAAGTACTTTATGACATCCAAATGGGTTTCATAAAGTACATATTAAAGAACCAAAATAGAAAAGTTTTAAAAAAATTGTTAGTTTTTGAAATGTTTGAGATTTTAAGCATCGCGCAGCCTACTACAGAAACTGGTGCGAGAAAGACAGCTATAGGTTTCGTTAAAGATCAAATGCAGTTAAACTAAAAACAACTTCCACTTTTTAATATTACGAATTGCTTCAAAATTTAACGAACTTTCATTTAAAATAATAAAAAAATTAGAGTGGAGGACCCTATTGTAATTTCAGTCATTTTTTTTGGGAATGAGACTCTTAGCGCAAAGCTTAGCGTAGATGGCAGCAGGTGGACATTCTCCTAAGTACGTATTACAATGTACAGACTTTTGTAAGAATACACAGATCTTATTGTGGCACATTATATAAACACAAAATATAGAATAATACACAATAGGAGCAATAAAACAAACGTTTTTAACAAATACGTAGTCTAAATTTATTAGTTTTATTAATAAATGGTTATGTTTGACGCTCGTTTGACGTTTCAAAGTCTTTTGAAGGTTAAAGTAGCTTGTGAGCTAGCGAACCTATCGGGAGAAATATTATGCTAAGGCTCTCATTAATGTTAAAAGATAGCATTTTTAAGCTTATTAAAGGGACAACACGTTTTTAAAGTTCACTATCTTTCAAACGTTTAGTTTCTCATCGCATATTATGAAAAATATAAATCATAATATGCGATTAAACCTTACAACCAATTCATGGTATTTTGTACATATTTCGTAGCCAATCGTGAAGAAGCATTCATTTTAAGAACTGAATTAAAACAATAATATGTGAAGCAAATAGTCAGTCTAGTCAATATATATGCCGTTAGATGGAAGTAACTAATTTAATATAACCTCAACCGCAGAATAGGACTTGGTACATTAGAGTCCAATGTCCAATAGTATGTAATAGCCCTAAAGTAAGTCTTAACAATTTTCTTCAGCAGTGAAAGTGTTAATGTAATAAACAGATGAGTTTATAATAAAGTGGACGAGGCCTAAACGTGTATTTGGTTAGAAATTTGTGCCGAAGGATAATAGCAAGATGATAATGTTCCGGTATCGCATTTTGGCATAAATACAAATCCGAATTCCGAATGAAGCACAGGATGGCATTCGTAAGGTAAGGGAACAATTTGGATCTGTAGAATTTGATTTTTAAGATTAGACTGCATATTATATTTCATAAAATAGAAGCCAAGAAGTTTTCTCCAACGATAAATTTGACGTTTAGCACAAAATTTAGGATTTAGACGTTAAATAAAAGTAACTTGGAACATAACCTTTATTTCGGGTTCGTATCAACCAATTTTGTACGAAACCATATGAATTTCTATTTGAGTGTAGACTTTTGTTTCCCCTCGGAAAATGATTTAAGGAGATAGAAAGACTTCTTTCGGCCTTTTTGGGCAGAATTATACTTTTGAATTTACTTCTTTACAAATTTTGGATGTTTCGAAGGCCCAATAGCTTTCATCTTCAGCAATCTAATATGTTTGAGAAGACGGAAGTTCTTCCACAAACTTTCGGCCATGTCAATTCAAAATTCCTATTTTTTTTTCAATTTTCAAGTAATTCTGCGTCAAATAATGTAAAAGACAACATAAAACATATCCAAAACACAATGTTTATGAAAAAAAAAATGTAAAACAAATTCTCAAATATATTAGATTGCTGAGGATGAAGGATATTGGGCCTTCGAAACGTCCAAAATTTGTAAAAAATAAAATTCTTTTCAAAAAGGTTGAAAGAGTCTATCTCCTCAAATTTGTTTATATACAGAATGACTCAAAAGTAACGCCTGTGCTCCAAATAGTTTTGTAACAAACCAACTAGGAGGATATGTATGAATGTATCGTTTTCTTTAGTGCTGTTCCCGAATTTAAATTGCCCTGATAGTAAGAGTGGTAGAGTAATTTTTGAGAGAGTGGGGGTAGGTCGGTTGAGATAAAGTATCTTACCGTAATGCCACACCATTCACACTTATATCCAGCGAGACATTCCGACGCCCAGCAGGTCTTCTTGCACACAACGCATTTCGAATTGTTCGGTAGGTTTCCTTCACGCCAGTGATGTTCATGTTTGACATTAGACAGTTCTTTCCCAGGCAGATATGTTGCATTCTCTTTACAATCCGCTACTGCGAAATCTTGACACTCTATATGTACAAAGTAGTCGCAAACTGTAACCAATTACAATAGATGAGTTGGGAGTAAACATATCGATAAGTCTAAAACGAATCTTTACATCATTGAAATTGTTATTTACGTTATAAGGCTGGGAAGTGAGTTATTACGGTACGAATGAGAAGTTTACGGACAAGACGGCGAAGGAGCTGAGTCAGGAATTTCGAAAGGAGTATTGAAATACTACTTCACGGCCGCATTACATACAACGTTTTATTTCATACTGTTTATGTGTTTAAAAATTTATATTCAAAACTGGTCTATTTAACTTAGGTTTTATTTGTAATCTTGTCAAAAATGACAGCTGAAAATTCTTTTGGTGATTGAAGTAGCGCTACTTCCGAAGTAGCGTTATTTTGATTTTTTAATCCACCAGTCTATACAATCTTTTCTTAAGTTATATTCTCAAAGCCTTGTGTACAACAGTACAAATGTTGAGATCGTGGGTTCAAATCCCGCCGACTAGCATTATTTTCTTTCTTTCCTTGATTTAAAATCAAATAAAAAATAGCACTTACATTCATCTTAATTTACTATTTGCAATACATTCCTGATAAGGTTGTGCGAATGTTAGACAATTCACAGGTGTTTAAACGTAGTGGTAGTTTAGATACACCCCACACCTAACATGTGATGCGGGTCTCATACACAAGGCTATGAGAATATAACTTAAGAAAAGATTGTATAGACTGGTGGATTTGCAGCCCAGCCGTGGTGTAATTGGTAACACGCAACAGTACAAATGTTGAGATCGTGGGTTCAAATCCCGCCGGCTAGCATTCTTTTCTTTCTTTCCTTGATTTAAAATTTAATGTTAACCTTAAATGTTAACTACGAAATTTTAACTAAGAACACTTGCGCCTCTAGTGAGCAACGTTGAAACTAGATACTGATACTCTACGTGGCCTCAGTTGTGACCTCTAGTGAGAAATACTCGGACTAGACAAGACATATCTCAATCTATAGTTTCTATGTATGGCCAGACGGAATCAAAACAAACCAAATGAAGTTTTGTCTAGTTATATTTGGTCGTTGGTAAAACCTATTTTCTATTGCTATAAGTTCACCAAATGCAGAGATTATAGAAGTCAAAAAAATGATCTTGAATTAAACTTATACTATTTTAATCGTTCATAAGTTTCAAATTGTGTTATTTAAGATAAATTTGCCAGAAAATGAGTTTGACGTTCCTTTTTGTTAAAAATAAATAGCCCGGGAAATGTTTTCAGGCAACGCTTCCCCGCCCTGGTACTGTAATGTACCTACCATTTCCCGGACTCAAAATAACAATGTAACGTAAAGTAGTACACAGTGGACAGTATCAAGTAAAAAGTTATTTTTTATGTCAAGCTAGTTTACATTTGAAGAGAAGTTGCAATAGATAATAGCTTAGCTTTTATAAATTTATCAATAAACGAATGAATGGCTACTTACTCTCGCAGTGAACGGACAAGCTGTCATCTAACCTTTTCCGGCAAACGTTGCAGAACTTGCGTTTGTGATGGAATGGCTCGGACCAACAATGCGCTACCGGGTTCTACGGAAAACAAACTCATTGTACGATTCAAACAATAACATCGCATGTTACAGCTACAGCAGAGACTCTGCTAATCTGACCACATTATTTTTACCTTAATAAGGCTTGCTGCAATGCTGGAGCATGGGGATACCACGGTTTTTAGGCAGCGGTCGTGAACTACGAAGTTGCAAACTGAAAATAAAACACTATTTTTAGTTTTTATTCATAGCAAATCGATTTCGATATCAAATTTTATTGGGAAGATATCAGAAACTAAAATATTTCATCGTATTAGCATTTATACTTTTAGCTTTTCGTAGAAGAAACATAAATTTTTTGTTACTCACAAGAATCACGAAACACGCAACGGTATTCATGATATTCTATTATGTTATTAGAATATATTTGAAAGTTTGATTGTAAAGCACCACCTGAAAGTGGAATAAAATATTTACGAACGACCCTTGTACACTGGCTTGCAAAAACATCGCGTACACCTTAAAAATCAAGTAATCGAGTTTTAGTAATTTTTTTAGCTCTGTAAATAATGTAAAAACTGACAATGTTGTCAGTCATCACTATTTGATCCATTATGGAGCTATACCTTGTTCCATTTAAGCTAATAGGGAATAGTTTTGACCTGTCTAATTGGCTGAAATTAGAGACAAGAACCAGGTTGACCCAATGTAATTTCGGCTACTTCAGATTTGCGCTGTTGCCAGTGCCATCTACTGAATGACTTAAATGGAACAGAGCATAGTTCTTCATTGTGTTTAATTTACCTACTGTTAAATTACAAATATATTCCAGAAAAATGAAAGAATAACCAAGTACCAATATATTTGAATTTCTGCTAATTTTGACATCTTAATTGTCACTATAACTTGTTCCCTTTAAGCCATTCAGTATTGCGGAGCATAGGGAATAGTTTTGACTTCTCTGATTGGCTGAAATTAGAGACAAAAGACAAGTTTACCCAATGTAATTTCGGCTACTTCAGATTTGCGCTGTTGCCACTGCCATCTACTGAATGGCTTAAATGGAACAGCGTATAGTGGACATTGACAAATTAAAAATCAAGATCGACTCAATACAGCAAAATATAGGTGTACGCAATTTTTTTGCAAGCCAATGTATATTATAAAAATCGTAAATAATGGGGTCCCGTGGCAGTGTGCCTGAGAGTCTGGTCGCGAATCTGGGGACCCGGATTCGATTTGAACCGACGCCAAAATTATTCCGAAATTTAAATGGCACAAGTGACACACTCTTCACGCCAGCAATAAGTGCTCGTGTGGTGACGTCTGATAAACGCCCAAACGGTACGAATATCATCATGATCATTACCGATATTTGCGCACAACGCAAATTGGCGCACCCAGCAATGGGTAATAAAAATAAAAAAATCTGATGTGGTCAACACCAAACCTCCCGCTATTTAATTTTTATTAATTTAATTATACGTACTTAAATATTTAGTTATTGCGGAAACTCTATTAAGATCCATTCCATATAACTATGGTTCTATTTACTAATTTCTTTTTAAAACGTTCCTGTTATTAATTTGAAATGATTAGTTCTTTGACAGTGACATTCAGTGACATTTATCTGTCAGTTACATACATTTGAGATATGAACTGTGTAACCAAGGAATTTTGCTTGTTTATAGCTTAGGCTCCAGGATTATAATTATAGATATTTTATAAATTTATCCATAAAATAAATAGAAAAAGTATTTATACAAATCTGTAGAAAATTTAATAATGTTTAATTTTTATAATAACACAAATCTTCCAAAAGTAACGTTTGAAGGTATTTTTCGAAGAAAATCTATTTTGAGCTTCAAATAAAGTGCCATTTCCGGTTAATCTGATATACACCAAAATCTAATGGTCTCTTTCCCATATTAGAATAAGGTAGAAATACAAGGTTTCCAAATTTTCTGAATGATAGTATTTGAGTTAGAGTAAAGGATTCACACACACACACACGCACGCACGCACGTACACACACACACGCGCGCGCGCGCGCGCGAACATCATTGTAAAAATGTTATAATCGGATTCTAGGGACCTTAAAACGTGCTTATTCACTAAAATCTGGATATGTGATTTTTAGCATGAATTCAATACCTCTCTTAGGCGAGAGGTAATAAAATAAGTGTCACGGCTATTGCTACTAATAAGCCGAAATTTATTTTTAATAGTATATTCCGTAACTTAACCGCGGTGACCAAGGTTCTGGTTATGCGTTCCGTAATGTAACCAAAACATAATTTCAGGATCGCGGTTCAATTTCGGAATGTGATTCCTAAAAGTTTTGGTTACTTTTTCGTGACCACGACGACCACAAATTTTTTGTAGTTGTTGTGGTCATATTATTATTTCTTATAATATACTAAATAATATTGTATAAACGTATGATTACTATATACTATATACTGATATGTATAATATTTACGTTAGTATAAGGATAGACAAAAGTTATGTTGTCACTTATTTCTAATGACGCGGTGGTTCCCTGCTTTACCGACACAAATTAACCAAGATGTTCCGAATCACAACCACTTTTCAGTGACCATAACTTGACCACTTGAACCATAACCACGGTCGTAGTTAAGTTACGGAATATACTATAAAATTGTGAAAGAAACTATAAGGATAATAAAAACATGTAACAACAGTTTTGTATACAACTTTTAACTCTGAACTATACTTCGCACTGTACAGTTTTACAGTAAAATGAACAGGAGAGCAGGAAATTGCAAATAACTAAAATCCAAGGTTAAATCCCTATGTTCGCACCTTAGCGTATATTAAATAAATTTTTCGTCAAATATAAAGAAATATATTTCCAAAATTGCTATCTATATAACACTGAATTTAGTGAATTTTTGGCAACGTGAAGTCTCATTGGTCTCACAAAATCAGTAGGTCAAAAACACGGTTTCTGACACGTCAGGCCGCAGTCTACTCTCTAAAATAAGTTTCAATTAAAGATCAGAGCTGCACTATACACAGCCCAACATGTAATTCGACATTATGAGTCTACATAGGTCTCACGCGGCCAGAACGGTCAAAAACTGTGAGACCACATTGGCACCACATGATACTTAAAATGTTAAATAAAGACGTTATGTTACATTTGACTCGATGTCAGCTAATCAAACTGTTAAATTTTGTTTCTGCAACCAGCCCTAAGTAAAAGCAATGTTGAAGGTCGCAAATCATCTATCTCACTAACAGGTGTTTATACTGTACACCACTGGTACAGAGACAGAGCTATCCACTCCTACAGCGCTGAAACACTGGCTGCTGACACTGTGAAACAAAAGCTAGAAGAAACCTTCTCTAGGTTGATAACATCTGCGAGAGTAGTGATGCTGTGAAGAATCCCTGAATCGCGTTCCCATGTAAAACTGTTAGATTTTATAAAATAGGTCAGTGCTTGAAGTAGGGCAAGGGGGACACGAGGCAAGGCGGGCAAGCGCATGCACGGATGTTAACTGTGTTGGTTTGGTTGGCGTTAGATCGCCCCGATTCGGCCTGTTGACGTCACAAACACACATGAATGACGTAGCACTTGCGAAGATTTACCATACAAATCAATATAGATGGATAGATTGCCTACAGTCACATAAATTCCCCCATATATTTATAATAGCGAATGATATACTGACGATGTTGTAATGTTATGATGTTCCAACCTACAAAAGCTGCAAATGAATACATAATACCGAGCATAATACAATACACCTTTTCTATTAAAAGAGATAGATAGAAAATAGTAAGCCAATAAATGGCGGGAGTCATGGTTACTTGCTTGTCTCATTGGAGATCCATGGCGTTTGTTTTTTCGAAATTTAAACGCTTAATGTGAGGAAAAAGAAAGTCTTTGGCGACTTTAAAAAACTTCTCAAAATAATAATTTACGTAACACGACCTGAAAGTGAGGGTGAACAAGCATGTTCCATGGCGAGCTTTAGTAGCTTGTGAACCCAGTAAAGACATTGTCAGGTCATGTTGAGTACAATTTTTTTTTTCGAGATCTTTCAAAAAAGAATACCTAAATAAAAATCTGATGTGGTCAGCACATAACCTCTCGCCAGATATTTTACCTGGTTTGCATAAAACAAAAAAAGTTTTTAAATTAAATACATATATTCATGTCTCACTACAAAATAATTCTCACACATATTTGCAAAATCTATGGGATATTTTAATATAAATTATGTACAACGCATACATTTTCTTTATATTCAATATCCTGAAATTTTCTTTTTCTACTTTCCTTTTCTTTTTCTTTATATTCGTCATTTTTTCGCAAATTCCTTTTATATTCTTTTTTACGTATATTCTTTTACGTTATTGACTTTTTTTTATTTTCATAATCTTCATAATGATGTACAAATATTTTTGACAGTGACATTTATGTGTCAATTACAAACATTTGAATTTCTTGCCTTGAAGTAGTTTGATCTGAGATTTTTACATCAAATTATTTTATATGAATTTCTTTATCTCTAAATCTATATAAGATATAATAATGAATTTATATTTATCGAATAAAGAATTTAACGTTCTTTAATATAAGTATTTACATAAATTTTCGATAAATAATATTTAGATGATTTTTTTCTTGTAACTACTACTTCCGGTTGTCCAATTGTTACCAAAACTTAATCAACTCTTCCCATTATTGTTAGATTGAGATCATCGTAAAAATGTTGTAATCGGATTATAGGGACCTTAAAACGTGCTTATTCACTAAAATCTGGATATGCGATTTTAAGCATGAATTCAATAAGTAAAAATATAAAGGTACGCATTTATTTTTTAATGCGAGGAAATAAGAAATAAATAAACAACTGATCGCCATGAAAACATTCATGTAGGGATCGGTAAGTAACTTTCCGATCCCTTATAGACAATTTTCCGAGCTAGTTCAATAAAAAACGATTTTCCGCGAAAAAAGCTATTATTGCAGGTAAAACTATGCAAATTTTCACCGAGATTACAGGTATTTTAGTGACTGAAATATTTTTGACGTTTCGTTTGACAACTCATCTGGTAGTTGCAGGCGCCATTTTACTTACTATGTGCAGAGATAGAAAGAGGTAACTGATAAATTGAAAGATCTACCTATTGGTGGCGTACACATAGTTTAACACTATATACATAGTTAGGAAGTTAGCAGAAAAAAATTGTTGCAAAGAAAGAGAAACATTTCAGTTTTTCGTCCATGTCTGCAACTTTTGTTGCAGCTTATTGTAAACAAATAAAAACGTTTTTGTTTTTTATTTTGAACAATGTCTGCAACTTTTGTAGCATTACATAATCTCACACATTTTATTATTGCAATCACTAAAAATTTCTTTTCCTTTATAATAATGAAGAAAAATCGGTACATTAATTATGATTTCCAAACGAATGCAAAAATTCTAAACAGAAATGAGAATGAGCCGGTTTGACATTTTTAAAAAAGTATTTTAAATGCAATTATATTTCATAGTAATAAAAAAAAATTGTTATTTTGGTAAATAATTAAATAAAATGATTGGCCTTAGAAATAGCAATGAAAAACAATTCCCCCACTCCTGAACAATTTGTCCATCATCTACGTTATTTAAATAAATACACGTAGACGATAGTTTGTCACATGTTAAGCTATATGAACTTTGACGTCATATTCTGTTTGACATCAAATGTGCAAATATGTAAAAAACTAACAAAAACTCATCTATTTTTGTTGATTAATATAAAATTATACATATAAGAGTGGCAGAATACGTTGCGACTTTGTTCACAATTTACAGATTTAAAAGATCTGTAAAATTTACTGGTTTGTTCAGAATAAAGCCATAGATGTAAAATAATATTTCGTTATATTTTCAAATTTGAGGCTATTTAAAGAATATTTTTAAAAATAAGGCTTATAAAAATTCTTGCTGTAGATATTTTTTTACCACCTTCGTTTAGGAAATAATAGGGTCCTGCACCATAACAAAAAAAATAAAATGTACACTTTATTCTTACAGTATTACTCAATAAATAGTGATTAAGATGAAAAAAAAGACAATTTTTTTAATAATTTGCGAGATATTTGAGGTTTATTGTCAGTGTCACTGTGACGTAACATTAGTGCTACCTTTCTCTTGCTGCCTACTCTAGAGCTTATGCGAGAGAAAGATATAGCAATAGGTGTCGCTACAGCTACTAGATCATACATAGCAGACTCGTCCGCCATATTGGTGCCAAAATGACCGCAGTGAATTATGAAATAAAAGTACATTTTGTATTTATTTTTCATAATTAAATATAACTTCCATATTTGCCATTTTATATTTATTTAAAATAATAAAACAAGAAAAAATACGGTTTGTTAAGATTTTTGAGGTTAGGGAAAAATATATGTATTACAAGTACCTGTAAAAATTATAACCATTTTTCAAATGATCTGCACAATTTGGAGTAGAACAACCCGTCATTATGGATAATTTCTATGATTAATAATACTGTAAAGTTGGTATTGAATGATTTAATTGGCTCCAAAATGGCGGACGAGTCAGCTGTAATTTATCTTGTAGCTATAGGTGTCGCCGTGACGGCATGTTGTTAAAAATTAAATGCAGTTAAACTAAAACTCTTTAATACTACGAATTGCTTCAAAATTAAAAGAACTTTAATTTAAAATAATAAAAAAATCAGAGTGCAGGACCCCATTGTCCATAAGTCCATTAGAGATGTTCAGCCTAAGCTAAGGCGCCTTAGCTCTTAGCTGGCAATGCATTACCATGTGCACGTCTGTACATTAATGCCAAATATTTCGAATTTTAAATGGCACAAAATTGACCCCTGTGGTGCACTCTTCACGCCAGCAATGAGTGCCCGTGTGGTGACGCCTGGTAAACGCCCGCATGGTTCAAATATGTCATCATTATTACCCATATCTGCGTACAAAGCAGATTGGCACACCCAGCAATGGGTAATATGCCGTGATGATATATTTATTTATAAATCAACAATACTCGTACTACAGAAAACTAGAATAATTACAAATTTCTTCTAGTAATAACAAATGATGACAGTTTCTTTGGACACGCCTCAGAATAATAGACAAAAATTTTCGTCGTTTCTGGACATGGGTAGATAAAGAATTTTTCTTGTACGAGGGCCGTCCTAAAATTAAAGATACACGGGCTACCAAAAATCGAAAAAAGAAATTTTCAAAAATCTTACAGGAGGGTGTAAATATGTACATCTTAACTATTTTTCTACATAGTCCCGGTTATTTTTGTTCTCTTTCTGTAGGCGGGGCACGAGATTTTTGATGCTAGTGTCGAACAAGTTGCTGCCTGCTTCCTTATCCAACGTTCCACGACCTCTTTTACGTTTTCTTCGACTTCAATTTTTTTCCTGGCAGATTCTTATATAAATGAAGTAAGGATAAAAACAGACGGTTCGAGATCGGGGCTGTGTGGTGGATGGTCCACAATACTACATCCAAAATCGCCCAGTAAAGCTTTGGTGATTTTCGCGCTGTTTGAGGCTGTGAGGACAAGTGTTACCGTGAAGCATACTGACGCCGTGAGTCAACATTCCCTATCTTCGGTTTTGTATCACTCTTCGACTTTTCTTTAGGATTTAGAGTACTGATCCGCATTCAAAGTAGACCCATGCAGAAACGTATGATCTCACATCTGGCGGAAGATTGAAGATTCATCGCGAACGGATCTTCTTCTTTTTCATTCAAGTCTATAGATCCCAGTGATCCTTGGCCTGATCTAACTGTCGCTTCCTGTCTGCCCTGTCCCTAGTAAACGTAATGTTTGCAGTCTTCATATCTTCTACGACGTTTGACCTCCATCTATTTCTTGGGCGTCCCCTAGGTCTATTACGTAGTGGGTTATGTTTGTAAATAAGGAAGACTTGACGCTTTTCCGTCATGCGATTTAAGTGTACGTACCAGCGGAGACGTTGCGCTCGTACATAGGATGAAAGGCGGATATCAACGAATAGTTCATAAAGCTCCTGATTGCGTTTAATACGCCAGTTGTCATTCTCCAAAGTTGGGCCAAATATTTTGCGTAATATCCTCAAATTTATCTAGCTTTTCGCACGGATGCTACTGCCAAAAGTGCCAAACTGTTCGTCCTAGACAGCTGCTGGACCTCTCGTTTGAAAGAGGAGGCGTGCCTCACACGACAGTGGTCCCAATTTTCCGAAACAAAATTTGCCCAGGCCACCAGTGTCTTTGTACTTTTACCTGCCGCTACCCTTGGTAAGGGAGGTATAGGGATCGTGCTAAAAATCGCATATCGAGATTTTGGAAAATGAGCACGTTTAAAGGTCCCTAGAATCCAATTTTAACATTTTCACTATGATGTCTGTGTGTATGTGTGTGTGGATCCTCCACTCTAACTCAAATACCATCATTCAGAAAATTTTGAAATCTTGTACTTCGAACTTTTTCTGTATTGGAAAGATAATATTAGTAACGTTTTAAAAAGGAAAAAGTAAATAGAAGAATAGAAAAGGAATTCAATAGTTTCCAGCATAAGTAAATATGTAGGTATGTATTTAGATTAATAAAAATTAACGATTCGCAAAAATATTTAAGCTAATCCTCATTTTTGGAATAGAGATTCCTATTCTATCCCGGTATTTAAAATTTAATCTTCATTTTATTATAGTTCCGGTGGCTCAATGGTTAGAGCAACGCCTCATGTCATGAGTGCCCTCGGGGCTCTGGGTTCGAATCCCACTAAGGCATGGATGTGTGTGAATGTGAACCCACTCTGTAATTGGGATTTAATCCTGTTGAGGGGTTTAAAAAAAGGTAGTTACTTGGATTAGATTAGACTATATTTTAAGAAATAAACTGTCAAAATTAGAGTAAAATTCGCTAATTTTTAATTTTATTATTATTTTTATTTTATTGATATTGTCTACTACTTTACCCATGCATAAAAAAAAATGTATGACCATTTAATAAATAATATCGTCGTTTCAGACCGTGAAACGATCAAATATGATGTAAAAACTGTTTCTCAAAACATGTCTCCATCAAATCACTTGAAAATGCGTTTTCTAAGCGAATTACGTGTTTTTAAGGTGTTTTGCAGTACCTTCCATAGTTCAAATCGGCACTCCAGCTGCGCTGGCGAGTGCACCATGGAGTGCCTCCAAAAGCTTGTATTCACTAAAAATCTGTGTATTTTGTATAATTGTACCCTAAATATGCAAGTGTCATCGAAACTACAGGTGGAATATGTTTCCAAAGTATACATACAAAATCGTCGTTTCAGACCGTGGAACGTTCAAATCTGATGTAAAAACTGTTTCTTAAAACATGTCTCCAAATTATTTATTAAATGGTATAACTAAGAATTTCCTCAAGAAGCCCCACCATAGCAGATACATCGTGAAATTTAAAAATAAAAGCAGATTTGTCCGCCTAGAAATGGGTAATATAATAAGCCGTGAATCGTGCTCATATATTTATGTATGTATGTAACCGATTAAAACCACCAAACACCAAATGACGATAGTGTTTTTGTGGATGAGGCGGTAAGCTTCAGGTGTCATATCTTCTCTGGGAGGTGGTGTACGTAGTCCGCGTGTACAGCAGCAGCAACATTGGTGGACGAGAAGGCGCGCGGAGCGGGCGGTGGCCAGACGACGATGCGCATGCGATCAATACGGGGCCATCTGAACTCGGCCGCCGCCACCGCCAAGCTAACACGAATACCACCAGAGAAAGGAGAACGAAACGGGGATCATGCCAAGATGCTGCAATCTGCAACAATCAACCGCTCTGGGCTCTACCACCGGGCACGAAGTAGAATATTTTTTTTTTTGATATTTGGACGTTACCAGTCAATGTAAAATAAAATTTATCGTTGTTTGCTAATGGCCCGAATTTGAATCTGAGGACGGTAAATTAGAAAAGTATTTGCAAAAAACCAAAATAATTATTATATTTTTTTCTCGACCCGTGGGGTAACATCTGGTAAGCAGCCTCAACGATAGATTTCACATATATCGTCATTACTGAAATCTGAAAATAAAAATCTGGTGTGGCCAACACAATACCTCCCGCCATTTACAGCCCGAGTAACATAAAGATTAAGTTAATCCTTATTTTTAAATTAGCGTATTTTACTCTAATTTTGACAGTTTATATATTAAAATATAGTCTAATCTAAGTTACTGTTACTATCTTTTTTAAACCCCTCAACAGGATTAAATCCCAATTACAGAGTGGGTTCACATTCACACACATCCATGCCTTAGTGGGATTCGAACCCAGAGCCTCGAGGGAACTCATGACATGAGGCGTTGCTCTAACCATTGAGCCACCGGAGCTATAATAAAATGAAGATTAAATTTTAAATACCGGGATAGAATACAATTCACTAATCCAAAAATGAGGATTAGCTTAAACATTTTTTTGAATCGTTAATTTTTATTAATCTAAATACATACCTACATATTTACTTATGCTGGAAACTGTATTGAATTCCTTTTCTATTGTTCTATTTACTTTTTCTTTTTAAAACGTTACTAATATTATTTTAAAATGATTAGTTCTTTAATAGTGACATTTATCTGTCAGTTACACACATTTGAATAACTGCGTTCTGTTTGTTTAAAGCGTAGGCTCTGGAATTTAAATTATAGATAATTTTATAAATTTATCCATAAAATATATAGAAAAATTATTAATGCAAATCTATAGAAAATTTAATAATCTTTAATTTTTATAATAGCATTAATCTCGAAAAAATAATATTTAAAGGTATTTTTCGAAGAAAAAGTATTTTGAGCTTCTACTAAAGTGTCATTCTAAATACAAGGTTTCAAAATTTTCTGAATGATAGTATTTGTGAAGGATCCACACACACATACACGCAGACATAATCGTAAAAATGTTAAAATTCGATTCTAGGGGCCTTAAAACGTGGTCATTTACCAAAATCTCGATATGCGATTTTTAGCACGATCCCTATACCTCCCTTACCAAGGGTAGCAGAAGGTAAAAAGCAGTCTGGCGCACCCAGAAATGGGTAATAAGGCGTTGTAAACATCACTCGTAAATATTAATACATATACAAGTTATCCCTACCAGTTGTTTTGCAAAAGAGTTCCAAATTTCTAGATGAGTTTTGCTTTAATTGTTTTTATTAATTTTTTACCTCCCGATTAAGACAACAGAAATACTGAAACACTGTTTGTTTATTTATTTTAACAGAATGTCAGCTGTTAGCTACAGGAGCTAACTTTAACTCGTGCTTAATGAATCAGCTGTTAGTGATTGCTCGCTTCACGCCGTGTCCAATACGTTCAAAGCCATAGCTTATTAAGTTGTGATTAAGATGTTGTGTAGCGTTACATTTTAATAATGGAAGGAGAAAAAAAAACATTAAAAATAATTATAAAAATATTTAAAAGATTTAGAAATGTTTATGGGGTCTCGTGGCCGCGTGCCTGAGTGCCACGTCGCTAATCTGGGGAACCGGGTTCGATCCATGTGGTGCACTCTCCACGCCAGAAATGAGTGCCCGTGAGGTGACGCCTGGTAAGCGCCCGCACGGTGCAAATATTTCATTACCGATATCTGTGTACAAAGCAGATTGGCACACCCAGCAATGGGTAATAAGCCGTGATGATATATTTATTTAGAAATCATATCCGTTGAACACGAAAATAAAATAGATATCTGTACATCTTTCAGTTTTCCTCTTAGAAATAAAATAAAAACTTGAATTTGGTATTCAGATACGAAAGAAACCATTAAAAGATTAATCATTCATCCATGTTTTATCAGTATAAAAATAGAACATTTAATTAATTTAAAGGTACCACAATCAGATATGCTAAACACACTCAACTAAAATAAATTATCAATAATTCCTTGTTGTAATCAATGTGTTCAAGCCACAATTTCCTCCAAAGAAGATAATCTAGAATTATAATTGTAGTTTACGTTTTTCCGAACACGTGTTTGTTGATTAAAAGTTAGAAAACATGTTAATAATTCCACATTAAAATAATGGGGGTGAACCGGTGCTAAATAATTTGTTAGGGTATTACCTTGTAATATACGAGGCACGCACAACGCGAGTGTAAAATAAGTGGCCTAAGCATCGCGTGACGTATTATTGTATGAACTTACTCAAACGAGTCTGAAACTGAATTTCATACAAATTGATTGACTAAATTAGTCTGATAAAAACATTTGTTATACTTTCACCCTACACTTTCAGTTTCACGAGAAAATATTGCTATTTTTACTTTGAAGCCACAGTTTTTAATATGATTTTTTTATTTCAAAGATGAAAATACGATAAACAAATATTACATCGTAAATTGATGGTGTTCTCTCAAAGATAGCTTTCAAAACTTGTGAGATGACGCCTGGTAAGTGCCTTTTAATTTTCTAATAAAGTAAATACTAAACAATCATTTTATAATTTATAATAAATTAGTATGATGGGATTATAAAAATTAAAAAAATCTGATGTGGGCACCACACGACTTCCTTGTACGCAAGACTAATATGAAGTACAGACTCAATTATAAAATTGCACGTTTTTGACGTAATTTGACGTTAACATCTATTTTTTTATTTTTTACCTTCCGTCACCTTTAGGTAAGGAAGGTATTGTCTTTGGTCAAAAAATTCGGTGGTGAGTTTTTGATGAATAAGCACGTTTTAGGGTCCCTAGAATACGATTTTACTATTTTTACGATGATGTCTGTATGTGTGTGTGTATGTATGTGTGTGTGTGTGTGTGTGTGTGTGTGTGTGTGTGTCTGTGTGTGACAAAATTTTCTAATGCGATAACTCTAATACTACAATTCCAAAAATTATAATTCTTTCGTATTCCTCTTCGTTACAGCCATGTGAAGAGCTGATTAGATTTTGGTTATAATTGGTCAACCAGAAGTACCCTCATTTGAAGATTTTAACAGTTTTTCTTGAAAAAACGATGTTAAATATCATTTTTTCACATTTAATGTTATTATAAATATTAAAGATTTATTTATTCTCTATACGATTTGAATGCATTTTATACTTCATATTAAATGGACATAGAGTTAAAAAATTATAAAGACATTAAATATCATGTATATTAGTCAGCTTTGCTATAACTTTGGAAACAGCTGCTACATTAAGAAAATAGAAAATTCTGATTGAAAGGTGTCAGTGTCAAGTGCAGTTGACAGTATGTTTATGTTATAATTTTACTGGAAATATAGGATCTTTTGTTAGAAACTTTCTGTTTGGAATTTGTATAAAATACATACAACTGCCTTAAGGTAATGTACAAGAAATATAATCTTTTTCAAGGAACTTACTGTATGACATTTATACAAAATACATAGAACTGACGGAAGGTAATGTGCTGGCCACATCAGATTTTTTGTTATTTTTTGTCCTACACCATAGCAAGCTTCATTACAAAAACCAATAAGTATAGAAGTTTTAAATTTACATATCTCGCTTATATAAAGGGCTAATTCAATAATACTTGATGTGCTACACGCAGAATTTAATTCTCTAAAACTCTTATTTGAAGCATTTATTTCTAAAATCAAAATGAAACCATTTTATTCAAGAAAAACTGTTAACAACTTCAGGTAATATATCACTTCCGGTTAGCCTGTTTTAACAAAAATCTACTAAGTTATTCCAATTGATATAAAAGTCTTATATACCAAATTTGAAAAGATTTGGATTATATTTTAAAATAGTTTTTCATTAAAATCTATTATAGGCTATAGGAAATTATGTAATGACCAAAAAGGGAGGTGCACAACTAGATGTTATAGCAGTGCTAAATACAAAATTTCAACTTTCTACGGCTTACCGTTTATGAGTTAAAAAAACATAATTTTTTAATAATTATTAAAAGTGTTGACAGTCTGTAAAATATCACTTTTACTGTCTAGGCAGTAAAAATATTACATTACAGCCGCTAGACAAACGCATAGCAACATAATGGGGTCCTGCACTCTAATTTTTTTATTATTTTAAATGAAAGTTCTATTAATTTTGAAACAATTCGTAGTATTAAAGTCTTAATTGTTTTTAGTTTAACTGCATTTGATTTTTAATGTGAACATGACGTCACGGCGCCTTCTACAGCTACTAGATAATACATAGCTGACTTGTCCGCCATATTGGTGCCAAAATGAACGCAGTAAACTATGAAATAAAAGTGCATTTGTTATAATTTTTTGTAGTAACTACTTTTCATAATTAAATAAACTTCCATATTTGCCATATTATATTTATTTAAAATAATAATACAAGAAAAAATACAGTTCGTTACGATGTTTGAGAAAATATATCATTTATCAAATGATTTGTACAATTTGGAACAGAACAACCCATCATTATGGACAATTTCTATTATTAATAATACTGTAACGCTCATATTGAATGATATAAGTGGCTCCAAAATGGTGGACGAATCAGCTGTAATTTATCTAGTAGCTATAGCGGCGCATATTGCTATATCTTTCTCACAGACAAGCTCTACAGTGGGCAGCGAGAGAAAGGTAGCACTAATGTGACGTCACAGTGACACTGACAATAAACATCAAATATTTCGCAAAGTAATTATTAAAAAAATGTTATTTTCATCTTAATCGCTATTTATTGAGTAATACTTGCTTTAAGTATAAAGTGTTCATTTTATTATTTTTTATTATGGTGCAGGACCTTATTTGATGACGATAATTTTCAAAGTAGGTATTAAATATAATTACTAAATTGATATTAATTTTAAATCAGCAAAAAAATAATGTGTTCAACACAGCACTAAACACAGATTTACAGCTTCGACAGGATTCATTGCAATGAAACGGCAGCCTCTACTGTAAATCTGATATTTTAGTGCCTAGTTAAACAAATAACTATTGTTACGCTGTTGCTATGTAAATAACAGGCAGTAAAGTGACATTTTATAGACTGTCCGTTTTAAAAAAATCGCACATTTAATGACAATGAGCCCTTAGTGCAAAGCTTAGCGTAGATGGCAGCAGGCGGATATTCTCCTAAGTACGTATTACAATGTACAAACTTTTGTAAGAATACACAGATATTATTGTGTGTTATTATGACTTTATAGTGGTAACACAATATATAAACACAAATATAGAATAATATACAATAGGTGCAATAAAACAAACGTTTTTAACAAATACATAGTCTAAATTTAATATTTTTATTTTAATTAATGGTTATGTCTGATGCTCATTTGATGTTTCAAAGTCTTTTGAAGGTTAAATTAACTAGCTGATTAGCGAACCTACCGGGAGAAATTTTGTGCTAAGGCCCTTATTGGCAAAAATATTTATACATTTTTATAAGTGGTGAAATACATCAATTTAGTGTTTGGGAACAAACATAACATCCACGTCATAGAATATTTTTTTTATAAAAAAAATATAACGGCTTAACAAGTAACAATTAACATTTAGACCTACATATCACTTTAATTTAGATAAAGTTTTGATAAAAAAATCTGATGTGGACACCACAGGACTTCCTTGTACGCAAGACCAATATGAAGATGAAGTATAGATCCAATTATAAAATTGCACGTGTTTGACGTAATTTGAGATTAACATCTATTTTTTTGTTATTTTTTGTCCTAATCCATAGCAAGCTTCATTACAAAAACCAAAAAGTATATAAGTTTTAAATTCACATATCTCGCTTATACAAAGGGCTAATTTAATAATACTTGCTAGACGCAGAATTTAATTCTCTGAAACTCTTATTTGAAGCATTTATTTCTAAAATCAAAATGAATCCATTCTATTCAAGAAAAACTGTTAACAACTTCAAGTAATATATCACTTCCGGTTAGCCTGTTTTAACCGAAATCTGCTATGTTATTCCAATTGATATAAAAGTCTTATATACCAAATTTGAAAAGTTTTGGATTATATTTTTAAATAGTTTTTCATTAAAATCTATTATAGGCTTCAAATAAAGTACCATTTCTGGAAATTATGTAATGACCAAAAAGAGAGGTGCACAACTAGATGTTATAGAAGTCCTAAATACAAAATTTCAACTTTTTACGGCTTACCGTTTTTGAGTTATGCGAGATACGTACGTACAGACGTCACGACGAAATTAGTCAGAATGGATTCAGAGATGGTCAAAATGGATATTTCCGTTGAAATCTCAAAACCGAAATTTTTCGCGATTACAATACTTCCTTTAGTTCGTACAAGGAAGTAAAAATATATACAAAATAGTGGACCTCATTTGGCTTGATTTTAAGCAATTCGAAAACTGAAAAATTTGTATTATTCCAACGTAGAATAAAATCACGTCATTTGTTATTCTTGAGATTTTTTTTCACTATTTACACTGGTGTGCTAACCAGATACTTTACTATTTACATTATAAATGCAGAATTTACAAATTTAGAGTTAACTTTTTCTGTGTTGCCTCTATAATTTTTACAGTACATTTACCAAAACGTATTTCTCAAATTTAAATGTAGCAATATATTTTAAGAAAATACAACAAAACAAAGGAAATGCCAATTATGTAAAAATTAGTTCTATTTCAGATGGATAAGCATTTGGCACGAAATAAGAAACAATTCAAATTTTATTGGTTTTCTTTTGCCAAGATCATTATTTTTTGAAATGCGATGAACAACAAATAATTATTAGTGATGAACTTTATACAAATAGTGAAGTGGTATTAAATTAACCTGAGCACCTCGGATATATATAAATACATGCTACGCGTTTACTAAACTTTAAAAAAATACACTAGATAGCTCACTCTTTGGGACAAATCGTACGCAACACTTTCTTTTAAATTCACCTTTATATAGAAATAAATAATATTTAATTGGAGAAACATATTTTTTCTACAAATCTATTACAAGTAGGCTTTTAATGTTTGTTTTTAGGGTTAAAGATAATCGGCCCTATTCTGTAACTCAGTCGATAACTTTTATCGATCAATAATAAATTATAGCCAATAATAATAGTAGACACTGAATATAAAATGAAACTGACAGATGTTACATTTGTTTCTATTTTCTGCTAGCAGTGTTAAAAAATGACAGGTCATTGTCACATTTAACACTAGTGTTAAAATGAATTAGTCACCTTGGTAATGATGAAAAGAATAACAAATCGACATTTTTGACATGTCAAGAAATTATTAAAAATACAAATTTAAATGAAAAAAATTTGGTGTGGCCAACACAATACCTCCCGCCATTTACAGCCCGAGTCACAAATAAGATTAAGCTAATTCTTATTTTTGGATTAGCAAATTTTACTCTAATTTTGAAAGTTTATTTCTTAAAATATAGTCTAATTCAAGTAACTACCTTTTTTTTAAACCCCTCAACAGGATTAAATCCCAGAGTGGGTTCACATTTACACACATCCATGCCTTAGTGGGATTCGAACCCAGAGCCCCGAGAGCTCCAACCATTGAGCCACCGGAGCTATAATAAAATGAAGATTAAATTTGAAATACCGGGATAGAATAGAATTCACTAACCCAAAAATGAGGATTAGCTTAAACATTTTTGTGAATCGTTAATTTTTATTAATCTAAATACATACCTACATGTTTACTTATGTTGGAAACTGTATTGAATTCGTTTCTATTGTTCTATTAATTTTTTTCTTTTTAAATCGTTACTAATATTATTTTGAAATGATTAGTTCTTTGATAGTGACATTTATCTGTCAGTTACATACATTTGAATAACTGCGCTTTGTTTGTTTAAAGCGTAGGCTCTGGGATTTAAATTATAGATAATTTTATAAATTTATCCATAAAATATATAGAAAAAGTATTAATGCAAATCTATAGAAAATTTAATAATCTTTAATTTTTAAATTAACATTAATCTCGAAAAAATAACATTTAAAGGTATTTTCCAAAGTAATTTTTTTTTGAGTTTCTAGTAAAGTGTCATTTCTGGTTATTCGATTTTCACCAAAATCTAGTGGGCTCTTTCCATTACAGAAAAGTTCGAAATACAAGGCTTAAAATTTTTCTGAATGATATTATTTGAGTTAGAGTGGAGGATCCACACATACATACACAAATAGTTCTTTGTACAATAATATAATATCTTTTAAAATTTCTTTTTAATATATTATCTTTGACGCGGAACTACCACGAAGCATAGATTGTTAGAATGCAATACGATCGATAAAGAGAGCGACGCGGGAGCGACGGATTTGTATCGTGTAACATTTCGACCGGGTGGGATTCGACGACGTGGAAATATTTGAATTTCTATAGAACGGACAAAGTGGTTGATGTACATTTCGACCTGATGGGATTTCGATGTGTGGGATTTCGACCGCGTGGAATTCGACCACGCGGAATTCGACCGCGCGGAACGTACTCTATACGAGTATCTGTGCCATTGAGGGATACTAACAGGCTTTCAAAGCTATCGTCGAGTACAACAGGAATAATTTTAATGATATTTAAAAAATGGAAACAAGTTTTGACGTGAGTTGGAATTGAACTCGGATCGTGTAAGTCACAACGCATCATATAACGCCCATAGCCACACGATCGCAATTTAAAAATGCGCATTTTTTTATGTAAACAACACAATAATAAATAGCCTACCTCATAAGAACTTTCATCATTTTCCTTCATACATTTCTAGCACTTGACATGACAGAGAGAGGTAAGAGGACTCTCTTTTCCAGCTTTTCAGTGCTACCAGTCAACCAGGTCTGAGACTCTGAAACACTCAGCCTCTGACGAAGGCACGCTGAGGTAATAAAGAACACAACAGGACAAAAATAATGATAACAGTACTGTTTGTGCTCTGAGAGCCGAAAAGTCGATACTGGGAGAGAGTTTTCTTGCTCCACGTAACAAATTATATTTTTGGATGTTTTTATAGTCCGAGCTTGTACGAGGGATGCTCTGTTAATAGTTAGTAGTAGGCCGTGGAAGCTCAATTGACTAGAAACAATTGCAAAAATTGAATGCCGCATTAGTTGTCATTCGTTACCCACAATTGTCAAAAGTTCCGATTTCCTTGTGAAACGTAGTTAATTTTGTAAGTTAAGTAGTTTTGCATTTTTAGTGCTATGATTTTCTATTACTACAAAAGACAGTTAGGATATCAGCAAAGCCATGAAAATTTGATAGCAGCTTTTGGCGATGCTGCCCATTCAGTATCCGCTGTTAGTCATTGGTTCCGCGAATTTCGATGAGGGCAAGAGCTGCTTGAAGACGAAGCAAGACCTGTTCAGAAAATGTTGATCGTGTGGCATGCTTGATTCAATCCAATCGAAATATTTCTTATAGGGAGATTCAGGAGGAAGTAAAGACTGTATCCTCGGCGGTGAATACCTTTTTGCATCTTGGGGTAAGAAAGCTAGCAAGCCGTTGTATACCGCCTCGTATACCGCATTTGCTCTCAGAAAGTCAAAAACAGGATCGAGTAGAATGGTGTAAATTTATGTTGCAAAAATTTGACGGAGGAGCTTCGATGATATTCTCGAGTGAAATGTGCTGATTCGGTTTCACGAGCAATATCTTCGATTATTAATCACAAGCTTATATTTAATGAGAGAATATAATGATTTTTTTTGACACTTTAACCTAACTTTTAATACATGATTAATTAATTAATTGTAGATTATCGAACCTTTTTTATATCCAAAATTAACTATCAATGTTGTAAATAAGAAAACAATCCTCTATAAGCGAATGGGGTTTCGTAGCCGCGTGCCTGAGTGTCAGGTCGCGAATCTGGGGAACCGGGTTCGATCCCGACCGACGCCAAATATTTCGAATTTTAAATGGCACAAAATTGACCCCTGTGGTCTACTCTCCACGCCAGCAATGAGTGCCCGTGAGGTGACACCTGGTAAGCGCCCGCACGGTGCAAATATATCGTCATTACCGATATTTGTGTACAAACAGATTGGCACACCCAGCAATGGGTAATAAGCCGTGATGATAAATAAGATGATAATTTCTTTGTTTTTTCTCATCGCTGTGATAGACAAGTAACTATACTGTATTTCAGATAAGAATAACTTAGGAGTAAGATAGGGCTTACGATTCCAGCTTTCTGATTGGTCTAAACGCAAACCAAATTTACAATAGCAATATGTAAGCAGGTATATTATTTATTCTATTTTGACTTTATAATCTATTTAACAATTTTTAAGTTAACTGTTTCTTTACTAAATAATTAAAAATTATCAAATTTTGACGTTTCGAGCTGACAAGTATGCCATACACGAAACAAAACTAATTCATAATTTTTATGGGTGTAAAACAGGCTGGCACAGCAGCGCCACAATGTCTATTCTTATCTGAAATACAGTATAGGGAGATTCTGAATGTTGATTGGCGGAAAACATGTCACGTGACTCATGAATTATATTCTCAAGTAAATAAATGCAGAAAATAATAAAACTACAAAAGTAAACCAAATAACACTTGTTTGATCTTATGATGCCATGCCAGGTAGAAACCAAGTGCGTTCGTATGAAAATGAAAAAAAAAATGAAGGACCCCAAAAGAAAACAACGATTACAAAAATAACTGTCTTATATCCATCAATCACTGCTTTCAAGCCTGATTGAGTTATTGGGGACGTATAGACCTGAATTTTCCTCTTAGAAGTGAAGACACGAAGAATGCCTGGGCCCAACTTAAGACAGCAATACGGTAGTGATCAAAATGTCAAAAATTACGGCTCGGTAGCTAAAAATAATAATAGTGACGAAAAAGGTAAAGTTCGATTCTCGTAGCCAACTATTAACCAAAAATAGTGCAGCAACTGAGTGGTTCAGAGGTCACTACAAACTGAAGGTTGTATGCTTGTGAGTAACTGTCAAAATATACATGTATTAATCAAATACAGCTTTAAGAGCTCTGTGAGGTAACACCTGGTAATGGTAAACGCCCCCTTTGGTACAGACATGTCGCCATTACCAAAATCAAAGAAATGAAGCAGTTTGGCACACCCAGAAATGGGTAATAAGTCGTGGTGATATATTTTTAAAATACAATAATAAAATAAATTTGTTTTTTGTGCGTACAGTACCAAAAATAGTTATTTATGATATGTGTTAAAAGTGACATTTTATTTTGTGAGAAAGAAGTTTGGAACACGACGTGGAGCGGAGTGATCCAAACCTTCGAACAAAATAAAATCACTTTTAACACGTATATCATACACTATTTTTTCTACAAACACTATTTTTTAATTTAAATTTGTATTTCTAATAATTTTTTGACATTTACTTTTAACACTAGTGTCAAAAGTAACAATTATCTGTCACTTTTAACACTGGTGTCATAAAATGACATTTTTAACGCTAAAAATAAACATTAAAAAGCCCTTTTAATAGATTTGTAGAAAAAAGTATTTTTTCTAACCATAACACCAGTGTTAAAAATCTGGTGTGGAACTCACAATACCTCCCGCCATTTACAGCCCGAGTCACAAAAAATATTAAGTTAATCCTTATTTTTGTATTAGCGAATTTTATTCTAAATTTGGCAGTTTATTTCTTAAAATATAATCTAATCCAAGTAACTACATATTTTTAAACCCCTTAGCAGGATTAAATCCCAATTACAGTGGGTTCACATTCACACACACATCCATGCCTTAGTTGGATTTGAACCCAGAGCCCCGGGGGTACTCATGACATGAGGCGTTGCTCTAACCATTGAGACACCGGAGCTATAATAAAATCAAGATTAAATTTTAAGTACCGGAATAGAAAAGAATTCACTAATCCAAAAATGAGGATTAGCTTAAACATTTATGTGAATCGTTAATTTTTATTAATCTAAATACATACCTACATATTTACTTATGCTGGAAACTGTATTGAATTCCTTTTCTATTGTTCTATTTACTTTTTTTCTTTTTAAAACATTACTAATATTATTTTGAAATGATTAGTTCTTTGATAGTGACATTTATCTGTCAGTTACATACATTTGAATAACTGCGTTTTGTTTGTTTAAAGCGTAGGCTCTGGGATTTAAATTATAGGTATTATTTCAAATTTATCCATAAAATATATAGAAAAAGTATTAATTATTTGCTGAACTTTCAATATAAAAATTACTTCAAAAAGTAAAATTTTTATAAAGTTAAACTCGTTTGACACGGTTATAATTGTGTTAACAAATATTTTGTGATGGAATAGAACATTTTATTTGTCGTAATATTCGATATCAATTTATTACGAAATACGTTAACAAATTTAATAGCAATTTAAGATCATGTCAAATAGGCTTTATAAGCATATCTAACAACAAAAAAAGTACTTAAATGGTACCTAAATGAAGGATCCAATAAACATTACCAATAATTTTTGGTAAGAAAGAGTTCTTATTTATTATGCTACTGTAAAGATCACGTGATTGTGATATGAAAGAATAACGTTTTTTCGTCGCACATGTAAACCTGTGATAAAAATATACCCAGGATGTGATACGAGCTCACAATTCATAATTAAATATTTTTATCTAAAAAGTATCTGACGAATTTATTCAAAGATATAATTTTTACGCGTTATAATTCCTTCAAATCTAATGTTTTCGTAAATGTTACAATTATTTAAGAGAAAATTTCCAGTTATCTCGTTGGCCAATGACGTGAAAATAAACACATTTTCAATTATTTTTCTATGACGCATATGGTTTCATGAATGAATTTTGTATGTGTTGAAAGTCAAACAATTAATAGGGACAGAAATTTGAGGATGAGGGAGATAAATTCGTGAAATGAATAAGGTAAGGTAGATACAGATAGCACGCCATTTTACCTATTTGGAGTAGTAACGAAATTTGGCAACAGAAGAACAGATATGAAACATATTTCAAGAAATTTACACTTGTTTCACAAAGTATTAAGTATATAAATAGAAATTCAGCAAGATATTTCTTTGAATCTAATGTGTAAACATTAAAATTTTATTTTTTGTGAGATCTTCTCGTGAACACCTGCCTGTATGTCTGGTCGCGAATCTGGGGAATCAGGTTCGATCCCAACTGATGCCAATAGAAATATTTAGAATTTTAAATGGCACAAAAGTGAGCTCTGTGTTACATTCTCCACGCCAGCAATGAGTGCCCGTAAGGTGACAATGGTGAACGCCCGCACGGTGTATAAAGCAGATTGGCACACCCAGCAATGGGTAATACGCCGTGATGATATATTTATTTATCTCATAAATAAAAGCTGTAAAAAATGTATTATCAGATGTCAAATGGAATAAAAATATAATAAAAGCAATCGGAAACAATATGGAAAATGTGCTACTGCCACTGAAATATGTCGAATTTTCTGTGGTATATCGAAAGCGAAATGGCTACATAATATGTTCAGATTGAATGAAAAAATATTTTGGCAAGAGAATACAATATTCGCAACTGTTCAACACTGAAAATACATCAAAGTGAATGTCGAGAACGGCTGATAAAAGCCTTCGAGAAAACTAGCAAAGTGTGGCAGAGATCTTTCAACAGGTTACGAATATTGGGTGCAGCCCGAAACGAACATTGCTGACAGAATACAGCTGAATTATAACAAGTTTGGAGTATGCTACGCGAGCTACGCAACGCGGAGATAAAACGAGTGTTTGTTGGAGATGATTTAGTCATAGACATGTTATTACTACTAGTAGACAGGTAGATGCTGACGTCACGACGAAAGGAACATTGCTGACAGAGTACAGCTGTATTATAACAAGTTTGTTGTAAGCTACGCAACGAAATGTTTTTTTGGAGATGATTTAGTCGTAGGTGTTAGTGCATGGGACATGTTATTAGACAGGTAGATGTTAGGGACTGACGTCACGACGGCAGTGGCACGGTGACGATTAAGCGTCGCTGTCGGCAGTGGGTCGGACGGGGTGCGCTGAAACCGCCCGCGCCAGCAGATCAATGCGTGTGCCGTGGTGTGCGTGCGCGTGTGCGACCAAAAGCGAGCGCTCGGCGCCGTGCCTTCCCACCACACGGACACGGAGAAGATGCACACACGTCAACATCCCCAACTGAATATCATGATGCCCCATCCACCAATAATTTAAATGTAGCACTGCCATGTAATGATCTCTCTGAATGTGGGGTGTTTAGTTGCGTTACCTTCGCAGATGAACCCCTGCTGAATGAGCCCCCAGAGCATGTCGCTGCAGTGGTGACAGTAGGTGGGCTTGTGGAACGTCTTCTTGCCGAAGCTGTGTCCGTGAGCGGCTGGGACCTCTGCCGGAGCGGCGACGGACGCCATGATCCCGACCCCGCGCGGCTGTCGCGGCACCGATCACGCCAGATTTTCACCGCGAAACGACACTGGCCACACACATATTACATGTCTACGTGATCTCGGTACCGTACGCGTGCATCGTGATGCCGGAGCGTTACTCTGCACCCCAGAATTACATGTCTAAGGCTCCCGAACACAGCTACCATCACTTGCAAAGTCTTTGCGCATATGCGAGACGTCCCGACGCGTCGAATTGCTACGCGGACCTCTTGTGCGATCCTTTTCGGCACATATCGGATACGATCGGCTTTGGCCCGCCCATCCGACGCCAGCGCGCTCAGCGACACATGCTGCCGTTCTCAACAACCGACATATTATCCCGGTAAATTCAAATTTTCTTTGTAGGTCATCCATAGACTACAGGAGATTACAGCTCAATCGAATTAAAAGAAATTAGTAAAAAATAGTGAAAGTATATGCTTAATAATGAATATTAATTAAGAAACAAAATGATATAATTGAAATAGTTCGAAAATAAGGGGGTGTTTGTTTTAGCAGCTCGTCACTCATATGAAATCCATATATATATTATTTTGATTTGCGACTCAAAGACCACCTATAAATATATAACGAATACCGAGTTAGGGGCGAAGCCCTACTACCAATTGAAGTAGAGAAATTCAAATAGCGGAGGCGTGGCTATCAGTCCAGTAGTGCAATTCTCAAACAGTTTTTATTTGAATATAAATATTTTGCATTAAACTTAATAATTTAAATACATTTCCAATTATAAATCATGTCGACTTGTACAGTATAATAATATTCATTTATGTTTTTATAAATATAATTTAGAAATAGCATATATTTCAAGAACATTTAGGTCCACGAAGAAAATAGTTTGGTATAAAAACTTATATACGTGGCGTCACATTTATATTTTCAAATTTCGGAGGACTATAACTCGCTTATTAATAGGAATTTTTTCACCGGATTTTCACCGACAGTCTTACCTATACGCTCAGATGAAATTATAAAAAAATCTAATGTGGACACCACACGACTTCCTTGTACGCAAGACTAATATGAAGTATAGACTCAATTATAAAATTGCACGTATTTGACGTAATATGACATTAACATCTATTTTTTATTTTTTTTGTCTTAATCCATAGCAAGCTTCATTACAAAAACCAAAAAGTATAAAGTTTTAAATTTACATATCTCGCTTATAAAAAGGGCTAATTTAATAATACTTGATGTGCTAGACGCAGAATTTAATTCTCTAAAACTTATATTTGAAGCATTTATTTCTAAAATCAAAATGAAACCATTTTATTCAAGAAAAACTGTTAACAACTTCAGGTAATATATCACTTCCGGTTAGCATGTTTTAACCAAAATCTGCTGTTATTCCAATTGATACAAAAGTCTTATATACTAAATTTGAAAAGTTTTGGATTACATTTTAATATAGTTTTTCATTAAAATCTATTATAGGCTTCAAATAAAGTACCATTTCTGGAAATTATGTAATGACCAAAAAGGGAGGTGCACAACTAGATGTTATAGAAGTCCTAAATACAAAATTTCAACTTTCTACGGCTTACCGTTTTTGAGTTATGCGAGATACGTACGTACGTACGTACAGACGTCACGGCGAAATTAGTCAGAATGGATTCAGGGATGGCCAAAATGGATATTTCCGTTGAAATCTGGAAACCGAAATTTTTCGCGAATACAATACTTCCTTTACTTCGTACAAGGAAGTAAAAAATGGTGGAATCCCCTAATTTCTATAAAATTATTTTCAATAAATAAATAAAATATATCATCACGACTTATTACCCATTGCTGGGTGTGCCAATCTGCTTTGTATACAGATATCGGTAATGATGAAATATTTGTACCGTGCGGGCGCTTACCAGGCGTCACCTCACAGGCACTCATTGCTGGCGTGGAGAGTGCACCACACGATTCAATTTTCGGTCATTTAAAATTCGAAATATTTCTATTGACGTCGGTCGGGATTGAACAAAATTATTTTGGCTACTTTAAATATAGAATTAAAACTTTAAAAAACTGTGAGCCAAATAACTGGTGATAATAGTTCGACCGGTATTTTAAGGGTCATTTTCTAGACCAGATTTAGCTTCTACCGAGATCCTTTACTTTTAGCACAATGAAAATCAACTTCGTTAAAATCCAATGCATACAGAAAACTTACCTTGCAAGACATATGGAACAATAACAATAGGTACTCACCAACCTTTGGACATTTTTTTTGAATTTGAGAAAATCAAAGAAACATCTTTCTCTAACACTACTATGGAATTCATACATTCTATAACTGAAAACTGTTACAGAATGAGGACATTCTGTCATACTGTTATGGAATAATATTCCATAATAGGCAGTCACAGACCACTAGTTTTTCAATTCACCCATTTAAAATACATGGGAAACACAATTGTTTTCAAAATCAAGACGGTCTTGCTTGGCGCTTTGTTTCTTTTATTTTGTCACCTCGACTGCCTTAACGGTCAAATTATAAAAGAAATAATTACAAAATATTATTATACGCCTTGTTTTGTGCGTTTTGAAGCTTTTACATGGTAAGCTAAATAAAAATTATTGCTTTTATAAGATACCAATAATATTTTATTATTTTTTACAAAAATGTCAAGTGATGAGCAAAATATATTTTTTAAATAGTGTTAGAGAAAGTATAGTCCAAAACTCGTATGGAATAGTATTTCCGCCACTCGCGAGACAAACTTTTCGCTTGTGCGGAAATTATCTATTCCATACTAGTTATAGAATATACTATTCTATACTCGTTCAATTTAAGCCATTCAGCAGATGGCGCTCACATCAGCGTCAGTTTTAAGTGTGGTTTTAAATAACCGAAATTACATTGGGTAAACTTGTCACTTGCCTCTTATTTCAGCCTATCAGAGAGGTCAAAATTATTCCCTATTCTCTGCAATTCTGAATTGCTTAAATGGAACAAGGTATAGATTCCTTAATTTTATATATTTCTGTTCAGAATCATGTTTAAATATTAGGAAATTATTTACTCGATGTTAAGAAATATAAAAATAAACACTGATGAATAATTACATAATATTTAAGACATTTTTATAGGACGTTTTTATAGAAACGCTCAAACTTTGAAATGTAATAACTGTTTTTACCTTCCGTCACCTTTAGGTAGGTAAGAAAGGTATTGTTTTAGGGTCCCTAGAATACGATTTTACTATTTTTACGATGATGTTTGTCTGTATGTATGTGTGTGTGTGACGATTTTTTCGGATCGCATAACTCCAATACCACCTTTCGAAAAATTATAATTTTTACGTATTCCTTTTCTTTAGATCCATATGAAGAGCTGATTAGCTTTTGGTTATAATTGGTCGACCGGAAGTACTCTAATTTGAAGATTTTAACAGTTTTTCTTCAAAAAATGCTGTTAAATATCACTTTATCACATTTAATGTTATTATAAATATTTAAGATATTTTATTCTCTATACGATTTGATTACATTTTATACTTCATATTCAATGGATATTGAGTTAAATTTTAATTTTTAAATTTCAAGAAGCAGCCAGCTGAGCTATAAACATGGAAATATCTAATACATTAAGAAAATTCTGATTGACAAATGTCAGTGTCAAAGTGCAATTTACGTAATATGTTTGAGTTATAATTTTACTGAAAATATATAGAATCTTACAAGAAACTTTCTGTATGGAATTTGTACAAAATACATAGAACTGAGTGAAGGTAATGTACTGGAAATATGAAATCATTTGCAAAAAAACTTTCTGTGTGGAATTTGTAAAAAATACATAGAACTGACGGAAGGTAATGTGGTGGCCACATCAGATTTTTTTATACTTACTGAAACTTGTCTGATACGAGGGTCAAGCTAGAATAATTAAGCATAAGACAAATGGTTCATTTTAGATTTTTTTTAAATATGTTATTTCAACAATAATGCAACTCACCATTATTTTCTTTCACTTCGTACAAGCTCCCAACCAATTTTCTTTTGGAATATTTTAAAATAATCATGAATTGCACTATTATTATTATTATTATTAAAAGTGTAAAGAATTAAACACTATTTGTGGTCCACAAGATTTATTTTCCTGTATTAAAAATACAAAACAATCGAAAAGTAAAATACTGATAAGCTCCTACTATAAATGAGATAATGCAAGTCACACAGTGCTAAGTAAAGAAAATTACATCATAATTTAAGAGACATAGGCAACAGAATCTAACTCTACTGTAAATGTTTAACTTACTGATAAACTACGAGATATAATTAAATCCTACTCGAGTAACAATCACAATATTCAAAATTAACAAGAATATAAATACTTTATTCCTGTAAATTGCACTGCCATATACGTCATATCATAATATAGTGTAAAGTCTTATAAAACTACGAAACTACCCACAACCAAATGTTACTATATTTAAGTATATAGTTGAGATTCACAGAATCCAGTGGTTTATCCAAGGCCATGGTCTTCAAAAAATCCTTGGGGGGTCTCCTCCTGTAAAAGAAAAGATTTTTATCGCCATAGAATTATACAAAAATATTTGGGGACTTTTAAAAAATTAATTTTTGCTTTTATACAGGCTGTTCATCTTTAATGGGCCATTGCTACAAATAAGGTTAAACAATTTTTATTTTATTAGACTAATGTATTAAACAGAAAAAATGTTTTTAGATCATTGATTCTCAAAAACACAGGACCTGTTTTTTTTTAAATTGTGAAGAAACCAATAACATAAAAAATGTAAAACCAGTTTTGAATGCAACTTTTAATTATGCACAAGTTTGCGATTTTCAGTTTTTGTTGTAAAATGAACATGGGAGCAGGGAATTGCATAAAACTAATATTAAATCTCTATCTTAAGTCCTAATCGATAGCACCAGGTATTTATTATATTTATTTATTAATTAGAGAATTTAATGATTTTTTGTTGAGAAAGATGCATAACAAGTTTAATATTGATTTTATTTAAATATGACTATTATAAGAGTGCCATGACCATTCATTCAGTAATGAATTGCAAGTCATATTTTAACATTTAATTTAAAAAAAACATGATCAGTTAGTGAACAAAATATTCAATTATTTCTTTCATGAGACTCTAATTCTCCGAAAAAAATACATGTATTATTTTGATTTTATAATGCAGGGTGTTAAAATCTGTCCATAAAAGTTGAAGATAATTATAATCACTAACAGATTTATGTTACAATTAAGTAAGTCTTACAGATCTGTAAATAATGAACAAAATCGCAACGAAAGCTGTCACAATAGATGCGTTTTTGTCCGTTTTTACAGATCTGTAAGACTTACAGATTTGTTCAGAACTGCAGCATTAATTTTACATGTTTGGTTAACTCGTAAAATCGAATTTGAAATTGTAAAAATATTGCTCATTTGTAGCGATAGCCATGGAATAGACCTTTTCAATTTAAAGAAATAGAAAATATGCGCAATGGGGATCTGCGCATAGTGAGAACAAATGAGATCTTTGGCGTTTGTTTCTAAAAAATTAGACGTAAAATGTGAGAAAAATCTTTGACAGCTTTAAAAAAATTTCGAAAGCAGTTACAAACGCTTTTATTGAAGAATACAGGTATTTTAATGACTGCAATATTTTTGACGTCTCGTTTGACAGCCCAACTGGCAGTTGTTGGCGCCATTTTACTTGCTATTTGCAGCGATAGAAAGAGATAGCCGTTAAATTGAAAAGGTCTATTGAAGCAAAGTTACAAAGGAATGCATACCGTTTGAACTGTCAGAAATTCGGTTTTCAAATAGAAGTTCCAGATAATTCAAATCTGCACCTAAATCACTGCACATATATTATTTTAAATCACTTGAAAAATTATTTTTTACATTTTGTAACCAATAAAATTAATTTTCTGACAGTTCAAACCACGATATCAATTTCTTTGTAATTTTGTTTTAATTCCATGGCTATCGCTATAAATTAGCAATGCTTGTACAATTTCAAATTCGATTGCCAAACATGCAAAACTATACATTGTTCCACGTAAGCCATTCAGTATTGCGGAGCATAGGGAATAGTTTTGACATCTCTGATTGGCTGAAATTAGAGACAAGAGACAAATTTACCCAATGTAATTTCGGCTACTTCAGATTTACGCTGTTGCCAGTGCCATCTACTCATTGATCTAATAAAAACATATGGATGGAGTCTTGCCTATAGCCGTACACAGTGTGCTGTGTGGTTAACATTCGAGAGATATAGCTATACACAAAGTCCTGCAGTGGGAGAGCGATAGAAGAACGTAGACTTTAGTCACGTGGTACGACTACCGTGTACGCTCTGTAAGGCAACAGGAAAAGTTGAATAAAATGAATAAAACTAATGATTTTTAATAAATAATTTTATGAATTATTAGTTACTTTTGTATTTTAATAGTGTAATAAGCAAATTAATATATTATTAACTGGCCAATGACTATTAAACTACTTTATTATCAAATTAAAAAATTTCTTATATTATATGCACAGCACACCTTAACCATTTTAATTTTTAGTATCCTTAATACTTTATTTATAATAATTTTCTTATTATATTTAAATAAAACAAGAAATTTCGAGAGCGCTAATACATTTCTAGCGACAGCAGACCTCAGTCACGTGGTTCTTGCTCTGTCTTTATTGTACAATGTTAACCACAGACTATCCTTGTCTACGCTCCTTCCATTTATGAAGTATTTATTAGTTCTATGCATCTACTGCATGGCTTAAATGGAACAGAGCATAGTTAGTGATTTAGGCTTAGAATATAATTATCTACAACTTTTATTTTAATTAACACCCTGTACATACATTATATGAGAATATTAAAATATAATATAGTTGAATTCAGAATTAAATTCTCTAACGAATGACAATAAAAAATATGTTCCCATTCAAAATGAAAAATTATTAGTATTTTGTAAAATAAAATTTGTTTGCCAATTTAACCGTCTTTATTCTTGAGACAGCAATGAACACCTGCAGATTTTATGTAAATTTTTTAAAAGTCGTTCAAATTAAAATTCACATAAAGCAATGTGAATGTGGACCAAATTAGTAAAATTTTAAACACACAGCGAAATGAATGAAAAGTGAGAAAAGAAAATAAATTGAAATCGACATACCTACTAATGGCTGCAATCCGAAGTCTTGGTCCAACTGACACATTGCTTCAATAAAAGTGCATGACTCATAGCTTATAATAAAATTTTAAACACAATAGAACAATATTTTAAATCATTCTTTATTTATAAAAACATGTAATAAAAATATAGATACATGATTTTAAAATAAAATAAAGAAGAAACCATTTATAGGACAGTCATAGTTTTCGTTAAAGTTTTGTCATTTATAAATGTATTGCATGAGATGATTGAATTATTGCAATATTATTGACATTTTGTTCATCCCAAAAATAAATTTCAAGAAGAATTTGTGCTGAACATGACAATAATTTTGGTGCATCACAAATAATTATTAGTACCTATTCACCTCGCTAAACTAGTATCTAGTACGGTTAGTGTTAGTAACATGCATTGTTAGTATTATTTCTCTAATTTAAAATATTTTTGTACATAAAATCTGTCGTAAGTTGTAAAATTTTTGTATAAATGTCATGATTATCATTAAAAAAAAATAAGTACGTTTTTTTAAAGTATCGTTGAAGATTTACGAGCCCAAATTCAAAACAGTTCAGCCAGTTTATATTTTAAAACCTACGCAAATGGTGAGAAATTTCTACAAATTTCTTTCGACTACTTTAAAATATAGTTAAGTAAAACTATTATAATTACCCCTTAACCTTAAAATTAATTTTAACAAAAACTATATACGTATTTCGAGAACTAAGTTCTCATCATCAGTAATACAACAAGTGAAAGTTAAACAGAGTAGTCAAGATTACTCAACATGTCAACCATGCCAGAGGTCCTAACAACTCTAAAAAACAAGGGAGAGAACTGGGATTATATAGGGATGGGAGTCACAGGTGAATGATTACCTATAAACTAAGATAATTTTCGTCCAATAATGAGTCATTAAATTTTAAATCGTCCAATAAAATTTAACTTTGTAATAAATTGAAAAGTTTTGAGTTTGGTATGGGACCGAGATCTGCGTTCATCAAATTATTTTTATATTTATTTATTATTAAACTCTCGTTTGCATCTGAATATCTATCATTATTAATATGTTTTAAAAGTTTAATATTAGAATTGTTAACTTTGTGATTATTAATGAACATATGTCTAGCTACGCTAGATTTTTCTGGATTACCGCTTTTTAGATGATAAAAATGTTCTTTAAACCGAGTGTCAATTTGTCTTTTAGTTTGACCGATGTAAACTTTATTACAATCATTACATCTAATTTTATAAATACCGGATTTTTTCTTAGTATTTATTTTATCTTTAGGGTTACCTAATAACGATTTAATGGTATTATTTGATTTGTAAGTTACGGTTAAATTATGATTTTTAAAAATTTTGTTTAAACTTTTGGAAGCTTTATCGTACGGTAGTGTTATACGTATATAGTTTCTGTTAAAATTAATTTTAAGGTTAAGGGGTAATTATAATAGTTTTAGTTAAATTTAACCTTAGACTCCATCTATTATTAATTTTTAAAATATAGTTTTTAAACTTACAAAAACTGAATATCGCCTTTATTAGTAATACCAGTTTTAATTCTATTAGGCACTGTTTCCCTAAGTCCTACATTTTTTATGTGAGTATTGTAAGGTCCCATATGTCTTGCAAGATTTTTACGAAGTTGATTTTGATTGTGCCAAAAGTAAAGGTTCTCGGTAGAAGCTAAGTCTGGACTATATGACCATTAATATGCTGGTCGACCCATCATATTTAAAATAGCCGAAAAAAATATGTAGAAATTTCTAACCACTTACATATGTAGATTTTATAATTTGTTGAAAATGTAAACAGGCCCAATTATTACGGGTCTGGGCTTGTAAGCTAAATATACGAACATTGATAGATACATAAGAGAGAGACATTTACAATATTTTGGATACATTGTAACATTAAAATCTTTGGAAGATCAAGTAAAATTACTAGGCCATCTGTTAATAATAAAGTTTATGAACATTATTTTACGTAGTAAATATTACTGTATTACAAATGGATCACTGGAAGAATAATTATTAACAGATGGAACTAAATATACGTAATACTACATAACTAAAAGTTCTAAAGCAATGGTATAGCAAAATAGGAAACAATTCTACCCTGTATCAAAGAAAATAGCTATAAAATTATATTTGCTTGTTAAATTATAAAATTACAGAAAAAAGCACTATCTTTTAAAATTTAAAAAATATAGTATAAATCTGCACAATTTAAAATTTTATTGTGCCTTTATAAAAGTATTCGTATTATTAAAATGTATATATAATTTTAAAAAAAAACAAATGTCAATTTTGACCAAAATGAGAATAGCTATGTCAAAAAATATCAGAAAAACAAAAAGTCAAACTGTGAAGGAGCTTTGTTGAAATTTATAATGGAGTGCTTGTGCGTACTTTAATGGTGGCAGTGAAACAGAAAATATTGGGTATGGATGGAAAAGCTTGTCGTCTTTATCTAAAAGGTTACTTCAAACCTCAGTAAAATTCTAAAATCATAAGTCCTCATTACTTTGTAAACATAAGAAGTTCTTTAGTGTTTATCCGTATTTTCATTTTCGCTGCACACATACAAATTTTAGAATTCATTTTTTGAAGGAAATTACTGATAAATACTAAAAAACTTATATTATTTACAAAAGATTTACTAAATTACTAGGTCATAAGAAACACGGGTGTTTTAGCGGGAAATTTGAAACAAAAATTTAAAAACCTATTTTAAATGTATTACCGATTAAAAAAGTATATAATAAGAATTTTGCATATATACTTAGATGTATATGTACAATTTAAAACACTTTCCCAAAATTTGTCAAATACCCTATTATGACAATTGCTTTGATGACAACAAAGATATAAAACAAAAAAATTTATGTTTTTAATTATTATTTCCCACATTAAAGCGGTAATGGGCTATTTCCCGCACTCATTTTGAGTTTGAAAACACTTATTTCTCGTACAATTGTAGAAGATTTGGACATCCGATGCGTAAATGGATCGATGTCGTAAATAGTGTGGTAAAAAAGAACAGTTTTTAAATGCAAGAAAATGGAAGCTTTTATATAAAATGCGATTAGGAATGTGTACGAAACGAAAGAAACGTGTTTGGAATGTATAGTAAGGTCCGTCAAAGAATAAGTTTCATTCATTGAATTATGGGTTCGGACAAACCCATTACTAATTTCACGGTCAATTTTAAATAACATAGCAACCGTTACCAAAGCGACAGCCATTTTCTTGTTTGGAAACCTGGCCTACAACATCAATAAATGGATTTATTGAGAGATAAATAGCAGTTATTTATATTATGTGGAAGATCATTTCAGCAATTGAAATAGAGCAGCTATAGCTTAGATGATTACAGCGTTACTCCGGCAAAGTAAAGGCTCTGGGTTCAAATCCCGATGGTTGACAATCTCTTCACAATTTATTTCGTTTATATAACAAAAACTTGAGAAATATTCGTTTTCCGGGAATGGACTGTGTCATATTTTGAGTCAGAGCTCAACGTTTCGCCCGCAGTCGTATGGGGCATCTTCAGGAGCAAGGGGGATAGTACTGTCTTAAACAAGGTTACCCGACGTGTCAACCACGCTAGAGGCCGAGTTTAAGCAACAAACCTCCACAAAAAATCTCAGAAATACTCCCCCAAACTAAAGATAAACGCGAACCCTTGTCGTCACCCGGTGTTTATAGTATTCCTTGTTCTTGCGGCACAGTATACATAGGTGAAACAGGAAGGAGTGTTCACACTATTGTCAGAACACAAACGCTGTCTGTGTAATGGTATGGTATTAACATCTGCGGTCGCAGAACACCAACACAACACAGGACATAACATCTTATTTGAAAATTCCCGCATTTTAGCTCCTGTTCCTAAGTTTTACAGACGTAAATACAGGGAAACTTTAGAAATATGGAAACATCCTAATAACATCAATCGGGATGATGGCTATTTCTTGAGCATGTGGAAACCGTTGATTCTCGGAACACGACACGCCCAATCTACCATTACGAACTGGATTCCCATTGGTCCTCATTAGCTTTGCTCATCTACCGTATCTTTAGATTAGTATATAACTGTCTTCTCGGCCTTCCTTACGTCACTTGGTTTATTTGGCCTCTAGCGTGGTTTACTCGTCGGGTAACCTTGTAAACTGAGTCTCCCCCTCTTGTTGCTTAAACTCGGCCTCTAGCGTGGTTGACACGTCGGGTTTAAGACAGTACTATCCCCCTTAATCCTGAAGATGCCCCATACGTCTGCGGGCGAAACGTTGAGCTCTGACTCAAAATACGACACAGTCCATTCCCGGAAAACGAATATTTCTCATGACTCAGACTGTGGAAGCCTACGCAATTATTTAACAAAAACTTGGAATTTTACTTGTATATTCCATTCCTGTTGGTCAACGGTATTAACCAGTTGGTAAAATTTATCAGATGGGCCCAAAGTAAGATAATCAAAAATTAGATACATTTCAAAATACGAATACTGTGAAAATAAAAAGAGAGCTTTAAAACTGGCAAGAAACATGTAAGCTAATAGTGCATTTTCCTGTAATATAGAGCTATTGAGGTGTAAAAATAAGAGAGGCGGCATATGATCCGGTATCTACATCACATCTGGAATGGGAAGCTTCGTGGCCGTGGTGTAGTGGGGTGGTTAAAGCAGCCCTATCTCCCGCAGTGCCCCTTCAACGGCTTCGTCCTTCACAGCAGAAAAAACCTTTGCTAACTACTCACTAACCAACACTATCAAATGTTTAGTGTGGCACTACACTAGTGCCCACTGTGCTCATCATTCAAAACAGTACAGCCATGCGATGTATGTACAAAGCTAGGAAGCATTAGATATGCTTTGTGCTAACTAAATGTTAAACCAGTAGATTGGTTTTCAAATTGTGAACAATCTATACAACAATAAATTAGTACATGAAAAAATATGTATCTGCAATCGACAGGAAATAGATTTTCCGAAACATTTGACAGGTTTTCAATAATTTAAATTCAACGGGATCTAAGTACCATTTTTATGTTATTCAATATAGGGTTTTCCAAGGCAATTGCTTTTGAAGAAATACGTATTAAACTATTATTCACAAAAGATGACTATTCAAGGTCATTTGCGAGCCGTCTGATATAATATTACTTGCAGATAACTTCATTGCATTTTGTATACATAGGCGTGCAACATGAAATATTTATGGACACATTTTAACTGAAAAAATAAGAGTAATTCATTTGAAAATTATGTTTCTTTCTAAATAATGTCTTTCTGAAAGATTTATGTTCTTCACTTATGTTTTTGTAAAATACAAAAACACAGATTTAACTTATAAACGAAGGAATAACAGTTTAATTTAAACGGCAACGCCACTGGGTAAATATTAGCACAGAGGGCAGTGTAGTAGATAATTTGGTATCTGTAATTTTATGACATACGTCATTATTATTTACAGTGTGTTAGAAAGTAATACCACTATTTACGTATATCTGTCACACCACATAAATTAAATAGACATAGATCAAACAATCTTTCTCTATCTAATACAAAATGTTGCTAAGCTACTGATATAAAGTAATGTGTATTCTTTCTTCGAATACATGACCTTGAATAGTCATCTTTTGTGAATAATAGTATACATATAAATTTTTGTATAAAGTATATTAAATTGAAAAACGGTCACCAAATGACGCCACAACCCTAACGAAGTCAAACAACGAAGTTATTTCATTTAATGGAGTTGGGTTACATTTTTGTAGCTAAATTAACTCGACACAACTATTTCTATCTCATAGTTCATCAAGCTGTCTCTCTTGCTGGGGCTGGCCAAGGTCTTGCTAAGGTTGTGACGTCACGGAATGACGCCATGGCAAATTGTACAGCTACTAGAAAATACATAGCTGACTCGTCCGCCATATTGGCGCCAAAATGAAAGAAGTAAATTATGAAATAAAAGTGCATTTCTTACAAGTTTATATAGTAACTATTTTCATAATTAAATATATCTTCCATATTTGCCATATTATATTTATTTAAAATAATAAAACAAGAAAAAATACGATTCGTTAAGATTTTTGAGGTTAGAGAAAAATATATGTATTGCAATAGTACCTGTAAAAATTAAAACAATTTCTCAAATGATTTGCACAATTTGGAGCAGAACAACCCGTCATTATGGATAATTTCTAGGATTAATAATACTGTAACGCTGGTATTGAATGATTTACGTGGCTCCAAAATGGTGGACGAGTCAGCTGTAATTTATCTAGTAGCTATAGCAAATTGCAAAATTCTTTTGCATTTTTCTCCCGTACTATAAATTTTTATGTAAAAAAATATGGGTCTAATATTTTTTTCTGTCCAATAACATAAAAGAATCAAAAAAATCGTGGAAAACCCTATTATTGAAAATAAGACATGTGGTTCATATTTTTTAGAATTTTATTTTCTTTTGAAATGTTTTCAAAGTAGTCAAGAATTGCAGCATAAATTTCTTCTTCAGAGAAACCCTTCATCAAAAAATCGCCAAAAATCAAATCATATACAGGTGTCTCACAACTCGCGCCCCAGAGCGAATGAGGAAACACGAGACTGCACTCGGATGTGTAATTTCGAAGAAAAAAAATCTAGCTTAAAAGATATTCGAGAAAAGACGTCTTAAAATTGACCAATCAGAGACCTACACCTTTAACGTGTGTTTGCCGTAATTTTACGTAACTAGGGTTTTATACAAATCAAATCTTCTTTAAAATGTGTGGGCGACTGTAGTTTTCGAAAAATGTCAGTGTCAAATTAAATTTGACAAGGTGAATAAAAAAAGGCACATTCTTTCGTTTAACACATTTTACACAGATATAAATTATGATCTCGGATGCTAACCTAAATTTGTTGACAGTGAAAAGTCAACTCTAAAGTGTCAAAATTGCAGTAAGTCGAACAAATTTTGTTACTCACTAGTAGTATTTTTAAAACCTAGCAACCAGTTTTATTTTGTAATAATATCATCACACCTCAGGATATCCTTCCGGGATTGGTAGATTAAAAAGTCTTGTAACTCTGTTATGCAAGCAGCCGCAAATTATTTTCTTCTATTTGTTGGCAACCTATTGTCGTCGGCAAGTGCCAGTTTCGTCTGGGGCGCGAGTTGTGAGACACCGAATATGGAGATTATGGCGGATATTCTATAACTTTTATATATCTTTTCGCCAAAAACTAAAGAAAATGCTCTGGTTAATTTCATACAATACTTTAAAAAATTCTAACTAATTTAACTTTCGCAGCTTAAACTGAAATGACAGATAAATAATATTTAAAATGATATATTTTTGTGCATTTAGATCCCTTTGAATTCAGAAGTTTTTGGCAGAAACAACCATAGTCCAAATATTGTAAATATGAGTTACATACAGAGACATCTACTTTCAAGGATGCCAAACAGTTTAGTAAAATTGTTTCTCGTAAAAAGTATCTTAGTCCCAAGTAATTACATTTTAAATTTTGAACGTTTCTATAAAAACGTCCTATATAAATTACTAATAATTATTACATATGTAATTGCTTATCAATATTTATTTTTCTATTACCTAATATCCAGAAAATAATTTTCTAATAATTAAACATAATCCTGCGAAATCTTTAACGGTAAAGAAGCTTAAAAAAATGGATTCTTTTATTATCTCAAATTTAAAAAAAAAATAGACTATAGTTGTTTTGCTATAAACTCTCCAATATAAATGCTTCAATTATTCTACTTTTCAATGTATTGTCGCTAGCAGATAAAATAGCGTACGAATTAAATCCGAAAAATAATTTTACTGGTTTCTAAATCATTCAAAACTTAAATCATCTCTTCCAGTAAATGTCATTTTTCGGATTTGATTCGTATTTTTAAAGTTTTGTGTTAAACAAACATAAATAACATAAAAGATTTGCAATTTAATTAGCTCAAAGCATAAAATGGTGGATATAATTTTATATTATGTCCTGTTTTTTGAGAAATTATTTACAGAAAAAGTAATAAAGTATGATTTGGATTGACTTGATATTTATAAAACGAATATTTTTATCCAACAATATATTGTGTATTTTCTTTAAATATTAATAACAATAAACTTAAATACATCATATTATATACTCAATTTATAAAATAAAAAACATAGGAATGGCAAAACTAAACAAAATTTCCTTAGCTAGGAACTAGACTACAGGCATATATCTTTAGAAAATACAAAATACTAAATTTCACTAATACACCACCATAAAGCAAAACGATTACTTACATCTATTAATTCAACTTAAATAAGAACACTGATAAATATTTGCATTATTATAACAATTATTAAAGAAAAGTAAAATTTATATACAACATATCTGTGATGTTAGCAGACATTTTATGCAGCAATTACAATGATTCAAATAAAATAAATATGACTAGACTTGGACGTCTATATACCACAGATAACTAATACTAAAAAAATACTTATGTATGTATAAAATAAAGAACAGTACACATCGGAAGAAGAAAAGTGTAAAATACATATTTTTGAAAAAAAAATGCTTGACAATGGGGTATTCCACTATTTAAAATTTACAACTCAAACTATTTAAAAATAAAAAAATGAAGAAAATGTTAATTTTTTTTTTTTGTTAAATATAGTTTAGCGCGTAAAGCGCATGACGTAGATTTTCCTGATGACAGCTCTCAAAACTTATTAACCGGACTATTCGCGATTCAATTTAACTTTTCCCGCCTTATATAGAGTGCTTGTGACGTCACAAATAGTTGTACGATTTATCAATCTGTAACTAATAGTACATTTAACGCTTTTTGAAGAAGTTTATAAACATTAAATTTGTGTTAAAGGATGTTTTAAATTATTTAAATGACCTTAAAACTTTAGAAAAGAAATAATAAATTCTGGGAATATTTTTAGTTCAAAATTTAGCCACCAGGTAGAGGTTGTTCAACTGGAATCGCGAATTCTGTAAACCGGAACTTGCACAAATCCCATTGACGAGCAGTCAGCTGATTGTTGTGTGATTTTGCTTGTTTTGTCATATTACCTTTTATGTATTTGTGAAAATAGAACAATAAACAATTAAGATACTAATGAGGCGCGGGCGGGCACGTAACTTTGACAAGTGCTTGTAGGGCCCCACAAGGTTGCCAAGATACAGGTTGCGTACCTTGCCTGTGTTGCCAAATCAATTTAAGCCTAAAATTAATAATTAAAATTGTAAAACTAGTTATTATTAATGAATATCATGTTGTTCTATTTTCTGACATATAAACTTAATTTTTAAAGTATTTTTTTATAAAAATAGAGCGATTAGTGCTGCCATCTACGATACAAAGATTTCTTGGCGCACTAAATTTGAGTTCATGTTGAACGCTCTTTATTTATAAAAATTAAGTTTAATGTATCACAAAATAAAACATGATACTCATTAATAATAACTAGTTTTACAATTTTATTTATTAAGTTTACGCTTAAATTGATTTGGCAACACAGGCAAGGTATACAAGCTGCATACTTGGCACCCGTGTGGGGCCCTACACGCACTTGTCAAAGTCACGTGTCTGCAAGCGCCTCATATGAATGAATGGAAGACAATAATAGTTATTTGTATATCAAGGCCATGAAATAACTCTTTAGCGTACCGAGAGAAAAATTGTCGCCGAGGCCGCTTGCGGCCGAGGCAAGACAATCTCGAGGGAGCTAAAGGATTTCGCGGACAAGGTGTACACAATATTTTTTGTACAACCGTAAGAAATATGTAATTATAAATTTTATTAATTTTAAACAGTTTCATTGTAAATAGAAAGTTAGGTTTCAAAGTGGCTATAGGATTAACATTTGATGCAATTCTCAATGTCAAAGTGATTATTTACCTAACCTAATTTCGCGGCCGCTACCATGACAACGGCCGCGAAATCCATTTCGCGGCCGTTACCATAACAACGGTCGCGAAATTTAATTTCGCGGCCTGTATTGCGGCTGCGAAATGCTAATTTCGCGTCCGGTTGCACAAAAAATAATATATGATTAAGATTTTTATTATTTGTACTGTGATAATCAATGACGTTTCTACATTTCAGCACTAGACAGCGATTTGTCATTAGGAAAATCCACGTCATTCCGGTAAAATTCAAATGTTTTTATAAATTAAATGAACAACTCCTTACAATTTCACATTTGTATTTCAAAAAAGCAGCGCTTTCAGAAAAATATATATATAAATTGCAGTGGAATACCCCATTCTGTGTAACAAAAACAATTTAGAGCGCTGCAATTGCATAAAGCTTTTATGATAAATTAAAATGGTTTGAAATGTGTAATAATTGACTTGATCCAGAGCACCGTGATTTTTTCTATCTGATATTCATAATTCACAATTAGTCAGACACAAAAAATCACTTCTATACATCCGTGTTGGCAAAATTAATACATTATAGTCATAAATTTAGTGGCAAATCATGCTTTTCGAGGGGGGACCGAAAATTAACGAGAATTATTTTATGGAGCATTGTAGGGCGCTAGTTCTAATTTGCCCCGCTAGGTGTTTTTACTGGACATCCTTTTGGATCTATTGCCCAAGCGTCATCTTGGGGAAACTTCTGAGCGGCCAGTGTGATTTTTTCGTAAACAGTGTTTGACGCCTTCGGCGATTTTGCAATGGCAGACAAAGTTTTTTTCCTGTCATGGAAATCAGCAGCGGAAACTGTTGCAATGCAAGCAAGGGTTTACGCATGGTTTTCTCATTTTAAAAGTGATCGAAAGACAATGTTCGTTTTTTTTGTTTGAATTGAACAAGCATAGTCAAATTTGTCGTTCTGTATGATTAAATTATTCTTTAATTTTCACACAAAGTCTGATATAATATTACTTGCAGATAACTTCATTGCATTTCGTATGCATAGTCGTGCAACATGAAATATTTATAGACACTTTTTAACTGAAAAAATAAGAGTAATTTATTTGAAAATTATGTTTCTTTCTAAATAATGCCTTTCTGAAAGATTTGTTCTTCATTTTTTTATGCAAAATTCTTAAACGTAGGCTTAACTATAAAGCAAGGAATGATAATTTTATTTAAACGTCAACGTCACTGGGTAAATATTAGCACAGATGGCAATGTAGTAGATAATTAGGTATTTGTAATTCTACGACATACGTCATTATTACTTATGTGTTAGAAAATAATGCCACTATTTACGTATATCTGTCACACCACGTAAATTAAATAGATATAGGTCAAATAATATTTCTCTTTCTAATAAAAAATGTTATTAAGCTACTATTGTAAAGTGATGTATATTATTCTTTCTTCGAACAAATGACCTTCAATAGTCAACTTATTATATAGACACAGAATTTCTAAAAGAAAAAAATATGTAGACTACAAATTGAAAATTACATATCTAAATATTTGTAGAAACGCTATAATATAACTTCATTCTATTCATTTTAATAAATATAATTTCCATTTGGTCTGAAGTTATCCACGGATCACGCAGCTGCCAGCTGTGCTTCTTTCGTTTTTTCTTGGTTATCTGGGCTTATTATTTTCACTAGTATTTTGGCACAAAACAGTTTCACCGAGATGTTTACTTTCGTAAATATCAGGTTATCTTTAAATGTCACTATGCACTATGACGTTTAACTTTGTGTCAAAATCAAAATGGCCGCGCTGATGAACATCTTACGTCACTGGGCAAGGGACAAGGCGGAGAAAAACGGCCGCGTTTTGAACAGTCATTTTTTTGAATTGCAATTTTTTCATTATTAAAGATTGATTTGGGGATAAATAAAAAATATGGGTGTATTATTTTTCATTACTCTATCGAGTAAAGTTAAACATGAAAAATCGTTCATGACCTCATTAAAGATAAACCATCGACTCCCAGAACGGCCGAAAGCATTGTAAAATCCGTTATGCCATCGTGTCTGATCGTCGTAGAACAATCGATGAATGCCAACGAATTTTGACTAAAAATTTAAAGATGGAAAGCGTCGCAGCGCAATTTGTCAGATGTGCTAGCATTTGAAAGAACAGTCAGAAATCAACCCGGATTTTTTGTAAGCTCTGCCAAGCATTGCTGCTGATTTCCCTAACAAGAAACAGAACTTGATCACGATGCTTTTTAATGTCCGCCATTGTAAAATCGCCGAACATGTCAAACAGAACACCGCTTACGAAAAAAATTACCCCTGTGGTGGAAGTATGCCGTATAGAATTCTATTAGTGACGTCACATTATCGCAAATTTGGCAGCACGCCGTCAATACGCAATGATTCCCTCCTCCCCGAGCACCACTTATAGTATCGCTTCGTTACGCGAAAAAGAAGCTGTCGCATTCATTGTTTATCTTTGTCATATAAATGTAAGAAAGCATATCCTATCTCTTTCTTTTTAATTTTTGACATATAGTGATTTTTGATTTGAATGCACTTCGATGTAATTTAAAGTCAAAGTAACTAATAGATATCAAAGTACAGACAGCAAAAATGATATAAAAAATATGGTTACACTTCTCCTTAATAATGGAGAAACTGCATTTGGATGCAGTGAATTTGCCATGTATGGACTTTGCCGGTTATACAAAAAATTCACCATATCTTTTGTCAGCCTGTACGTATCTATGAATAAGGTTTCATTTATACTAAATGGATCACTGGCATCTCTTAAAACTCTTCTTTGTACGTTTTGTCGAAAGATTACATTTTGCCTTTCCTCTTCCAACAAATGATGTGCAGCATCAGCATGTAGCTGAACAGGCAACATAATGCGTTATTATTTTCACTGAAATACAACATGTATCTAATTTAATTTCTAAAAGAAGGAACCACGGAAGAAACTAATAATTTTATACAAAACTTACAATACTATCAAAGGGACAGTACTAACTGACATCTGTCAAGTAAATATTTTTATGTCAGGTTATACAACAAATGCAATATATTTGCATATTGGTTAATACATAAACGAAGATCATTGACGTATTATATAAATGGACGCAACGTAGGTACTGCTTTACTGTATAAGCATTGACGCACACCTTAGAGAAGGATAGAGCTAAGTTAGGGGCAAAGTCAAAAGATGAAAAATAACACAGAGTGCTTAGGAATATTCATCTCATTTATAAAAATGACAATGTAAAATATAGTTCATATTCGATTTAACATAAAATATTTCATTCGTATATTAAATTACTTGTAAAAATTACAAATATAGAAAAGTACTTTTGCTTTAGCTAATATTATTTATTTAAAACTATTTTTATACACATTTTAGGTATAGTCCGTCGATTGAAAATGATTTCTGCATCACAGAATGTTTGGATGGCTTGAGATTGTGTCTTCTAACTGAAATAAGCCAGTCTGTTCACAGTTCATCTTTCGGAAATCTACTCGAAAAACATTCATATAAGATATGACAGTTTAGTTTACGGAGAATAAGAAAGACTTGTGAAATTTTATGTCTTTTTGATAACGAACTGTGCATCCATTTACACTGCATGGCATTACCATTTTAAAAGAATTCTGAAATATAAATGAAATCACACTTATATGCATAGCATGAATGACAGAACATAACCTGAATTACCAGCAAACTACAATCAAATTATTTGTATTTCACATTAAATCAAAATTACTTACTTTGTATTGTAACTAACTCTTAGTTAGAGATATGAATATTATTTTTACTAATATTCTGAGAAAATATATTGCACTTTTACTAGCTGTCACTACTGTCAGACCAGCAAACAAAACAACAGACCGCAACAATGTTTTTGTTTGACGTTGCCCCGCTTATCTATCTTTCCTTTTCTAAGGTGAGCGTCAATTCCTCTCTCTCTACGTTGGGTCCATTTATGTAATATGTCAATGAACGAAGATACACGAAGATAAACGCTACTGTAGAATTCTATTTCACATGCTACGTCGGTTTCTATTTGTAGAATCGCTTTCGCGTCTATTCTACAATAGAATTCTACATGGCGTGCTTCCACTACTGATGTTTGGGCAACAGATCCCAAAAGGTGTCTAGTGAAGCCACCTAGCGGGAAAAGTTGGAACTGCCAGAAAATAATTCTCGTTAATTTTGGGTTCCCCCTCGTACATATAAGTAAGTCCATCACGACTTTAGGAAATAAAATTCTACTCATTGTCCGACCTGAGATCTAGTAAATTATAGTCATTACAACAATGAATAAAATCTAGGAGACGTTTTTACATAAACTACTTAGTACGGAATTATAAATGTATGGCACAACTATGTGTTATACATGCTAATGAAAGTGATTTCTCTAAAACGTAAGTAGCACAAGCGGCAAACGATATATTTACCCGTAATATTGTACTACAGCTTTCGAGCTACTTTCCTGATTATAGCACACAAGGACGTACTGACACGTTATAAAATATTGGCAAATTAAAATTATAGGAATGTAGTGGACAGTCTTTAAATTAGCACCTACTTTGATTTTAAAATTCAACAATTTATATATTTATTTATACTTTGCGTCATCGTAATTTCTTAATATTACCCAATTTCGGTCGGTACTTGGCTAAATTATAATATAAATATGTCAATGAAAGATCGCTTCTATAGTCAGAAAAATTGACTGTCAGGACCAGCAATAAAACTATAAATATCGTAATTATGACTAAGCGGCATATCGCTCACAATTTGCTTTGTAATATTGGATGCCACCGAGCCTTTTTTACGCCGCTATACTCATGCATTGAAACGTTCCTCTACCTAATCTATATAGTAAAATAATCTTACTGTTCCTCTAACATAAATGCTATTTTTATTTGAAATAATGTTTCATTCCCATAAGAATTGATTTCAAACAGAACTAGCATTTATGTTAAAAGAACAGTAAGATTATTTTAGTAATACCGAGCAGTAGACATGTATAGAAATCTTTCAATGTATGAATAGAGCGGCGCAAATAATGGCCCTTAGCGTCCAATGATATACAGCAAACAACAAGCGATATGCCGCTTTATTATAATTTTATTGGTTGACCCGGTATAGTCAATTTTTTCGACTATATCTATTATAAAATTACGATGAGGCACGTTAAAATATAAGACTGATATTCTGAACTTCCGACTAAACAGACAACTATTTCTGAGATGATTTCTAAACTGATTAAAAAGAACATATGATTAAAAAGTATTTGAATGTGATTATGGTGATGGAATGAGAGAGAGAGAGAGAATCAGGATGAAAAGAAGGATTAGACAAAAGAGAAGAATTTTGAGAGAAATAAGAAAAAGGAAAGCCAATTGTATTCTAGATTGGACATAATTTTGGAAAATACTGTCTCCAGAAAATTATATTTGATGGTAAGATTCATGGGAGAAGAGGAAGAAGGAAATTTGGAATTATGACGGACATCAAGGCCGGAAGAAATTATGTCAGGATAAAGGACAGATTGATGTGGAGTCAGCACTTTCGCTGAAACATGTCTTAAAACAAATTTTACGTCATAACGATGATAATAAATAAATAAATAAATACTCATTTTTGAGTGTGCCAATATGCGTCTACCTGCAGATTTCCGCAATGATGGCACATAGCTGTCGTAGAAAGAGCACCACGCTTGAAAGTTGTAAATAATTTTAAGTTTAACTTTGGATTTACAACTTTTGAAGAAGAAAACATAGATAAACAAACAAATATCAGAAGGACACGTAATAATTAACACAAGCAAAGTGAATAAAATATCAAATACAAAAACGCTCGCAGTAACTACTAGCACCATCTGTGTTTTAACCAGGGATGGAAAACATAACGTAACGATACACGATAACGTTATAATAACGTTTCATTTATTTTTTCAATACCGTAACAATAACAAAATAACGTTATGTAACTCTAACGAAACAAATAACGATTCACTATAACGTTATCCATATTTACAAATTTAAGATTTTGCCGTTGAGAATATAATTTTCTAATTTACCGATGTTTTGCTAATTTTGTTAATAATATATTATTTATTATAAAATACTTGACACCTTTTATTTACCCGTTTTTATTTAAATATAATTATTCCTTTTTCTAATTTTGTATTTACAAATCAGTATTTTTTTGGTAATAGGTAGATAATTTTCAATTGTAGAATAAGGTGTAAAAAAATATTATCAATAATTTTTTATATGAATTTTTAATTATATTTATTACAAATTTGAGAAAGAATAGTTATTTTAACGTTATAATAACGAAGTAAAAATACCGTTACTATAACGTTACTTTGTTTTTTAAAAGTTATTTTTTACGTTATGTAACGAATTATTATTTTTTATAACGTACGAAATAACGTAACGTTTCGTTAACGTTATCCCATCCCTGGTTTTAACGGCATATATTCAATCATGAGCAGAAACCACGCAAAAGCATATCGAAATGACGTCACAGTTTTCAAGGACGTTTCTATAATTATTATTATATTACGATAGTCAGCTGAGTAGCTGGTTGCATGTTTAGCGAGGAGCTCAGAATATCAGCCCAAGTTATTAAAAAATAAAAGTGTAAAATTTGGCACTATTTCTGTAATTTGGAATGTAGTATCACAAAAAACGTGTCAGTACGTTAGCACTAGACAATTTTTCAACTGCCTCAAAAATATGACAAAATACAGTGTACACAAATAAAACAATAAATACTTCCTGTAGATAAAAAACAACATGGATGTATGTAATAAAACTATGGCAATATTAAAATAGATGTTTCACGTTACTTGTTCGTATATGGCAACTAGGAGATTTTCTCATTTAAGTCCTTGGAGTGCATAAAATAGACATGGAAATTTAAATACACGTATCACACGACAAACAGGGGTGCCACAACACCACATATGCATGTGCAGTACACATACACCGTATGCTGTCAGGCAGGCCATCCGACACCTTATTATCATTATATACATCTTGCAAGTGTCTACTAGTACGCATTCATTGACAGTTAAAGAACCGAGAGTTAGATATTGGTTGAGAACTTGCAAGAGATATGGGCAGAATGCAGAAAACTACAGATCAATATTAGTTTCCCCGTTACTAACCTCTTGAAGCAGATCCTGGGCAGCAATCGCTTTCAGCACGTTCTTTTTGCTGGTTTCTTGAATTTCACCGCCGACTAGGAGTTCGTCGAGTATGAAGTATGCTTTTTCGAAGTTAAATATGATGTCAAGTTCGCATACCTACAAGCATTTTCATGAATTTTTGGGACACTTACATCCGATTTCAATGTCTACACTTAAAATTTTGAATCAAATAAGGTTAGTTTAATATTTTATTCACAATCGGTTAGTAGTATGACGATTTCTAACTTTTAAAAAGTTGGGAAGTTAGTTAACCTCATTTTCCAAGAGGTTGGAAAATAGCTGCTCCCGCTTTGAGAGATCAATGCGTATCAGTGATGGGTATTTTCTATATATAAACAAAGCTTTTTTACAATTTATGATGTGGCCAACACAATAGCTCCCGCCATTTACAGCTCGAGTCATAAAAAAAATTAAGTTAATCCGTATTTTTGGATTCTTATTTTACTCTAATTTTGACAGTTTATTTCTTAAAATATAGTCTAATCTAATCCAAGTAATTGCCTTTTTTAAACCCCTCAACAGGATTAAATCCCAATTACGGAGTGGGTTCACATTCACACACATCCATGCCTTAGTGGGATTCGAACCCAGAGCCCCGAGGACACTCATGACATGAGGCGTTGTTCTAACCATTGAGCCACCGGAGCTATAATAAAATGAAGATTAAATTTTAAATACCGGGATAGAATAGAATTCACTAATCCAAAAATGAGGATTAGCTTAAACATTTTTGTGAATCGTTAATTTTTATTATTCTAAATACATACCTACAAATTTATTTATACTGGAAACTGTATTGAATTCCTTTTCTATTGTTCTATTTACTTTTTCTTTTTAAAACGATACCAATATTATTTTGAAATGATTAGTTCGTTGATAGTGACATTTATCTATCAATTACATACATTTGAATAACTGCTTTTTGTTTGTTTAAAGCGTCGGTTCTGGGGTTTAAATTAGAGATTTTATAAATTTATTCATTAAATATATAGAAAAATTATTAATGCAAATCTATAGAAAATTTAATAATCTTTAATTTTTATAATAACAGTAATCTCCAAAACATAACATTTAAAGGTATTTTTCAAGGAAAAACTATTTTCAGCTTCTAGTAAAGTGTCATTTCCGGTTATCCGATTTTCACCAAAATCTAATGGGCTCTTTCCATTACAGAAAAAGTTCGAAATACAAGGTTTCAAAATTTTCTGAATGATAGTATTTGAGTTAGAGTGGAGGATCCACACATACACACAGACTTCATTGTGAAGATATTAAAATTGGATTCTAGGGACCTTAAAACGTGGTCATTTACCAAAATCTCGATTTGCGATTTTTAGCACGATCCCTATACCTCCCTTGCCAAGGGTAGCGGGAGGTAAAAATGGATAAAATATTGTAAATAATACAAGTAATCAATGGAATGAAATCAGTATTTAAGGTTAAAAATCAAACTGACAGTTCATGTGTTATTTTATTAAAACTGGTACTTTTATTTATATCCCCATCATTGGTAGCTTAGCTGCTTAAATTATATAATACAAATATTTTTACCTTTGATATTGGAAGAAACGAATGAATTTGTAAATAATATAAATAAGTGTAGATAAATGTGAAATCAAAATTTAAGGTTAGAAATCAAACTGACAGTTCATGTGACAAATGAACAACAATCTCAGACCATTCGCTTATTTATGTTTATTTAAATATCAATTATTAATTTTTTAATTCAGATTGTGAATAAAATAGTATGTAAACCTCGGTGAAAAGTTTCATTTTTCAAATCTTAATTTTTTAATTTTGTGCGTTGATTGTGTAAAAAACATAATAAACATTGCGGTCAGTAAGTGCTCTTTTACCGGTATCGGATATATTGGAGAGCACTTTCTGCCCTTAATACTTAAATAACTATACTGATATGGTTTCCAAGACAGTAGGTTTTATTTATTGATCAAGATTTGGTTGCTAAGATAACCAAGGCAGTAAATGGTACAAAAAACCCACGGGCGGTAAGTGAATAAATCATTTGTACATCATCTTAGCAACAGTATTAGAATAAATATAAATCATAGTTGCCTTGAGTAAAAAAACTAAATTCGCCATCAAATAAGTATGGAATGATATTCAACTTATTCCCTTCTCCGCACCCTGTACCGTGCCCTACGATACTGCCGCGTCTCATAATTTAACATTTTCAATATTGCCCATGAATTGACAACAGTGAAGAAATCTCCAGGCCATATTTATTTGACAGAAAAAGACCATTTCAGAAATTCAAAGAGCATGCGCCAAGTGTTAGACTGCGACAAAAAGTTAGTGCCGATTGCCGTATAGCCAGTTTTGTTTTTGTATTGTTTGTTTCGTTTTTAAAATAATTATGACGGGTACTAAACTTCTGGTCCACACAATATTGCCATTTGAAATGTTTTGTCTGGTTTAGAAAATAAAAAGTTAGGTTAGGTATAGTAATACAATTTTTATAATTGATTGATGAATGGACTTCAACTTTTCACATAGGAAAATAAGTTTTTATTTGTAAAATAAGAATTGAAATCATGTCTTGTACTCAAATTCATGTTAACAACTTCTGTGTAGCTTTAAAATTTAAAACAATACCGGGGTCGCGTAAAAATTTGAATTGCCGCCATATAACGGCACTAACTTTTTAGTTGAAAAAGTAAATGTAGTGGTCGCTCAAATTTCTGAAATGGTCTATTATTGGCGATTAAAATGTCCTATTGGGATTTTCAAGTATCAAGAGATGGCGCTGATCGCATTAAACACTGGTACACTTTTTATTGACGTGTGTCAGCGTAGCATTTCTGTCAATTGCATTTCTTTAGTTTTCGTATTATTTTCTCATTTATTAGTAGTTTTTATTTATAATTCAAGTATGTATAATAGAGTTTTTGTAGTCATATAGTTGTAGTTTCATGTAAATGTCAAATGTGTACCACTGTTTGTAGTTCTAATAGTCGACGCTAGTTAGCGTTTTCTTATTTGAAAATCCCAATAGAGGCGCTGTTTTCATTTAAAATGGTCGACTGAGTTGGTAATTTTCTAGGGCATAATTGGCTTCTATTTCCAATTAAAAGGGTTCAAAAATAATCCGCTTGGTGGCTACGGATTAATTTCAGTCGCGAATAACCGTAGTATTAATTTTGACAATATTTTTAAATTTTATTCGATCAATTGTATAAAAATGCTACATAAAAAAATTACGGTATACAATATTATCCTCTGGCGATAAACTGCACTTAACAAATAACTAAACTGTAGCAGAAAAAATAATTATTTCTTATTGTAACGCGAATATCGATTTAAAAAAAGTATTTATAATTCAAATAAATGTTTTGAACAGTGCAAACAATAGGAAAAAATAATTTAAGCAAAGTCGCGGCTAAACAATAAATAGAACATAAATGATAAATGTTTAATACTTACGCTTCCGAAATACTTATCGAGAAGCTCCACATAGCGGTGTATGATTTCCAAAGTTAATAATTCATTATCATTTTGCTCGATAGCGCAACAAAAGTATAAACTTGCATACCTACGACAAAGAAATTAGCAACGTCTCACCTATTAAACATTTTATGACTGTACACACCTTTTGTAAACGATTTTGAGATCACGCCATTCCAAGAAGCTACACATTTTTGGTTTCCTTGCTAATATTGTAGTAATAAGCTCTCTTGTGATCTTTTTCTTTAGTTTGTCTGGATGGGCAATATACCATTTTTGTAAACGTAATTTGCCTTGTCGGCTAAATAGTAACATAAATTGCATCTGCAAGTATAGAATTTTTAAGAATTGGTGCATACAAATTTACATATTTCAAGTAAAAAAAACTTACCATGCGGCAGGTAAATTATTTATACCAGATGAATCTTATAACTTATAACACTACAATATTAAAATAAGTTTAAGAATTTATGGGCCACACAGCCACATACTGCCATTTGGCTTGTCAAACACAAGACAAACTAGTTAGAAAATTAAAAGTCACTGTGAAATTCCCAAGATTCTTTAGTAATTCTAGGGGAATTTACATTTATTCTAGTTTTAACCTGCTTATTGTGATTTGTTTTATAGTTCAACCAAACTGCAATGATTTCTGCTGACATATTTTTCACATATTTATTCGTTATTTACTTGATTAACGCAATAAATTATATTTTTATGTTAATAGTCATGTCACTTTTGATATATCATGAATTTAAAGCTAAATAAAGCCCGAAATCGAATGTTTTTACCAGGAATTTTAGGTGTACACTCTGAACAAAATTATACCACAAACCGCAACAGATTCTCAAAAGAATCTGATGTGGCCAGCACATGATCTCCCTCTAATTTCATATTTAAAAGAGCAATGAGTTTTAAGTGAAATATCTCTTTCGGTTGATCGTTTGTAAACAAAATCTTATAATCATCTTCATCTAAAATCTAATTTGTTGTTCCAATAAATAGAAAAGTCGGTAATATGAAATTTTGGATTATAATTTATTGTTTTTCCTCGAAAATTTATTAAGAGCTCCAAATTAAGTACCACTTCCGGTTTATGACATATAGTCAAAATCTAATAAGTTGTTTCAAATTAGATATGAGCTATAAATACCAAATTTGAGAAGTTTTGCATCATATTTTAATATATTTTTTCAAGAAAATATATTTGAAGTTTCCTATAAAGTATCACTTCCAGTTTATCATTTTAGCAAAAATTTAATATGTCGTTCTCATTAACATAAAAGTATGAAATACCAAATTTGAAAATTTGTATTATATCAATATATTTTTTACGAAAATCCGTTTAAAACTTCAAGTAAATATCACTTCCGGTGTATAAATTTTAGCCAAAATCTAATATGTTGTTCCCCTTGATATAAAAGTCTTAAATACTAAAATTGAAAAGTTTTGGATTATAGTTTAATATAATTTTTCATTAAAAACTGTTATGGGCGTTAAATAACGTATCTCTTCCGGTTGTCCAATATTACCCAAAATTTAATCAACTCTTTATATGAATTCAAAAAGCTTAAATACGGAAAATAGAAATTTTTGGAAGTTTGATATAAGAGAGTGAAGCAATAATTCTAATATAATATTTAAATTTAAATTATACTGCCGCCGCGTTGCCTTGACAACGGCGAGAGCTTACTCCTCATTGGCTGCTGAGCGCAGGCGATTGTTTCAACAATAATGAAGAAAATTTTCAAGTATATTGTTGTGTTCGTCGTAATTAATTAAAGTTTTCAGTGATTAAAATGTTAGTATCATTAATAATTTGTATGTCAATCGATTAATGAATGTATAACGATCATTTTAATATAATTTTGTGTGGTTCTTTTGTAAATTTATATAAATAAATAATTTCTTATTATAGGGTAAATAATGCGCACCGCCGGACGCCTGGCCATCTTGATAAACAATTTACTGGGTGAGTTTATGTATTAATTTTCTTATAATAAATAATTCAGTTTGGATAAAATTTATGTTTATTGTCTTAGCGGACCGGGTTTAAATCTGTATCACGTTTTGAGTTCAGAAGGAGATGCATTAGTTTGTAAGTTAGCTCTTCCCCCGTTCTCGAATTTTTATTCCTTGAAATCGTTTTCATTTGAACTCATTCGCGTATAGAAAACTTTATGTAATAAATTAATATTCTTTGGATGAAGTATGTTATTGCTTGGAGTGTAGCGACGATGCTAGCGACATCGTTGGTCATACGTTTACACGTAAGAGAACATTTCGCTTTGATGATGTATATAAGGAAAGGACAACTCATTTAAGTTTGTTTTGCATAGGCGTACTTTTTTGGCACTTGGATATATTTCCAACCACAATATTTCGCGCGCAGATCTGGTATGAACTAGTGTCGGATCTAGTTTGAAAAAAAAGTAAGAAAAACTTTCTAGTTCTGTTTTATACACTTATACTTATATTACACAAATTTAGAGAAAATATTATTACTACAGAGTTAAAAATAACATCCATCTTTATTTAAATTTTGTAAATATTATTAAAATTCGAGAAAAATGGCATTTAAAATTCTGTGACGTCCTAAAGTGCGAAGTAATACAAACAACGAAAGCGAAAAGATAGGGTCCATATCCCTGCCTCTCTCATTACATTTGGGCTTAAAATTTAATTTGAATTAACGGTTAAATACTGAAAATTATTAATTATATAATTATATAAATAAATAAATATATCATCACGGCTTATTACCCATTGCTGGGTGTTCCAATCTGCCTTGTACACAGATTTCGGTAATGATGAAATATTTGCACCGTGCAGGCGCTTACCAGGCGTCACCTCACGGGTGCTCATTGCTGGCGTGGAGAGTACACCACAGAGATTAATTTTGTGCCATTTAAAATTCGAAATATTTGGCGCCTGTCGGGATCGAACCCAGTTCCTCAGATTCGCCACCTGACACTCAGGCACGCGGCTACGAGACCTCATGGGGTCTCGTTAATTATATCTTGTTCCATTTAAGCTATTCAGTATCATAGAGAATAAGGCATAGTTTGGAATTCTCTGATAGGCCGACATTTGAGACAAGAGACAAGTTTATCCTGTATAATTTCGGCTACTTAAAACTGGCGCTGATGTAAGCGGCGCCATCTGCTGAATGTATCAAGGATGCCAACTTATAACTATAAAAATCCCTATTTTTCGTTTGGTAACAGAAAGTTGCTGGATAATATTCAAAAGTACTCATAAAAAACTTAAGTAGGACAAAATTTCTTTATTAACATATTTTTTATTAGACAATATAAACATTATAATAAATATTACAGTTTAATACAAGGCAATAAAAAAAACATATTGATATTTCTTTATAAAACACGTCAGATACGCACAGATGCGTACATGTTCTTATTTGTGATGGTTTCTCCCACAGTCCATTCAATCGATGTGGCGCATGCTCACACCACTTCCCGAGGCTAGCCCCTTGCAGTCGCAAAGCATTGTACAGCACAGTCGTGCTAAGGTGCTGGTTGCCGACATTTCGGCGCGCGCCTGCTGCTGGGTAACACGGGACACATTCAGCTTGCAAATTTAACGATTTCGTACATTATTATCGCAAAACGCGTTCCGGCATTCTGCACCCGCGTTCAACAGTGCGGACGTCATTGACCTTTCGACGACTCAAACTCCACACTCAATACGACACTGAAAGGGTAATTACAACTTATATATCATTTACATTTGTATATCTACCTATTTTTCACACTTTTATTCCATGCCAAAAAAGTATTATATTTGGCAGAAATATATGTTATAAAATATAGTATTGAAGGATGTTTTAGAGAGTCGTAAATATTTAACAAGCAAAGTAAACAAATTTATGCAACCGGATATGATCTCTACAATGTTTCAAATGTTGAGTAACGTTTTATATGTATCTATACAAAACCGTTTTTTACCTTCCGTCACCTTTAGGTAAGGAAGGTATTGTCTTTGGTCAAAAAATTCGATGATGAGTTTTTACTCAATAAGCACGTTTTAGGGTCCCTAGAATACGAATTTACTATTTTTACGATGATGTCTGTATGTGTGTGTGTGTGTGTGTGGATGTGTGTGTGTGTGTGGATGTGTGTCTGTGTGTGTGTGTGTAACAAAATTTTCGTCTGCGATAACTCTAATACTACAGTTACAAAAATTATAATTTTTTTGTATACTTCTTCGTTACATCCATATGAAGAGCTGATTAGATTTTGGTTACAAATGGTCAACCGGAAGTACCATAATTTGAAGATTTTAACAGTTTTTCTTGAAAAAAACATGTTAAATATATTTTTTTCACATTTGATATTATAAATATTAAAGAATATTTTATTCTCTATACGATTTGACTGCATTTTATACTTAATATTAAATGGATATAGAGTTAAAAAATCTGATGTGTCCAGCACATTACCTTCCGTCAGTTCCATGTATTTTGTATAAATTTCATACGGAAAGTTCCTTGCTAAATTAAATATTCTATTTCTTGTACATTACCTTCCGGCAGTTGCATGTATTTTATGCAAATTTCATACAGAAAATTATTATTTTGTGACGTTTTCTATATACTGTGTAATGTATCTGCAGAAATAAAAGATTTATTATTATTTCTTGTACATTACCTTAAAGCAGTTGTATGTATTTTATACAAATTCCATACAGAAAGCAAAAGATCCTATACCTATTTCCAGTAAAATTATAATACAAACATACTATGTCAATTTCACTTCACACTGACATCTTTCAATCAAAATTTTCTTAATATAGTAGCTGTTTCCACAGCTATGGCTACTTTATGAAATTTAATTTCTTTATAATTTTTTAACTCTATATCCATTTAATATTAGGTATAAAATTCAATCAAATCGTATAGAAAATATAATATTCTTTAATATTTATAATAACATTAAATGTGAAAAAATGATATTTAACATAGTTTTTTCAAGAAAAACTGTTAAAATCATCAAATGAGGGTACTTCCGGTTGTCCAATTCTAACCAAAATCTAATCAGCTCTTCGCATGGATGTAACGAAGAGAAATACGAAAGAATTATAATTTTTAGAATTGTAGTATGGAAGTTATCGTAGACGAAAATTTTGTTACACACACACACACACACACACACACACACACACACACACACACACACACACACACACACACACACACACACATACATACACACACACACACACATACAGACATCATCGTAAAAATAGTAAAATTGTATTCTAGGGACCCTAAAACGTGCTTATTCATCAAAAACTCACCACCGAATTTTTTGACCAAAGACAATACCTTCCTTACCTAAAGGTGACGGAAGGTAAAAATTATAAAGAAATTAAATTTCATAAAGTAGCCATAGCTGTGGAAACAGCTACTATATTAAGAAAATTCTGATTGTAAGATGTCAGTGTCAAGTGAAATTGACATAGTGTGTCTGTCTTATAATTTTACTGGAAATATAGGATCTTTTGCTTTCTGTATGGAATTTGTATAAAATACATACAACTGCTTTAAGGTAATGTACAAGAAATAATAATAATAATAATAATAATAATAATAATAATAATAATAATAATAAATCTTTTATTTCTGCAGATACATTACACGGTATATAGAAAACGTCACAAAATAATAATTTTCTTTATGAAATTTGCATAAAATACATGCAACTGCCCGCAGGTAATGTACAAGAAATAGAATATGTATTTAATTTAGCAAGGAACTTTCCGTATGAAATTTGTACAAAATACCTACATAGAACTGACGGAAGGTAATGTGCTGGCCACATCAGATTTTTTTATTATTTGGTGCCAAAATGTGGCTAACATTATCATTGAAGTCTAGGTTGATGAATAAAATTTAAATTATAAGAAGAATAAATAAATAAATAAATAAATATATCATCACGGCTCAGTGGCGTATCCAGGACTCATTGTAAGGGGGGGCTGCCATGGACCTATTGCTTATATACATAGGTATACTGTTCACCGTCTAGTTAGCAAATGTAAATCATATTTTCAAACAATTCTGAATTGAAAATAACCAAACTAAACATGACAGTATGTTCATACTGTATTAATAAAAAAATCACTCTGAGCATAGGAATATACATTTAATAGAATTAAAAACAAAAGTGAAAAGGTGTCCTTAACGGTCGCCAGCCGTTAAGATGTATAACGGACGCATCATAGAATAACGAGAGATTTTGTCAAGGAAAATTTATAAACAACAAAAAAATTTGTCAAAATGACAGAAGAAAGAATTTTCGGAAGATATTCCTATATGTTTAAATTATATGTCAGTGTCATTACGAAAAATCTTGAAAGCCACATGGCCGATATATAAATAATAGGCATGGCTGATAACTTCAGCCCTATCCGTTATTTGCTTTATATCGGCCTAATAACGTTAATAACTATTTACGCACTACATTAAAGCGAAAAATAAATGATTCGCTTCTAACATTTCGTTAAAATTGTAAAACGATATTCTATTTTCTACTTCCTCTGTATCAATAGGTAAATTTTTATATTATACTATTATACGAGTACATGAGAACATGAGAGCTAACTATTAAGCCTATCTATCGCCATTGTACTTCTTATTGAATTTTTCAAATATTTTAATATATAAAATGCGGAAAATGATTAATTTAAATATATTATATTTTCAATTCATTGGACTTTAAGGGAGGGCTCAAGCCCACTAAGCCCCCCGCTGAATACGCCACTGTCACGGCTTATTACCCATTTCTGGGTGTGCCAATCTGCTTTGTACACAGACATCGGTAATGATGAAATATTTGCACCGTGCGGGCGCTTACCATGCAGGCGTCACTTCACGGGCACTCATTGCTGGCGTAGAGAGTGCACCACAGGGGTCATTTTTGTGCCATTTAAAATTCGTAATATTAAGCGTCGGTTGGGATCGAACCCGGTTCCCCAGATTCGCGACCTGACACTCAGGCACGCGGCCACGAGACCCTATACTGAGAATCAGTGTTGTGACAAATCATATTATAAAAGATCTAGACCAAGATCAAGATCTATAAAATTCATATGTTCTAGATCAGATCATAGGTCAATTTCTGCGATCGGATCTATTTTACAGATCGGATCAGGATTATGGGATCTGATTTTCTTAATCATAAAAAAGATAAGTAACGATTTTAAAATGCCTTTTATTTCTTTACAAAAAATAAATTAATTACAAAGAATATACCTAGCCTTATACCGTACACCTGGGAAGAAAAATTAGATACACACTTAGTTTTAATAATACTAAATTAATGAATAAAGTAGAAACAGAAACAATAATTTTAAATATTAGAATTGTTGAAATGTTATATATTAAGATAGGCCATTAATTTTCGTCCTTTCCAAATTTATTCAAGCTTCCCTTTAAAAATATTCAAAAGATTCAAATCAACTGTCACTTAAATTGCATCTTTGCAACACTAATTTGCACTAAGTTTCAATGGTGCAAATGACGGTAGGGTAGTATTGAATTTGAGATATATGAATTGTATAATATCTTTCGAACTTATTAATTCTATGGCTCTTATTTTATCTTTTTTAAGATCACATATTATAGTTTTTAGATCTAGATCCAGATCAAGATCTGAATACGTAAAAGGATCTAGATTAGATCAAAAACCATACTTAATGAACTAGATCAGTGTATAACCTCAATGATTGTTCTTTTGCGTCAAAAAAATCTGAATATTCCTACGAATGATTCCAACTTCAGAGCTGGAAGCCCTGGTAGGAAGATATATAAAGTGGAGATAAAGTCAAAATTTTACTAGCCGACTGTCGCGCGTATCTTTCCAGTGGCGTATTTACGGGGGGGGGGGGGGGTCCAGGGGGTCCGGACCCCCCCCCCCAGAAATATATATTTTTTATTTCCAAAACTCCAGTGGATGCTTGTCTGGGTAGGCAGGTGGCAGGTGAGGCAGAGCCTCACCAAACAAAAAATAACTATTAATATTATTTTAACAAATTAATAATTTTATGTAAATTAAATTTAAACTTATTCCGTTAATGCCAGTCTTTATAAATATCAAAAGAAAATTTAAGCCACCACCATAACTAATTTGTAATGCAGTTCACCTAATTTACACCCCGTAACGCTTGCCTCTCGAAGAATAGTATAATATCTAATGTTTTTGATAAAGTTTTTATTCCGGTAAGCAATACGTACGCTAGACAAAAATTTTTTTTCTGAATCCCTTCCCTCACCATAATTTTGGACCCCTCCCAGAAGAAAATCGTAAATACACCACTGTATCTTTCTGTTACATTTGTGAATGTTCAGATTAGACTGTGCTCAACAAAAATACCTCCTTTACGTTTTTATTATTTAATATATTTTTATATAATTATAATCTCTGTAATATTTGCATAGAACGTACCTAATATAAGTGGTAAATTTTTGCCGGAAAATTTTTGAGATTTTTTACGAGAGCTGGTTGCCTAGCAATTTATTGAGTGGCATTGACAAAGAAATCACGAGTTGTCAAACGAGTGATTTTTGATCAATGTCACGAGATAAATTGGCAACAGGCTCGAAATTTTTTCCAGGATAAAATTTAACCACGAATGGTATTCGGATGACTATTTTTTATATATTTTTTTTCTTGACAAAAATCTTCTAATTTTTATTGTGTTTTGAGGTGTTATATTTAAGTTTGCTTTTTCAATGTTTTAAATAGATTTCTGTCCGAATCGACTCGTTTTTAATAAAAACTGATAACATTGAAAATGTACACACTTTGACTAAAACGTCAAAAAAAAATCGCTTATAAAAACTCACTTGTAAAAATACATCTTATTTGCTTAAAGGGTGCGAAAAAATATTTGTGACGTTGTTTTGTCAAAATGAAACTTGGTAACTAGAAACCTGAATTTGGATTGGCTTATAAATTTATGAGTGAAATAGTCAAATATAATATAAGTGGTAAATTTTTGCCGGAAAAAAATTGAGATTGTTACGAGAGCTGGTTGCCTAGCAATTTATTGAGTGGCTTTGACAAAAAAATCACGAGTTGTCAAACGAGTGATTTTTGATCAATATCACGAGATAAATTGGCAACAGGCTCGAGTAAAGCAATCGGAAAATTTTTCCAGGATAAAAAACAAGAGTGGTATTTGGATGACTATTTCCAAAATAAAAATCAGGTAATCATTTATATATTTTTTTTCGTGACATTTAAATTCTTTGTTATATCTTCTACGGATTTACTTAGAGATAAAAAAAATTATACCTATAAAATAATCTGTTGTAATAAATCTCACAGCCAAGGAAACTGTTTGAGACATTAAAATGTTTGTTATTAACAGATAAATATATAAATATATTAAGTTCGTAATATAATTTTTCTGATGACAAAATGATTACAATAGAATTAAAAGAAATGTTAAATAATACGTATGTAACATAAAATGGAATTGGCGAGAGGCACTGTGCTGGCAGTATTCTTATGATCCTGTATAAATTAGTTAACTTCGCTTGATCGTAAATGTAATGTTATTAACACATTTGGGAACTAAAGATGTCAATTTAATTTATGAGCTAATAGAACTAACATGAAACAGTTATTAATTTGAGATAAAATATAACTATTACAATTTTATTAACTACAATTAATATGTACTATTTATTTACTCCAAGGTGGTAGGATTTGTAACTTTTTTATCAAAATATATTGGACATATATCTAATAAAGAAACAAATACATATTTTGTTATAATTAGAAAGATCTATATTGGAAAGTATATTCAAATTATTTCTCTTTCTTTCATAAATTTCTAGGTCCGCCCTAGTCAATGTTAATTAATCCTTCCATTAGTCAAAATGAACGGTCATTTCAGAAGCAATTATATCACATATCGTTACCCTAAACAAGCTCTTTGCCTAGCATAAAATGATTAGTACGCATTCGCACTCATTACTAAAATTGCTGTTTGCGTTTTTCATACGCCTACGAAACTTACGAGCAACCCGAAACGTATCATTGAGAAGCTGGTTGCTTTTTCATATTGGATGTTAAGCACGATACCCGTATTGGTTTAATTCGATTATTGGATTATCAAATATATCGATTTTTGTTAAACCCTTTGTATTCTTCATTGAATAAGATGTCCTTTACCTAAATAAGTTCATGATCAATGCAGAATCAGTGGGTTCACAATTCAAGTATAAAAATAGATTTGATTGGCGCTCCTTAATTTAAAAATAGTTATAGAATATTTTCAAGCAAAATTTATGCACATAAATTAAATTTAAAATGTGACAATTTTAGATCTAAATAAATAGTTACAACCCCAACAACATTTCATGGTCGCTTGCAGACTTTTTTACAAAGTGGGTCGAAATTTTTGAAGGTCAAACGTGTTTTAATGCAACGTAAGATAATATAGAGTTCTTCACAATGAAGCAAATTTAACAAATTCTTAAAAAATTAAAATCAATATTTTATGACGAAAATGCGTATGTACGCTCTAAAAGCGTAGAATTGCCTCTTCTACTAGGCTTTATGATGCGAGATGCGAGCATAAGCAATAACTACAGAAACAGACAATCTGAAAATACAATGTTGCATTAAATTAAAATATATTACTGAGTAACAATATATTATTCTATTGAACTGCACAAAATAAAATGTATAATAATTAAATGTTAATTAAATCGCGCTCCTCACAAAATACGGCAACCCTAATCATACGTAGGTACTTTTAATATAAATAAATATGCAATGTCCATTCATTATTTACTTTTCTATTTCTTTATTTCTGTATAACTGTAAAATCAATAATTGTGAAAGTTTTGAGAAGAACGTGATCATAAAATGATTAGAATAAACTACGGCATATTAAAGAAAATACCGAAGATAATGTAATATAATAACAGTACATAACATAATTTACTCATTCTGACACTTCAGCTATTTCGTACTTAGTAATAAATGATACATTGAAATGAAATAATAAAATTATAATTTTATTTTTAAAAATGGATACAGTCCATAAATGAAAAGGGGGGTCAGTCGACTCTTTCGACCCCCCCCCCCTGTGGGCGCCTATGGCCTGTTTACGTTTTCAATAAATTATAAAACCTACACTAATGGTTAGAAATTTAATCAAAATTATTTCTGCTACTTTAAATATAGGCTTAAAACTTAAAAAAAACTACAGGCCAAATGTCGGGTGATAATAATTTCATCGGAATTTTAGGGTTCATCTTGTAGTCAAGACCACAAAGTATAATACGAAAGGAGTGGATAAGAGGTTAGAAAAAATTTCACCCATAATGTAAAAGGCGAGTGAAGAGAGAGATACATATAAGTAGGCCGCGTTTAACATACAAAGTTCATTGTAATAATAGGTTTGTTCGTTTCGCTACCTTGCGTCTACGGTTAGTTCTCCCATTAGTGTTTGATTTCTTTACCAAAATACAACAAAAGTGACAGATATTTAAACAACTGTCATTTGAACTTCAAAATCAACGTACGTGTGCATAGGGCGCCCACAGGGGGGGGGGTCGAAAGGGTCGACTGACCCTCCTTCCATTTATGGACTGTATCCATTTTTAAAAATAAAATTATAATTTTATTTTTTCATTTCAATGTATCATTGTATTTTTTATAATTATTGGTAATATTTTCTTATATTTTAATCAAAAATTTAATACATACTATCTATTACTAAGTACGAAATAGCTGAAGTGTCAGAATGAGTAAATTATGTTATGCACTGTTATTATATTACATTATCTTTGGTATTGTATTTTCTTTAATATGCCGTAGTTTATTCTAATCATTTTATGATCACGTTCTTCTCAAAACTTTCACAATTATCGATTTTACTGTTATATAGAAATAAAGAAATAGAAAAGTAAATAATGAATAGACATTGCACATTTATTTATATTAAAAGTACCTACGTATGATTAGGGTTGCCGTAGTTTGTGAGGAGCGCGATTTAATTAACATTTAATTATTATACATTTTATTTTGAGCAGTTCAATACAATAATTATATTGTTAGTCAGTAATATATTTTAATTTAATGCAACATTGTATTTTCAGATTGTCTGTTTCTGTAGTTATTGCTTATGCTCGCATTTCGCATCATAAAGCCTAGTAGAAGGGGCAATTCTACGCTTTTAGAGCGTACATACGCATTTTCGTCATAAAATATGATCTCAATTTTTTTAAGAATTTGTTAAATTTGCTTTATTGTAAAGAACTCTATATTATTTTACTTTGCATTAAAACTCGTTTGACCTTGAAAATGATTAAAAATTCGCCTGCGGCGCATCTTTTCTTACAACAAAAATTTCGACCCACCTTGTAAAAAAGTCTGCGGGCGCCCATGTACGTGTGGTTAAAACGTAATGCAAAATCTATACTTTTAAAAACCCGATACTTTGTACGTCCGTTATTAAAGACGTAACGTTAGCGTTGACGGAATCTTCTCGTACGTCATGCAAAAACTTACTGATGCACGACGAGACGAGAATACTCTCGCATCTTGTCTCGTCTCGTTACATTATGCGAGAGGAGAACGAGAACGAGATTGCAGTTTAAAATTCGAGGCGAGATCGATATAACAACTGCGAGAAGCGAGAAATCTCGCGAGAATCTCGCAATAAAAAGTGTTTGTAACTTTATAGCTTTGATTCATAAATTCAATGAAAAATGCACCGTACAAGTAGTAGAGACAACGCTAATTCATGCATAGAACACGTAATTGTGAAAATTATATGAATTCACAATATTTTTTGAGTCTATTTAGAATCGATTAGTATCGGTCTCTGAGCGAGAAATTGCAAAAATAAAGACAAAATCGGTATTGCATCCAATACAACGAGTTTTCTCTAATATTTCAGCGTCTAATTCACCCCAGTTAAAACCACGGTTAATAATACTCTTGTCTCCCCTGAAAAGTAAAGGATGATATATTAAGCATCGATGGAAGCCAACAGGGAGAGAAGCGGAGTGATTGGTTGCCAGCGGGTTACCAGTGTAGCGGTTTTTTATGACTTAATCTTTCTTAAATAGTGGCATATATTTAAGGAAAAAGTGTAGGTACTTTTAGTTACATAATAGTATATTAAAGAACGTGTTTTATAAGACATGTTTTTTTTGCACGCGTCAAAATTTAGAAAACGAGCGTTAGCGAGTTTTCTAATTGACAAGTGCGAAAGAAAGTCATAAAATGAGTTCTTTATACTATTTTTTATATTTTGCGCCTTCTACAATAACATTTACTTACTCAATTTGTGTTTATATTTGCAACCATTTGTACATTTTCATGTAAATAATCTTCCCTAAATAAAAAAAAATAATATCTCGGACACGAAAAGAGATATCGACCTGTGGTTTTCAAATCTTAAATCTACATTCTTCAAACTACGTAAATACAAATTTTCAGAATTTTTAATTTTTTTAAAATTTCCACCCTTTTTTAAACCACACCATCCTCATACCCAAAAATGGGTGTGCGGTACACCTTCAACGACCTCACCAGTAAATTCCTCGTACCAAAAAACATAAGTATACCAATTTTCATCAAAATATTCCAACGGATACATTAATTATTAAACATTCCTTAAAATTGTCAAAAACTGAAAAAATCGCAAGGGGTACACCTTAGATTTTTTGCGATTTTTGGTCATTTTCAGACTTTTCCTTCTGGAGATTGTAATAGTTGTTCAAAAATTATGAAAATTGGTATGCTTATGTAATTTTGCTCGTAGAATCTAATGGTGATATCGCCAGCGGTGTATAATTGACCATTTTTGGGATATGACCCAAAAATGGGCATTTTTGAGCAAAGTTTTGAGGCCGAATATCTCGGACACGAAAAGAGATATCGACCTGTGGTTTTAAAATCTTAAATCTACACTCTTCAAACTACTTAAATACAAATTTTCAGAATTTTTAATTTTTTAAAAATTTCCACCCTTTTTACCCACTCCATCCTCATACCCAAAAATGGGTGTGCGGTACACCTTCAACGACCTCACCAGTAAATTTCTCGTACCAAAAAACATAAGTATACCAATTTTCATCAAAATATTCCAACGGATACATTAATTATTAAACATTCCTTAAAATTGTCCCTAAATAAAAAAATAATAATAATTTCGACATTATATTATTAAAATGAATTGTCAATTAACTAAAAATAAATTAGGTAAAAATGGGTTAAAGAAACGTTATCTAGTTCCAACGGTCTAAAACAAAAAATTGCGTATCGTAATGACTTTATTATGAATGCAAAATATAAAAAATAATTTTTAAATGTTTAATTTGTTTTACTGATAACAATGTGTTCTTATTGAAATAGTTTAGAGATCACAATTAGATGATAAATTGGATATTTTAGAGGTAAATTAAATTATTTACCAACTTATCACATTTTCTGGTGACCGTAAATGAATAAACATTATGTTCGTATTGAAATAATTTAGTGACCAGAATTTAGTGTTTCGTCTCTTTATTATAGTTATACAATACGACTGCAAATACATGGAAAACGATGCTATTGGTGCGAACTTGTCTCTTGTAGTTAAATAGTTACGTAAATACGTAGTGCGCAAGCGCTTATTTTTATAGCGAGACTCTCGTGCGAGAACGAGATGAGACCCAAAAAAATGTGCGAGAACGAGAGCGAGAGCGAGATTAAGATTACAGATCCGAAAACGTGACGAGATCGATATTTTATATTTCTCGTCTCGTCTCGCCTCGCGTGCATCACTACAAAAACTCCCTAATATTAGCATCAACGTAAACGTTATAGGTTGCTTTGATTCAAATAAAATTTTAAAATTTACACTTTCCAGCAAGTACCAGAGAGCAAAACTTAAACTTAACTGTATTGCAGTTATTAAAAGTATAAGTACCTTTTAAGTGTAGTCAGTATTTTACAAGTACTTTTCATGTATTTAAAAAAAAAATCTGATGTAGCCAGCACATTATCTTCCGTCAGTTCTATGTATTTTGTATAAATGTCATACAAAAAGTTTCTTGCAAAAGATTTTATTTCTTACCTTAAGGCAGTTGTATGTATTTTATTCAAATTCCATACAGAAATTTTCATTACTACAAAAGATCCTATATTTTCAGTAAAATTATAACACAAACATACTGTCAACTGCACTTGACAGTGACACCTTTCAATGCGTCTACGGTTTACTGCCGCGCCCATATACCTACTTTGTATGGAGGCAGCAGTATACTGTAGACGCAAAGTAGCGAAACGAACAGACCTAAGGTACCTATAAAACTAACTGCTGGTGAGATTTGTGAGACTGACATTGGACGAGTGCAGACATATATATCTGCATGAGTATCTGCATATAGCTGCATTTGTCTGTAAGAATAGCTCTACGCAAGCGTCAGATTTCTTTCATTTTATTGGCGTAGAACGGGAAAAGAGAACTAGCGGGAGGGAAATTCGTACACTAACTGACACCTGACACGGATAGACTATAATGTTTGTAGTAGACTCCTCTTCAGTCAGAGATAGGGCATCAGCAGTATATTTTACTTTTATAGGTATATTATTGTAATCAACAATTTTACAATTATAACTTGCAACATCCAATGCCAGAAAATTATCTGTTTAGCAGGATATTTATTTTACTCTTTTTTCTAAATTCATTGTTAGATTCATTCTTCTAATCAATATTCTTGAGTTATAATCAAAATATTCTTTGTTGTAATCAACACCTTCACAATTATTATTTCAATATGACAATAAATAGAAAAATATCGGTTTGGTAGGATAGTAATCCTTACAAATAATAAGTATAATTTGAAATTCAGGATGTCAATAAATAAAATATTCGCTAATTTAAGAATCGATTCTACAGAACAAAGGGGTAAAAAGTATATGCACATAATTATCAAGTTCCTAGTACTTATTAGAAAAACATTTGACATTTATTATTGACCTATTATATTATCTTTAGAATAAATACAAGTATAATATACATATAATAATACACATTAGAAATTCAATATAGAATTTTAATGAACAATAACATATTTAAATTATACAAAAGCAAGGTTAATATCAAAGGTTACATAATAAAATGGAGATTAGTTATCGCCAAGGTCAGTCCTGCGTCCTGCGAACACTAAGAAGCAGGGCTGCAAGGATGCGATAGCGATCTTCAGATTTCACGCAAGCAGAAACAGATGAACGCATGAGTAAACACCATTAGCCTTTGAGTTCTGCAACTGGTTTCAGTCAAACGTTTAAAAGTTATTTGTTAAGCATGAAATTGTAACACGAGGAGGTGCGGAAGAAGATGATGATACTACTACTGCTTACTCCAACGATAGCCGCGTTCTTTTTATCATTTGCCTTATCTCATCTCATCTCAAAATGAGATGAGTTTGACATGAACTGAGTTGAGATCAAAAAAGATTTTTATGAAGTAAAAGAACGACAAAAGACAAATTTTGTTGCTAACTTGAACAATTTGAATTTGACATTAGCTTTTCAACGGTCAACCACGATATTTTCAGGCTTTATTTTGGATGGCCCAAAACTATGAGTGGGCATTATTTGGGCTTCCATAATTCTGTCGATTACATAATAAACATGTAGTGCCACACGTTCTGAAATGTTGTTTAAATTGTACGGTACTCTAACTTTCACATAATTTTCAATTGTATGAAGTTTACGTCTTTTGTATATTTATTCTTCTAATAATAATATTTATTAAAGAAATAAACAAATAATCTTTACAATAACCAAACTAATTGTATGTGACAGCCCTTCCCAGCAAAACATTCATCCCCACCATTCATCTACGATTAAAAACTCAACTAGCACAACCTCCAGAGGTGACTAAGAATCGGGAAGGGGGGAGGAACTCTTCTCACTTCGGTCTCACTTTATCTCACCTCCGTTACGATAAAAAGAACGGTCAAAATTAGTGAGGCAACTGAGGTGAACTGAGACGAACTGAGATCTCATGTAAAAAGTGGTAAAAAGAACGCGACAGATGACACAGTTTATTTTAACTGGTGGACGCTTGGATGGTTGGCGTCCACGACTTCGTGAGAAGAAAGAACACACTCAACTTACACTTGATGAACACAGAATTTATGGACATGGACATTATATTTGCTGATTAACTATTGACTAACTAAAGTTTTATTTACATCATTACAATTATTATTAACTAAACATAACTAACACAACTAAGCAATTACTATTATTAACATGTTACATTCCATAACCCAGCGGGCGAGCGTTTAGCGCGCGCCCCAAAAACTAAAACACACTACATGTCCAAAACAACAAACGTCTTCACAACGCGACGAACTAATACCGACTATCTAAAAACAAATTTCAATATTGTTATCACATAAAAATTCCCAAACACTAACAAATAGATGCAATAATAAACTAGAAATTTTATATGAGTGGTGCATGATTAATTCACTGTACCTGAATCATTCGAAAACTTCCTTCACTAGATTCAGGAATAGCCATTTAAGTGATGAAAATTTTGAATTATGCATTAATGAGGAGCCCATCACTAACAGTACCAAAACCAAATTTTTAGGTATATGGCTTGAAGAACTTGGTTCTTGGAAAACACATTGCGATGAACTTTGCTCGAAATTAAACTCAGTAATTTATCAGGTCAGACATCTGAAAAGTGTTTTGAATTTTGATCAGATATTGTTATTTTATCATGCAACTGTAGAATCGAGGCTGCGGTATGGTATTAGACTTTGGGGTAGTTCTACACACGCCAATAAAGTCTTCGTGGTTCAAAAACGCATCATTAGATCCATCGCAAATATTAAACCGCAACATTCGTGCCGTGAATTTTTTTTAAAATACAAAATTATGACACTGATAGAGTTGTACATTTTGGATGTATCCTGTTATATATATCAAAATAAGAATAAGTTCACTGTTAACTCACAGCTTGGTTATATGAACACGAGAAATCATAATCAGTTGAGAATTCCTTTTGCTAAGTTAAACAAAACTAAAAATTCTCCTAATGTGCTTGGGCTAAAAGTTTATAATCACTTACCCATCTCTATTAAATCTAGCGAAAAAATGTCTGTTTTTAAATATAAAATGAAATCTTTGTTATTAGAAAATGTATTTTATACGCTAAACGAATTTTTTGAAACCAACCACTGCTAGGCATTATAACTACTTTTGACGATTGCGATGTAATATTATTACTTATGCAATAAAGCAATATTATTATTATTATTATTATTATTATTATTATTATTATTAAGCTCTATCTTCAGGACAGGATTATCTTAGGGGTACAAGGTGCATAGGCTAGGGCTAGGGCATTTAAAGTAACGCACGTATATGCATAATAATTTCTACACTTAATGATCAACAAATAAATGCCGTAACTATCATAATACTATAAGAATTTCTAACTGAATTTTGATATTTATAACTTAAATAGATAAATTAGAATATGATTGTTGAAACTATAATTTAGAAAAGTTTATAAAAAGCTATTTATCTGCTATTGCTCTTACCCTCGTCTTATCACAAAATAGTAATAAAATATGCGCTATTTTATTTTGGAACGAGTTTAAAAAATAATGTAACGCTATTTTAAGTATACTTTACGAATTTATAACTAATATTACATCAACGTAAACGTTATAGGTTGTTTTGATTCAAATAAAATTTTAAAAGTTACACTTTCCAGCAAGTACCAGAGACCAGATACTTAAACTTAACTGTATTGCAGTTATTAAAAGTATAAGTACCTTTTAAGTGTAATCAGTATTTTCCAAGTACTTTTCATGTATTTTGAAAAAAAAAAATCGTGAATTTAAAATCAAATCAAGTAGGCAACAATCTAATTTAGATTATGAAAACGGCCCTAAATACAATGAATGCAATATTTGAAAATGAAGTATTACAATACAATATTGCTTTAGTAATTATTTTGGTACTTCAAGTATAATTTATTAATGCCTTTTTTGAATATTTATTCAACATAATTTTGTGTCTTTGTGATATTGCTTTACAATTTCAAGGACGAAAGATTCTATGTAGTCATTAAAAAGTTTTAATTATTGCTTTGTTACTTATTTTTTTATTATTTAAATGTAATTATAACGAACAGTACACAGAAATAAACTTACGTGCAAAGAAATCGGCCCACCTTACAATCTGGATTTTGGTTGTTTTTTACTTAAAAACTATACATTACATTTTAAAAAAATTAAGTAGTTTGATATATCATTTATTAACCTTTAACATGAGCCCAAATTTATGAAGGGTGCTTAGCGTTTCTGCAGTGCAGAAACTGTTAACAAGAACAACGCGTATTTGCTTGGTTGCTGTCACGCGCGTTATTTAAATTATTAACATATTGTAAATGTTTCTGAATTAATCTGCACATTAAACGTTTCTCAGAATTGAATGAAGATTTAATTGTGTAAGTAAAATGGATACTACGCCGGAAGTTGTCGCCCAAGCGGTTCTTTTAATCGAAAACGGGTATAGTCAGAGAAACGTGGCCCGAAGACTTCATATGACCCGCTCAACGGTTAGGAGAGTGTGGCAACGTTACCGAGAGACTGGTTCCTATCATCGGCGACCAGGAACAGGGAGAAGGCGATATTCATCTGAGCGAGATGACCGCTTTATTGCGTTAACAATTTTAAGAAATCGTAAACTGAATGCAGTTCAAGTGCAACAACAGCTCCGCGAGGTCCGAAACGTGAGTATTAGACAGTGGACAGTAAGGCGTAGACTACAAGAAAGAAATCTGACCCCTCATAGACCTACAACTGGTCTAAAACTAACGCCAACTCATCGTCAAACTCGCCTTCGTTTTGCACGGGACCATGTGAATTGAACACTGGCGCAATGGGAGTGTGTTCTTTTCTCCGATGAGACTAGGATTTGTCTCCATGGCAGTGACCGGAGAAAGAGAGTATATCGGCGACCTATGGAGCGATTTTCTGAGTGCTGTATTGAAGAACGGGTCAGCTATGGTGGCGGTTCATGCATGATCATTTCTATGCAAGCACAAACGGACCCTGTTTCATCGCTAGGGAAGGACGCGGTCGCCAGAGGGGGGGGGGAGGTTAACTGGCGCTCGGTACATTGAAGAGATTCTGGCAGACCATGTGGTACCTTACGTCGAATTTCTTGGAGAGAATTTTATATTTATGCAAGACAATGCGAAACCGCACACTGCGAGAATCGTCCAAGATTATATTCGAGAAGTCGGTTTACGGGTTATGGAATGGCCAGCATGCAGCCCCGACCTAAACCCAATTGAGCATTTGTGGGACGAATTAAAACGAAGAGTTCGAGCTAGAGTTCCTGCCCCAACAACTATCCCAGAGCTTATTGTTGCAGTAGAAGAAGAGTGGTATAACATTCCACAAGAAACAATTTCAAATTTAATTAGGTCTAAACGTATGCGAGATGTTATTATGGCAAGGGGAGGACATACTCATTATTAAAAATAAAAATTTGTTATCATATGTTCTTGTATAATTTATTGAAAAATCTGTTTTATTCTTTATAAAATATGAAATTGTTAATTTCACAACTTTCTGCTTTAGAAGACGAAAGGAATCTGGATAAATTTGGGCTCATGTTAAAGGTTAATAAATGGTGTTTCAAACTACATAATTTTTTTTAAATCTGATATCCAATTCCAAAGTAAAAAACCATAAAAATCAAAAATGCGAAGTGGGTCGATTTCTTTGCACGTTGTTTCCCATGATATGCATTGTACTGTAACTTTTTAAAAGTACCTCGGATTCTACTATACTTCATAATACCGACATAATAGAGAGAAAAACTCGTAAAGAACTTCAGAGACTAATGTGAAATTGTATAGGGCGCGAGCAGACACGTGACTCGGGAGTCCTTGACGTACTTGGGATCAGCTGATTTGTGTGCGCATGTCGTTTTGACGAGAACATAGTCACTTTGACAAGACCAATATTTTGACTTATTTTGATTTTGAACTGCTAAAATGTTATTAATGTACAATTTTCAGGCCGTAAAACACATGAAATTAAAAATAATAACTTGTTAACAGTCCAAAATTAAAATAAGTCAAAACATTGGTCTTGCCAAAGTGACATTGTTCTTGTCAAAATGACAAGCGCACACAAATCAGCTGATTCCTAGCACGTCAAGGACACTCGAGTCACGTGTCTGCTCGCGCCCTATACCGGCGGCATCGTCAGACTGGAGCAAAATGTAATTTTCTTTAAAATAAACTAAATTGTTCTAGTTTTAAGAATATCACGTAAAAATTACAAAAATCAAAACTAGGTCTATTTATTAAAAACATGGAAAAAAGTGAAAATAGTAGTACATTACACAACGTTTAAAAAGTTCGGAAATAAGCCAAAATGTTTCCGATTAGAAACTAAAATTTTGATTTGACATTTCGTTTCGATACAATATTGTCAATACAGTGTACTAAACTAAAATTTATGTGCAGTAAAAAAAAATGAAATTTACGGTTGCTATGTGAAATAACAATTAACGATGTTTGCTAATAACATTGTAAACAGGAAACATTTGCCGTTAGTAATCTACAACTCCTGTTGTTATTTAATACGTTGCTAATAGCAATAATACATAGTTTGTCGTGATTGTGGTAAACAATCAATCAAGAGAAGAGTGTTCAATTAAATTTCTAATTATAATTGGTATAACGATGTACTTAGTCCTTGTAGGTAATAGCATTTCATTTTGCTATCAACATAATTTAGCACATATTAGATAGTTATAAATTTATGAAGAAAGATATATAGATCAGTATAATAAAATAGATATTTATTTTAAAAGTAACATTTTATGTGTAGAATATATTATTATCTACATATTCTATTGGAAACATTGTTGTCTAAAATTAATAGGTAACTAACTACAGCAAATTTAAAATTGATGACATTGATGACATGACCTCCCGTCAGTTCCATGTTTGAAATAGCATTGAACTTTAAGTAAAGTATCACTTCCGGTTGATCGTTCGTAAACAAAATCTAATTTGTTGTTCCAATAAATAAAAAAGTCTGTAATACCAAATTTTGGATTTTATTTTATTATGTTTTCCCTTGAAAATCTGTTAAGAGCTCCAAATTAAGTACCATTTCCGGTTTATCATATAGGTATAGTCAAAATCTAATGTTGTTTCAAATTAAACGTGTTTTAAATACCAAATTTGAGAAGTTTTGGATCATGTTTTAATATATTTTTTCAAGGAAATCTGTTTATATCTTTCTGTAAACTAGTACCTACTTCCGGTTTATCAATTTTAGAAAACATCTAATATGTCGTTCTCATTAATATAAAAGTCTTAGTCTTAATTATCAAATTTGAAAAGTTTTGGATTGTATCAATTTATTTTTCACGAAGATCAGTTCAGAGCTTCAAATAAAGTATCACTTTCGGTTTATCAATTTTAGCCAAAATCTAATATGTTGCTTCCCGTTATATAAATGTCTTAAATACTAAATTTGACAAGTTTTGGAATATATCATAATATATATAAAAAAATGTAACATGTCATTCTTATTAATACCAAAAAATTTCGATTATATCAACATATTTTTCACGAGAATCTGTTCAGAGCTACAAGTAAAGTATCACTTCTGATTGTTTAATTTTAGTAAAATCTAATATGTTGTTTCCCATGATATAAAAGTCTAAAATACTAAAATTGAAAAGTTTTGGATTATATTTTAATATAGTTTTTCATTAATAACTGTTATGGGCTTCAAGTAAAGTATCACTTCCATTTATCCAATTTTACCCAAAATCTAATCAACTCGTTGTATGAATGCAGGAAGCTTAAATACGGAAAATAAATATATTTGGAAGTTTGTTATAAGAGTTATCGTGGTCGAAAAAATCGTCACACACACCCACACACACACACACACGTACACACACACATATTATCGTAAAAATAGTAAAAACGTGTTGTGGGGACCCTAATATTAATGCCACGAAAATTACAGAATGAACTTCTGTACCGAAGGTTTTCTATTCCTATCACTATCCCATAAATTATTTGAATAATATTGATTACGCCAGATATTCCTCGCTAAAGTTCAATTTATTATTCACCCTCATTTAAAATGTTACTAGAAAGAATTTTTCATAAAGATGAGTTGCTATAAATGAAATATTGTCTAGCTTTTATTTTAGACCTGAATGTTAATTAGTTATCACAGTTCGTAGAAATATAACAATATAGAAACGCTGTGGCAAACACATTCTGCAAGCAGATTATATGTAAATTAGGTTACGTTATAAATAGGAAGAAATCTCTAGGGAAATATAATATTCGTTTGTTATTCTGATTTATTGTAGTTACATTAATATACATTACTGTTATTAATATGATATTATCTTTGCAAAACACTGTTTTGTTGATCCTTAAAATTCAATTCGCTGCGTATTCATAAAAAAGATCTAACCTTCTCGCCTAATTATTTTAAGCAAAAATTCGCCAAATAAAAGTTTTAGGGCATAAAATTCTGCATCTAAATCAATAAACAGAATTACTTTTACATGCTTTGTTAACGACAGAAATTAAATATGAAAATGTCGAAAATTACGTTGAAAATATCGACAGCCATGGAATTGAACAAAAAATAAATAAATGCTTGACGTTTTATCAAATTGTCAGAAACGTCAAATAAGTTAACTTACGTTGTGACAGATAAAACGTTAAACATTTATTTATTTTTTGTTCAATTCCATGGCTGTCGATATTTTCACCATAATTTTCAACATTTTCATATATAATTTTTGTCGTTACAAAGCATGTAAAGGTAATTCTATTTATTGATTTAGATGCAGGATTTTATGCCCTATAACTTTTATTTGTCGCGTTTTTGCTTAAAGTAATTAAACAAGCAAGAATTTGTAAAAAAAACTGATTTCCCATGTTAATCTCCTATGTACACCTTTAAGGGCCACTTTTACAATTGATGGATAAACTATGGTATAGCTATCGGAGGTATAACTTTATTCTAGCAACTATACCTTCGATAAACAAGACTGTCTTTTACAATACATTTTTTTCTATCAGATAGTTATAACAGGAATTACGTTAAATCACTTTAGGTTGGTATTGACACAATAAAAATATCTTCTTGTTAGACTATTTTTCTTCAATATTGTTATTATTTTTGCCTTCTAATTTGCATTTTTTACAATGTTAGATGATATAAACGATGTTTTTGATTCTGAGAGTGATGATGAAATACTTTATTGACATCTGTCAAACATATAAATAACAACACATCGTTTGTGTTTACGTGGTAACCATAAGAACCAGGGATAAATTTATCCGACGTTTATACGACCGATTTCCATGGGATAAGAAATACTGGTGTTTATTCTATCTGAGGTTTATCCGAGGTTTGTAAAATACAATTTCCAATTTTATACCTGGTATAGTGTTATGCGAGGTTTATCTAATGATTGTAAAAGTGGCCCTAAGACAGACCCATTTTAAAAAATAGAACTTTGCGTTGTAACTTGAGAACCACTGATTAAAAAAATATTTTACAGGTTACTAAACATGCAAAATAAAATCTGTTTAGTGATACTGGTGTATAATTTAATTATCTACAACTTTTATTTGAAACACTTTTATCTAAAATTAATTGGGAACTTTTGCGCAAGGAAAAACTGATTTCCCATGTTAAACGCCTATGGCCCGCTTTTTAATTAACACCCTGTATATATATATATATATATATATATATATATATATATATATATATATATATATATATATATATACAAACAGACATCATCGTAAAAATAGTAAAATTATATTCTAGGGAGCCTAAAACAATTTCCAATTTTATACCTGGTATAGCGTTATGCGAGGTTTATCTAATGATTGTAAAAGTGGCCCTAAGACAGACCCATTTTAAAAAATAGAACTTTGCGTTGTAACTTGAGAACCACTGATTAAAAAAATATTTTCTTCTGTATTTGAATGTTCCCCTTTGGTATAAAATTGTCTTAGAGTATTTTATTGTACCTTTGATAATACAGAAATTATTTTATTATTATTATTATTATTATTATTATTATTATTACATTTCCAAATTATAAATGGCACAAAAATGACCCCTGTGGAGCACTCTCGACGCCAGCAATGAGTGCCCGTGAGGTGACGCCTGGTAAACGCCCGCACGGTACAAATATGTCATCATCATTACCGATATCTGCGTACAAAGCAGATTGGCACACCCAGCAATGGGTAATATGCCGTGATGATATATTTATTTATTTATTTGAGGTAGCTCGTTTAGCTGTTACACCCTGTATATGTCCATGTACATCGGAAAAAGTGCCCCCATTTAAAAGATTGAAATTTATTACTGGCATTCAGTACACACCATAACTCAATTCTAAAACATTACTTCAGGGGACATTTGTTTATATTTTTCCTAACCAGTATCGACACTTAAAGTATCGTCCGTACATTTATCGACATCATATACATCTCTAAATTATGTAACACGGTGTTTTTCGCTGTAATATTCTGAAGATGGAATAACAATCGATGATTTATTGCATGTCTGGCAGCCGGTGAAAGGCTTTGGGGCAGCGGTAAACCGGAATGAGAACGGGTGCAGCTGTGTTTCCTCCTGCTGACAACTTCGCGTTGGGAATGTTTTTCTAGCTCTAAAAGCGTTTACATGTTCACAATGTCTACTTCTGTTTGTCACTTGACGGGAGAGTGAAAAGAGATCATTGTTTTCTTCCAATTTATTACACTTAAGAAATGGGATTACATCAAGAGGATTTTTCTGCCATTTCTTGAAGCCAAAGATGGAACTAATTTTTACTTCCTTGTACAAAGTAAAGGAAGTATTGTAATCGTGAAAAATTTCGGTTTTCAGATTTCAACGGAAATATCCATTTTGACCATCCCTGAATCCATTTTGACTAATTTCGTTGTGACGTCTGTACGTACGTTATGTGAGATACGTACGTATGTACATACGTACGTATCTCACATAACTCAGAAACGGTAAACCGTAGAAAGTTGAAATTTTGTATTTAGAACTGCTATAACATCTAGTTATGTACCTCCCATTTTGGTCATTACATAATTTCCAGATTTGGAACTTTACTTAAAGCATGTAATAGATTTTATTGAAAAACTATTATAAAATATAATCCAAGACTTTTCAAATTTGGTTTATAAGACTTTTATGTCAATGGGAATAACATAGTAGATTTTGGTTAAAATAGACTAACCGGAAGTGATATATTACCTGAAGTTATTAACGGTTTTTCTTGAATAAAATAGTTTTATTTTGATTTTAGAAATAAATGCTTCAAATAATAGTTTTAGAGAATTCAATTCTGCGTCTAGCACATCCAATATTATTAAATTAGCACTTTGTATAAGCGAGATATGTAAATTTAAAAATTATATACTTTTTGGTTTTTGTAATAAAGCTTGCTATGAATTAGGACAAAAAAGTATAAAAAAAATTAATGTTATGTTAAATTACGGCAATTCTTTAATTGGGTCTATACGAGTATTGCATGTTGGTCTTGCGTACAAGGAAGTCATGTGGTGTACACATCAGAGTTTTTGGATAAAGGGTTGTATTAGTAAACTTGTACAAATGTGAAAATGACAGGTATCTTTAGTATCGTGATTTGGTAAAGGATGGTGTAAAATAATCTGCTTAATGTTTAGAGTGAATAAGGATTAATGCCCTTTTGCACCGTTGACACTTAAATTTTAATATTTATCTTGTCTGATAGTTAAATATTCAAAATATAAATATTACCTTCCCATGTTTGTCCAATTTCCATAAGTTTTGAAAATACTTCAACTCGCGGTTGTTTTCTGTATGTATGCCCTGTTCCATTTAAGTCATTCAGCAGATGGCACTGATATCAGCGCCAATTTTAAGTAGCCGAAATTACATTGGGTCGTGTCTCCTATTTCAACCAATCAAAGAGTTCGAAACTATGCCCTATACTCTACAATACTGAATGGCTTAAATGGAACAAGATATAGTTTCAGTAAATTTAAGAGCAGTAAAATCAGATTCGCACATATAGGTACCTACATGCTAGCAAAAGGTAGTAATATTTCAGTGCTTTTTTAGTTACCATTAGTTTTTCGTTTTGTTACCATCAACCAAAATGAACTCAAAGTCTCGGTAAATTTATAAGCAGTAGCAATACTACATTGTATTGCTAACATTTTCGTGAAATTTTCTATACATTTTAGAAAATGCATGATTGGCATTTATTAATATAAATTATAAAATTCTGAATATTTTACGTGACCAACTCATATCCCTTCGCGACCCAAATTTCGGTCCCGACCGGTAGGTTAAGAAACGCCGCTTTAGGGGATACTTTTGTAACACGAGGGGGTCTCCTACGAAAAAGATGACTGCTATACTACTGCTTCTTACTGCTTACTCCTGTTTCTTGCTCCAACGATGATACACTGACTCTAACTGATGGCAAGGAAGAGCACATCTACACTTCCTACACTTTAACTTTACACTGCGGACATGGACATTACTTGGTTTTTAATAACTTATACTTTATTTACATTTAAACTAATACAACTATAATTAACACAACTAATAAGTTACATTCTGTAACCCAGCGGGCGGGCGTCGCCCCAAAACTAAAAGACACTACATGTCTCGTCAAAACACGTTTTCTCGACGCGACGAACTCATCTCGACCCTTACATGTTAACTCCACGAGTATCTAAACTCAACTGTCTTAAAACAAAAACGCTATCTTCAGGACAGGATTATCTTAGAGGTACGGGGTGCATAGGCTAGGTCACCCAAATCACGAACGTATACACAATAATTTCTAAACCTAATGATCAACAAATAAATGTCGTGACTATCATAATACGAAAAGAATTTCTAAACTGAATTTTGACATTTATAACTTAAACAGATAAACAGAGTTAAAATATGATTATCGAAACTATAATTTAGAAGAGTTTATAAAAAGTTATTTATCTGTTATTGCGCTTACCCTCGCCTTGTCACACTTTTCAATAGCGACTAAATACGAATTGTCCATTCCTTATAGTTATTATACTTCGTGACAAGTATTTAAACAAAATACATATTATTACAAAAAGAATAAAATTTAGCCATCGTCATTGTTTCTCATAGTACTCTTCTTATTAAATAGCTTTAGAACTCCGCTGCCTGTCAACGTTTTTAATCTAAATTTTAATTTTGTATGTCTGCATTCCAGATGTAGACGCCACTACCATCCACCCCCATCATGACCCGGGACGGCGACATCCCAACCATCTTCAACCCTCGCAGGGTGCGGGCGCCTAGCGTGGTGGTGACGTCGGGGGAAGCGGAACCAGCGGTTACGACGGCTACATCGGCCACGACGCCAAATGGTCCGTTTAGCGGCTCTGTGCAGCAGATCCACCACGCGGATTCCGTGACGAGTAGCCAGCCAAGCCAGCAGGATTCCGCGGAAGCACCGGTAGGAAACCAGCCACTTGCTGCTGTGCATACCGTCAAGAGGTGTAGTGGGAGTTTGTGCTCCAAGTCGGCCAGAAAGGTAAGGGAAATATTAATAGTAAAGATAAATACCATTTTGTGCACTTTTATGGAGCACACTCCTCATAAGAATATAATATAAAAGCGCGATCTATAAAAGCGGTTTTATTATAAGAGTGCCCTCGTAATACCGGCCAAAGATGTTAGAAACAGTAAAAAGGCCTTAAGTTGATTATTTTTATAGATCTTTTAAAAAAAATTATTAGTTTCAAGCCTTCCGCTATCGTCTTTTTACCTCCCGTTACCCTTGGTAAGGGAGGTATAGGGATCGTGCTAAAAATCGGATATCGAGATTTTGGTAAATGACCAATTTTAACATTTTCACGATGATGTCTGTGTGTATGTGTGTATGTATGTGTGTGTATGTATGTGTGGATCCTCCACTCGAACTCACATACCATCATTCAAAAAATTTTGAAACCTTGTATTTCGAACTTTTTCTGTAATGGGTAGAGCACATTAGATTTTGGTGTAAATCGGATAACCGGAAATGGCACTTTACTAGAAGCTCAAAATAGTTTTTCTTCGAAAAATACTTTTAAATGTTATTTTTTCGAGATTAATGTTATTATAAAAATTAAAGATTATTAAATTTTCTACAGACTTATATTAATACTTTTTCTATATATTTTATGGATAAATTTATAAAATTATCTATAATTTTAATCCCGGAACCCACGCTTTAAAGAAATAAAACTCCTTGGTTGTGCAGTTATTCAAATGTATGTCACTGACAAAGAACTAATCATTTCAAATTAATGATAGTATCGTTTTAAAAAGAAAAAAGTAAATAGAACAATAGGAAAGGTAATCAATTCAGTTTCCAGCATATGTAAATATGTAGGTATATATTTAGATTAATAAAAATTAATGATTCGTAAAAAGTTTAAGCTAATTCTAAAATTTAATCTTCATTTTATTATCAAGAAAGTTGTTACTTGGATTAGATGAGACTATATTTTAAGAAATAAACTGCCAAAATTCACCAGATTTTTTTCTCTTTTGGTTCTTTAACATGTACTTTATGACACACGAAAATAGAAATTCCTCAAATGAAAAAATGTATTAATTTAAATATTTTTTGACATTAGTATCACCAACAAACACAAAATCCCCTAAATTTTGAAACTACGGTATTTTATTTAAAAATGGCATGAAAGGCTATGACCGGTTGCACCAACACAACTTAAATATTAAACTTGGCTTAAATTGACAATATTGCATCGAAATAAAATGTCAAATGAATTATAATATATTACAGTCAAAATTTCGATTTGCATTTTTTTGTTTAAGCCAATAGCTTAAAATTTAAGCCTTGTTGATGCAACTAGGCATTAATTTTTTTAGGGCTATATGGAACACTTTCAATTTAGATGAAGTTTTATAAAAAAAATAATTATATATATATATATATATATATATATATATATATATATATATATATATATATATATTAATAAGTTTGACATTTTACTGCCAGAAACAATATGCCCGATTGCACCGCGGGCACTTAAATTGTAAGTGTTTCTTAAATTGCAAATATCGAATCGAAAACTTCAAATGAATAATTAAATATTTGTGTCAAAATTCCCATTTGTATTTTTTGGCTTAAAATTTAAGGGACTTCGTGCATTAGTGAATCAATCACTTATATATTACATACGACCATATTTAATTACAAAACTAACGTCACCCTATATTCAATAATAATTAATACGTTTAATTAAAAAGCAATTAATAAAACCATTCATGCATGTATACATCACATATATCCATTTGTCTGACGTATTTGGCTCGTGGTAATTCATTTTCATTGGAACAATATGAAATATATCTTGAATATTGATCAGTTTTGATGCAGATACTGCAGATGAATACATACATTCATCCCAATGAAAACATGAAACAATAAAAAAAACAAGTATTGTTTTTTAATAAACATGCATGTATATGTATAAAGACAAGCCTCTAAATTACATGTGCATAGGGACATGGTGAAAAAATGTACATTTTTATGTAATTTATTAACACCTAAAGTTTCTTGATGATTTTAAATCACTCGTTCCCAAAATTTTGAAATTTTTAATATGAAAATGAAGGCATATTATACATTTAAAAAAAATTATAAAACATACGCAAATGTGAGAAATTTCTACAAATTTCTTACGACCATCAAATATAGATTTTAAACTTACAAAAACTGAATATGTTATTCAAGTATTCCGCTATTTAATATTGGGTTAAATAAATAAATATATCATCACAGCATATTACCCATTGCTGGGTGTGCCGATCTGCTTTGTACGCAGATATCGGTAATGATGATAACATATTCGTACCGTGCGGACGTTTACCAAGCATCACTTCACGGGCACTCATTGCTGGCGTGAAGAGTGCACCACAGGAGTCAATTTTGTGCCATTTAAAATTCGAAATATTTGGCTTCGGTCGGGATTGAACCCGGCTCCCCAGATTGGCGACCTGACACACAGAAACGCAGTATATATGAGTTTAGGATTGTACATGTACGAGCATAAAGACAAGCTGTAAATTACACAATACTCTAGAAGAGCATTTTTTAATGTATGGAATTTACCATAAAAGTAGTAACATTTTTTTCAGCATCCTCTATAATACGTAACATACAACATACGTAATATGCTTTGAAACTAAAACTAGCCAAAGATAAAGAATAAAACTCCTCTGGGGAAGGCAAACTAAACTTGAATAATTCGTAACAAACTTTATTGCCCTTGCAGGACTGTAAGCCAGGATCCCGCTGTATAAATAACTCATGTTGGTTTCCGCCGTTTGTACTTTTGTGTGGGATTCTCCTCCTTTCATATTCAAATTTGTGTCTGTAGAGGTTTCTCCTACATTTGTAACATTTATTACAAATTACCAGCATTTAATTATTAAATACGTAGAATCATAAATTATATACACTCCAACTGTTCTACTCCTTGGTAGTAATTTCATAGTTTTCATTGTTCTAAGTTTCAGTAGATTTAATTGAACATTCATTATTAAATGTAACAATTCAGTAAAATGTTTCACGATATGTAAATTGTTAATGCAGTTGAGAAGTGCTAAAAAACTAACTTGGAGTAGGCTATAAACAAAGAAACGTATGTCATAATTTAAAAGTATTAAATGTCATCATCATTACCGATATCTACGAACAAAGCAGATTGGCACACCCATCAATGGGTAATATGCCGTGATGATATATTTATATATTTAAATGTCAATTTAACACGAGGTATTTAAATTGAAATTAGAAATTGGCAAAGGGCAATATTCTTTTGCTGTCTGTTACAATGAATTATATTTTAAGATAAATTTTAACAACTTGACTACAACATCTTCTAGTCCAGATTTAGCTTCTACCGAGACCCTTTTGTTTTGGCACAATGAAAAGCAACTTCGTAAAAATTCAGTGCGTACAGTAAAATCTACCTTGCAAGACATGGGACAATACTCAAAGGAAAATGTGCAGGTCTTAAGAATCCAATGCCTAAAAGAAATAAAGCTGGTATTACTAATAAAGGCGATGTAACCCAATGTTAAATGGTGGAATACTTGAATAATATGTTTAAAATCTATACATATTTTAAACTAGTTGAAAGAAATTTGTAAACATAATCCGTTAAAATATATTATATAAACTGATTCCGTTAAAGTATTTCTTATTACCGGATTCCGCTGTAGGGCAGTGTTGTCAAATTGTAAATGTCAACATATTTATATTTTGATAATAACAATATATATATATATATATATATATATATATATATATATATATATACAGGGTGTTAATTAAAAAGCGGGCCATAGGCGTTTAAGATGGGAAATCTGCTTTTCCTTGCGCAAAAGTTCCCAATTAATTTTAAACAAAAGCGTTTCAAATAAAAGTTGTAGGTAATTAAATTATACACCAGAATCACTAAACAGATTTTATTTTGCATGTTTAGTAACCTGTAAAATCCAAAATGAAATTCTATAATTATTGCTCATTTGTAGTGAGGGCCATGGAATTTAAACAAGATTACAAAGAAATGCATATCGTTTGAACTATCAGAAATTCGATTTTCAAATAAAAATTACTGATAATTACATTTAATCCTAAGTCCTTAAAAATATTTTGTTTTTATAATCTACATCTAAATTATTGCTTGGATTTTATTTATTTTTATTTTGTAACTTGCAAAATCGAAATTCTGACAATTCAAACGATATGCATTTCTTTGTAATTTTGTTTAAATTTCATGGCTATCAATACAAATGAGCAATATTTATAAAATTTCTAATTGGATTTTACAGGTTACTAAACATGCAAAATAAAATCTGTTTAGTGATGCTGGTGTATAATTTAATTCTCTACAACATTCATTTGAAACATTTTTGTTTAAAATTAAATGGGAAGTTTTGCGCAATAAAAAACTGATTTCCCATGTTAAACGCCTATGGCCCGCTTTTTAATTAACACCCTGTATATATATATATATATATATATATATATATATATATATATATATATATATATATATATATATATATATATATATATATAGTGTGAATACTAAAAACCGTGACATAGGCGTTTAACATGGGAAAACAGTTTTGTTCAAATATTATATGTCCCGCAAGATTATAGTGGGAGTTTTTGATATGGTTGGATAGAATATTTAATTTGGCTTCGATTTAATGGCTTATTATTGAAATATTTGCGAAAGTATAACGTAGTTTGACAGTTATTACTTATAATTTATAAAAACGTATTCTGTAGTTGAATTGGTTAGATCGGGGCTTCGTAATAATTATTCACGAGTTCAAATCCTGCTCGCCTCATATTTTTATTATTTTTTATTTTATTTTGTAAAATGTATTATTAAAAAATTACAAAATTAAAACATAAATTGTTTAGTATATCAAGTATTTTATAGAATTCATAATTTTTTTTATTAATTTTATAAGGTGCTTTAGGTACAATAATTTTTTTTTATTTTATTTCTCGTAGATTTATTCTATAAAATACTTGATTTACCAAACAATTTTGATTTTTTCTACAATTTATTTAATATCACATTTTACAAAATCAAAATATATATATATATATATATATATATATATATATATATATATAAATGCAGTCCTGAAAATACACGAATATTTCTAAACTTTAGATAAAGTTGAAGATTTGTAATATAGAGTACAATATCTGCTCGTTTCATTAGAGAAAACATTTTTTTTTTTTTTTTGAGAATGATAAATGAATCATTTTCATCGAACCGATTTTTTATAGGTTATGTACGAGTATAATTTTGTTAAATAGTTATTTGTATATCAAGGCCGCGAAATCACTCTAGCGTACCGAGAGAAAAATTGTCGCCGAGGCCGCTTGCGGCCGAGGCAAGACAATCTCGAGGGCGCTAAAGGATTTCGCGGACAAGGTGTACACAATATTTTTTGTGCAACCGTAAAAAATATGTAATTACAAATTTTATTAATTTTAAGCAGTTTCAATGTAAATAGAAAGTTAGCTTTCAAGGTGGCTATGGGATTAACATTTGATAAACAAAACCATGCAATTCTCAAGTGTCAAAGTGGTTGTTTACCTAATTTCGCGGCCGCTACCATGACAACGGCCGCGAAATGGATTTCGCGGCCGTTACCATAACAATGGTCGCGAAATCCAAATTCGCGGCCTGTATTGCGGCTGCGAAATGCTTATTTCCGGCCGGTTGCACAAAAAAATTATTTATTTGTACTTTCCTTTCAATTACATTCTATGAATCCAAGGATCGAAGCAAACAGTAAAGAGTGATAACACCATTCTATGCGTACAATTTGGAAATTTCTAAATATTTATGTATTAAATGTCGTCCGTTTGCAATTAACGGCTATGAATTATTCTCCGTTTAAATTTCATGTATAAACGGATAAAATAAACGGATCTCCGTTTATATTATTAACGGATAGTGCCATTAGAATACCAAAATCTAGTTAACGGTTATCTTAATTTTAACGGTCCGTTTATAAATAACGGAATGCCCTTAGGATACACCCATAAGAAAGTCAATGCACACGTTAATTCAGAAAAATCCAAGATGCAAGATTTTATATCAACAAACAGCTACTAAGCCCTTCAACGCATAGATTACAAATATGCATAAATTATTCAAATCAAAATTTGCATGAAGTTATGAAGTCATTTTGATCCTTACGAAACTTAAATACCAGCATTAAACACATCTTACTTCTTACTAACTTTAATTTGTAATCAGATTAAACGACATTCATTCAGTACATTATATTTCATTCCATTCTTTCCATTCTAATACGACGCACAACCATCCCCATCAAATGAATATCTACCCTCTATTTCCGCCCATCAGTTTGCATAACCTTCTAATAATAGCGCTGAAGGCTGTTCGGATCTTCTGTGCTATCTCTGGGCGCCAAGCACGCATTTGCGCTCCTTCTATTCCTGCTGTGATTCAGCGGACGCGCCGCGCGCCATCTATACAGAATTACATGCTCAAGTGACTGTAGTACGAAGTGTCAACTCCCACGACGCTAGAGAAGCTGAAGTTTCAGAAAATCTGAAGGCGGGAGGCAACGGAAAATCCTAATTAAAAACTGATGTAAAGTTTTTTGCTTATAAAAGATTGGATTAATGATTTATTACATAAGGGCGTTATATGAAGATGGTATTTTATAGAATACTCTCCTGAACAATATAGTTTATATTTTGTTTAAATATTCAGGGGCTGAATAATTCATTTTTGATAGTTTAGCGTTTTAGATTTTGTTATTACGAGCCCTAACAAATATATGATCGGACATTCGGTGATTTATTATAAAAAGTTATTATTATATTAATAATGACATTATTCAATATCAATTGTTGTTACATGTATCTAAAGATAGATTTGTAAAAAAGTTATTTTAGGAAAGCAATAATAAATTTATCAGCACAAACGACTTATAATCTAATTCAATATCACCTGACAACTGTATGTTCGGACACCAAATATTTCGTATCATTTAAACACACTAGACTGCAAAATAAGTCAATTAGTGGCCATTTGAAGACAAGCAGGCCTATTCTGTAACAAAGTGGTTAATTTTTAACAACTGGTTAAAAAAATTATCCAATTGGGCGCGAGCAGACACATGACTCAAGGAACCTTAGGCGATTTCGGGCGACATACCCCTTCACTTCTTAGGATCAGTTACGGTATGATATGGTTAATGGTGGCGCCAAAAATCGTTGGTTCACTTGTTGATACCGTGCTTGGTGGTTATGTATAATCTGCGACATTTAAAACTGTCAAAATTAGTGTCTGACAATTAAAATGCATTAACAAAGAAAGATAGTTTATTCATATTTGTCCAAAAAAGAGTCAACGAAAATAATGTCACCCTGTTTGACATAAAGACCACGACACAGACTGTTTTGCTTTTGACATTTCAAAAAAAGACATGATAAAAAGAGATAGAAATAGTGAACAGAGAGCTGACCAGACTCGCAAACCCGTTCAGCTGTGAGCACTGATCCAAGCATACCGTGTAAGTTGTTCCTAGCACCTGAACGTGTGAACCTACCTGAACGCAACATACCGCAAGTGAACGGTTGTCGCCTGAAATCGCCTCTTGACGTGCTTAGAATCAGCTGATTTGTGTGCGCATGTCATTTTGACAAGAACAATGTCATGTTGACAAGACCAATGTTTTGACCTATTTTGATTTTTAACTGCTAAAATGTTATTATTTTTAATTTCATGTGATTTACTGCATAAAAATTATAAAATATTAGCATTTAAGAAATTCAAAATCAAAATAAGTCAAAACATTGGTCATAAATCGAAACATTGGTCTTATCAAATTGACAATATTCTTGTCAAAATGACATGCGCACACAAATCAGTTGATTCTAACCACGTCAAGGTCCCTCGAGTCACGTGTCTGCTCGCGCCCTATAGAGTTTGATTTGTCAACAAAAAATCCAATTTTTTGTTGTATATCAACATATTTAATTGGTGAAATTTTTTAACCAGTTGTTAAAAATTAACCACTGAATTACAGAATAACGTATGTCCCAAAAGTTATGTCACAAATTTGTTTAAAACATTTTAAAAAGTAATAATGGTTTTACGGCAATTTTTCAGAACAGATATAATTAACAGCTTTATAAACAACAAAATTTTTATTTTAAATTAAATGTAAAGGTCCATAGTCTTCAACAATACGCAGTCTTCTGGAAATATCGCGCATCAAGCCTTGGACCGTTGTAACATCAATCTCTCGAATTTTTCTAAAAATCCGCCGTCTTAATTGTTGCTCGTTTTCGGCTTCCCAACCTCCATCATACACTTTTCAAGACAAAATGGTCCAGAAATCTTCAATTGGCCGAGCCTGCGGTAAATTTGGGGGGTTGTCGTTTTTTGGCACAAAAGGTATGTTGTGAGCATTCAGCCAATTTTGAGTTTCGCGTGCATAATGGCAGGAAGCCAAGTCCGGCCAAAACATCATATCATTTTGAGCATGATTCTGGTGGATAAAATTAATCAATTGTGTTAAGCAATTGTTAATATAACTTTGACTGTCCACAGCTTCGCCTCTAACTCGCCCTATATAAGGTCTGGAAATCCCACCAATTGATATCGCGCACCAAACTAAAACTTTATCAGCAAATTTGGCCTTTGGCTTGTATTTTATATCGTCATTTAGAATTCTCATAAATTGGTAGACAAAATTTATTCTTGTGGTAGTTCATATAAGGCCCGCCTATTACAATTCTGCTTCCACGAAAAACCAATATTGTGTAGTACTGTTATAAGGCTTGAAATTCCACCATTGAATATGCCTTGTAACTTTAAATTATCGAGCAAGGATTTGCAAGTCACGTGTGATTCTAGAAATCCTTAACAGTTAATGATATTATATAGTTGTTTGGTATTTTCGGTGAAGTTAAGAGGTTCGCCTCTTCTAACTTTTCCCGAAATCTTGCACACAGCAGATCTGCTTATTTGTAGAGCATCTGCTGCTCTCTAAAAATACATGATTCAATTAAAGTTTAATAACAAAAGAAATGTTTGAAAAAAATACCTCTCGAACGGCTTTTAACGGAATCAAAGACCCACCATTGGCCAGTTCCCGTTCGAAGTAGTTCACGACATTCGTTATTTGCTTCTGCGATTGCTTTGTTAAAGCTTTTGGCATGATTGCACATGAATTATTGTGTAATATTTATTAAGACAAACCAATAACATTCAGGGCTTGGTTTAGGTCGTCTTAGCTCTAACCAAATGAAGGCACCCCAAAAAATATAAGACGAGAAAATTGTGCGACCCAAAATCTGTACGCCCTAGGCTGCAGCCTATTCAGCTGTTCTGTAGCGTAAGACACAACTCACAAAATACTAAACTCAGAAGAAACTAGAACAATTTATTTAATTTATATATTTTATTGACATCAAATTGACAGTTCAATATATATTTTACAAAACAATAATACATAACTACTTTGATATTTGCAATCATTTATATTAATTCAAGTCACTTGTGCCTGGATGAGATGAGTTGACAATCACCTGTCAATCAAGTGACAGGGACAGGATCGATATTTGATCGATCTTAAATTCTATGTAAACATGGACATTGTCATGCTACCGTTATGATATGAAAATTAAACTATTATTCACGAAAGATGACTATTCAAGGTCATTTGTGAGCCGTCTGATATAATATTACTCGTAGATAACTTCACTGCATTTCGTAAGCATAGGCGTGTAACATGAAATATTTATGGACTCATTTTAACTGAAAAAATAAGAGTATGTTATTTAAAAATTATATTTCGTTCTAAATAATGGCTTTCTGAAAGATTTATGTTCTTCACTTATGTTTTTGCAAAATTCAAAAACGTAGTCTTAACTCGCGCTATAAAAATAATCGACGCCTCATCATGATTTAATTGGTCCGCCACGCCTCTTCGGGATTTTCATTTTTTGAACACGGTCCCGCGTTCGAGACTAGCCACATCCTTATACAAACTGTGGATGCTAAATCATCATCACTCAATTACATTTTTGAAATCAACAAAGTTAACAAGTAAATAAATAATCTATTGATAGATAACTCCCAGTGCAGTTATAAAAAATTCAAACATCGATAGCCTATCAACCATCATATTTCCTCTCTGTAAATAATAAACTAACCAACCCCCCGCTAACAGATATCTGCTGGTAGATATAAATGTTCCACTGTTCATTTCTGCTATCGATCTATAAAAATTGACAGCGTCATTGAGTATGATGAATGGCAGTCCAGGTCTATTTGAGTCGAATAAAGATCAGTGTGGCTAGCCACTAGCTTAAAGAATTCCGTGGTGGGGATGATAAAGAGGTCTTGACGTAGTTGCCGTGACAATCAATCTTCTAAATTTACAGGTAATCTTTCTCAACTCTCGCGCAACACGGTAGGGTAGAAACCTTGAGAATTCCTTACCTCATGTCAATTTGATTATCATATAGCTATAGTAAGGGTGTTACCAGGGATTATGCGAATCGATAAGCGAATAATATGTTATGTTCGCTTATGTCAAATCATGTAATTGTATTGCATTTCACTTTATTTTCCTGGCTTCTTAAATTTCCTAACTTGGCTTACACGGACAGTGTCAACTGGGAGGGGGCGATAATAGTCAGAAAAAATGACTGTCGCGTTCAGCAATCAATCTATAAATATCGTAATTATGACAAAGCGGCATATCGCTCACTGCTTGTGCTCGATGCCAATGAAGAATTGTACTAAAATAATCTTACTGCTCCCTTAACATAAATGCTATTAGTATACAAAGCATGTTTTCATTTCAACAGAGCGGTGCAAATAATGGGCTATTGCCATCTTAAGTTATAATGCAAGCAGGAGCCGGTTTCACATTTTTTGCCTCCTGCTACCCTTGGTAATAGAGGTATAGGGATCGTGCTAAAAATCGCATATCGAGATTTTGGTAAATGAGCACGTTTTAAGGTCCCTGGAATCCAATTTTAACATTTTCACGACTATGTCTGTGTGTATGTATGTGTGGATCCTGCACTCTAACTCCAGCAGTGGCGGATTTAGAAAATTATAATAGGGGAGGGGCACTAAATTCGGAAAAACATATTTTAAATAAAAAGGGTGAGCCCCCCCCACCTCGTTAATTTTTGTATTGTATTGTTATAAATTGCTCATATAAAAGTTTTATTTTAAATATGCTATTTGATGGTAGATGTAAATATTTTATATAAAGTCAGAACTCAGAACTTTTATTTTAAAATAGCAACCTATAATTATTTTACTAAAATATAAACCCCTTTTTTTGTCTTTTTAATGATCTATTTGAGGTCCTGCACCATAACAAAAGATAATAAAATGTACACTTTATACTTAAAGTGTGACTCAATAAATAGCGATTAAGATGAAGAAAACAATTTTTTAATAATTACTTTTCGAGATATTTGAGGTTTGTTGTCAGTGTCACTGTGACGTCACATTAGTGCTACCTTTCTCTCGCTACCTACTATAAAACTTGTGCGAGAGAAAGATATAACAATATGTGTCGCCGTGACGGTACGTTAACTTTAAAAATCAAATGCAGTTAAATCAAAAATAATTAAGACTTTTTAATACTACGAATTGCTTCAAAATTAAAAGAACTTTCATTTAAAATAATAAAAAAATCAGAGCACAGGACCCTAAACAAGTAAATGAGTTTATAAATATGAGAAATAATGTTTATTCAAATATTCTAAGTAGCCATGAGAAAATAAATAAAATGCAACAATGTTATACAAAACAAGTTAAAACATCAAATTAAGTACCTAATAAGAATAACTTAAGACAAAAAATGGCGGTTTATATTTTAGTGAAATAATTATTGTTTGCTATTTAAAAAATAAAAGTTGATAGTCGTATCTTTTAAACGTGACTTTATAAAAAATATCTACATCTGCCATCAAATAGTATAATTAAAATAATAAAACTTTTATATGAACCATTTGTTCTATTACTTATAAAAAAATAGGAGGGGCATTTCCAAAATAATAAACAATTTGAAAAATAAATAGAAATCTATGATGTGTAATACGTGAATGATAATATCTAATAATTAAATTTTTAAAAATAACAGGTGGGGCTCCTGGCCGAGTGCCTCCCCTCTAAATCCGCCATTGAACTCCAGTACTATCATTCTGTATTTCTGCCTTATTCTAATATGGAAGGAAGCTATTAAATTTTAGTGTACATCAGATAAGCGAAAAAGGCAGTTTACTTGAGCTCAAAATAGTTTTTCTTCGAAAAATACCTTTAAACAGACTCCTTGGTTACGCAGTTATTCAAATGTATGTAGCTGACAGATAATGTCACTGTCAAAGAAATAATCATTTCAAATTAATAATAGTAACGTTTTAAAAAGAAAAAGTAAATAGAAAAATAGGAAAGGAATTCATTATGTGCTCTAACGTCACATTCTGTTTCAGATCACGTGACTTTTTCAAAATATTACACAAATTTCAACAATTAATTGTAAAAATGTAATGGGTATTTCGTGATATTTTCAAATTTGAGGCCCTTTAATGAACAATATCTTTTAAAATTTAGTACTTTAGTAATTTATTTCTTCAATTAAAACTTTTTTCAAGCATATCATTCGTAATTTTACGTAGATTCCAAATATATAAAAATATATTGGTGTCTCATTTGAAATATAAACGTTAAAGTCACTTCCGGTTAACCGAAAGTGTTATCAAAAAAGTTATTTTGAGTGACCCGTTTTTCAGTGTCGCCCGGTATACTAACATTTTTAATTTCTTTTTGTTTGAATGTTTGAGAAATACTGAAAACAAAAACATTCGATTTTATCAGAAATACTTTAAAAGTTTTTGTAATTTTTAACAAGAAATTTCAAAGTTTTATAAGTTTCTTAGCAATTACAATCGCAATTACAGTGCAATCGTGGGAATAAAGCCATATTTTTGGGGTCAAAGTCCTGTGATCACGTGACTAGAAATGACAAACTATTTCTCGGGTGCATGACGAACTTTGTGCAACGTTGCATATTTGTACCACCCCAATATTCAGTAGCGTACGTACTTTCAACAATTTGGAGTTGTACATATTTATCGAGATTCAGTAAACTGTATGATGTGTAACACGAGGGGGGTGCGGAAGAAGATGGCAATACTACTGATTGCGCCACTGTAACACGAAGGGGGTGCGAAGAGATGACTACTACTACTACTGCTTCTTCCAACGATGATACACTTTACACTGACTGGTGGACGCCTCGAATGATTGGCGTCCATGACTTCGTGAAAAGGAAGAACACACACACTTTACACTAATGAACACAACTTGATTATTTAATAACATAACTTTATTTACATTTAAACTAATACAACTATAAATAACACAACTAATAAGTTACATTCTGTAACCCAGCGGACGGGCGTCGCCCCAAAACTAAAAGACACTAAATGTCCAAAAACAAGACACGTCTGCCCGACGCGACAATCTAATTTCGACTCTTACATGTTTACCCCATGACTATCTGATGTCGACTCCTTTTAAAAACAAAACGCTATCTTCAGGACAGGATAGGGGTACGGGGGTGCATAGGCTAGATCATTCAAAGTCACGCACGTATACATAATAATTTCTAGACTGAGATCAACAAATAAATGTCGTGACTATCATAATACGAAAAGAATTTTTAAACTGAATTTTGATATTTATAACTTAAACAGATAACAGATAAAATATGATTATCGAAACTATAATTTAGAAGAGTTTATAAAAAGTTATTTATCTGTTATTGCTCTTACCCTCACCTTGTCACAGATGTTGATGTTGCTAATGGAGATGTTTATTATTTTACTTCATATTTTTCTTGTATCTAATTATCTTTGCAAAACATAATTTACTTTGTAAAAACTGTTTTGTTCATTTATCACTGTCAAAATATTTTGACAACAAATTACTCATTAACCCCTTTGTCGATTATTCACATCGTCAGAACTTATGTTGTTCATCGAACTTACAAATTTAGCTAATATCATTCGCAGTCTCACAGATGATATTAATAAATTTACTTGTTAGAAATTACTAGGACTGATTTTTATATAATCTAACTACTAATGAAGAAATAGTTTTTTGTATCACTAGTATAGTATAACTAGCGAATGAAAGTTGACGTTTAAATTATTTTTTTATAATCGGCATGAAAATCCTCATTTCCGGACTAATTTGAGTCTTGAAAGTAAGATTTCCATGACTAGTCATTTTTACTTTCCACTGTCTGTACTAATTTGATTCACTTTTCTAATGCTGCACCACTTTTTGAATCTATCGTACTCCTTTTCGTACCGCTGTTTGGATTTTTCTGGTAGTACATCTGCCACAGAGGCGTTCGCAGCTTCAGTTATGTCCATCGGTACTTCATCTTCACCATCAAAATCATGTTCGCATTGCGACCGTTTTCAAAAGAAAAATTACCGGTAGCAAGAACGAAAACACAACACAAATTTTTATAATAATAAAATTTGTCATTTTGTTTACTTGTCATGACAACGTTTTCTAAAATTTGTCACAGCTCTGATGATTTATGCAAACCTAATTTTTTCTATAATTTTAAGCCTTTATAATTGCCGATTTTAAAAAAAATAGAATACATCACGCGTCATAAAAATGTCTTTCCTTGACTCAAAGGCTTTGAAGAGATGCTCAGACGCTGCGCATCCTCGCATTTTTCAAACAAGCCTCCTCGTCTGCAATGAACCATTTTCATGACTTGTAATGTAATATACTATTTCCCACTCCCGATATCGTAAGTAGGCTATTAGGACATTGTTTGTTTCTATTAGCAACGGGATATAAGGATTGTCCTTACTTCCCTGCAGCTGAACTTACCTTTTTTATAAACTTCTTTAAATTATAGTTTCAGTAATCATATGTCAAAATTCAATTTAGAAATTCTTATCATATTATGATAGTCACGACGTTTATTTGTTGATCATTAACTCTAGAAATTATTATGTATACGAGCGTGACTTTGAATGCCCTAGCCTATGCACCGTGTACCACTAAGATATTTCTGTCCTTAAGATAGCGATTTGTTTTTAGGAGAGTCGACATTAGTTACTCATGGAATAAACATGCGAGAGATTAGTTCGTGACGTCGTGAAGACGTTTCTTGTTTTTGAACATGTAGTGTTGTTTTAGTTTTGGGGCGCGTACTAAACGCCCGCCCGCTGGGTTACGGAATGTAACATGTTAGGCTTAGTTTATATGTTAATAAAGTTTAGTTATTAAATCACAAGTAATGTCAATGTCATAAATGTAATTAAATCCGTAGTGTTCATCAAGTGTAAAGTGAAAGTATGTGTGTTCTTCCTTCTCACGAAGTCGTGGACGCCACCCATCCAAGCGTCCACCAGTTAGAATCAGTGAGTCATCATAGTAGTCATCAGTTTAGCATCATCATCATCTTAGGATACCCCCTCGTGTTACACTTTTATGCTATTTGAAAATTGATAATAACTTTTAACGTTGGTTGGAGTTGGAATTAAAAGCAGTTGTTAGAACCGCAATCGGTCACATTCAGCCAAACCACCCCTTAATAAAATATCATTTTGTACGCCACTGGACAGAAAGGAGGCAGAGAAATGATCGACAAGATTGGTTGCGTGCGAGGTGTACAATCGGACATGAACGGCTGAACGGCAGTTTCTGCCGGGTAACTTACGTTTATGTTTCGTGTACAATGCACACTAATACACTATTGCTCAATGCACTACAACTCTATGTTGACGCCAATGTGAACTTGGATTGTTATTGAATTTGAACCGGAATTGTACATCTCAACAGTGCAATTGTCTTACTCCCAACATTATTTGTTCCCTTTTCAGTATTTAGCTACCCGTATTTAGAAAATCCTTTAACCCTGCGTCCGACAGGTGGGGTGTGACAAACCCCAAGCGTCGAAAATTGTATGTTATAACTTTGGTAATTTGCGCTTTGGAGTCGGATGAACTCGGTAGCTTCTCATTTTAGTTGTATCTGCGGTATTGGCATTTAAAATCAGTAATTATTCAGCGTGTTTTTGATTCGTAGGCGTTTGAATTCGACTGAGGTGCACCACACCCCACATGTCTTAATACAATTGTATGTTCATGAAAATGGTGAAACCGAGTTGTTACTTTAGATTTCAAGATAATAAGAGTTTGTTTTAGTTTTTACTTTATGGTCATAATTGAGAAAATACCAAAATAGGAAATAGGGGACTGCGAGAAATTAGCAAAATTTTAAGCGAGGCATCAAAATGGTGTGGCCAACACAATACCTCCCGCCATTTACTGCACAAGTCACAAAAAGATTAAGTTAATCCTTATTTTTGGATTAGCGAAATTTACTCTAATTTTGACAGTTTATTTCTTAAAATATAGTCTAATCTAATCCAAGTAACTACTGTTTTTAAACTTCTCAACAGGATTAAATCCCAATTACAGAGTGGGTTCACATTCACACACATCCATGCCTTAGTGATTCTCCTTATTATTATTTATTTGGATCAATTCGTCTGCTTTATTCTATCAGTAGTACTTATCTAAAAATAAATGTTTTGCTAAAAAAAGTATCACGTTTATTGGAATTGTATAATTGAAGACACATTCGTATGACAAATTTATATATAGAACTTCCTAAAATAAGTTGTAATGAAGAGACAAAAATGGAGGAGAAAATCAATGTTAAGTAGTTTTTGATGTTTGAGTGTTCATTTAATGATATGCATTAGCAGCCGCACGCTATTTATTCATATACACAAACAAATTTACAATTGCCACTTTAATAAAATGTACATGCAAATGTTAGAGACAAATGAATATATGCATGATCCTTTTGATAATATAGAGAAAAACACCTCCTTATTTCAAATATGTATTAGTTTGCTAAATAATATAAATTCTATAATCAATCTTTACTCAGAAGCTTCTATGAAAATGTGGAAAAGCTTTAGAACATGGCGAAAAGCATAAAAACATGCATAAAACATGCATAAAAACATGTGTTAGAGTAAGACAATAGTCTCTTGAAGTCTTCTTTCTCGGATTGAGCTTCATCATACCTAGTAAATCTAGTACCGTAACCCAAAACTCGGGTATAGCCAATGTGTATAATATAATTTATTTCTTTTTTTTGTTAGAACATGTAAAAAAGGATATTTTGAAGTGTGATGATATTATTACAAAATAAAACTGGTTGCTAGGTTTTAAAAATACTACTAGTGAGTTACAAAATTTGTTTGACTTATTGTAATTTTGACACTTTAGAAATGTGTTAAACGAAAATATTATTGTCATTTGAATTCTTTGAGATTAAAACAACAAATGGTGGTTCAAATTTAATTTGACACTGACATTTTTCGAAAACTACAGTCGCCCACACATTTTAAAAAAGATTTGATTTATATAAAACCCTAGTAACGTAAAATTACGGCAAACACACGTTAAAGGTGTAGGTCTCTGGTCAATTTTAAGATGTCTTTTCTCGAATATCTTTTAAGCTAGATTTTTTTTCTTCGAAATTACACATCTGAGGGCAATCTCATGTTTCCTCATTCGCTCTGGGGTGCGAGTTGTGAGACAGACAAATAACGAATCGGGATCGCTGGATCGTGTTTGTTATCATAAATAAAACTCTTTAAATAATGAAATACGTTAATGAACAATTTATTGATCTACACTTTTACATTCCACCATTTTGTCAACACATCGACTGCTCAGTTGCAGACATAACAGCAACAGCTGTTCTTACATTCTTCAATACAAAACATATATTGTATTTGTATATGGCACTTATGTCTAAATCATATTTAAAAATTTAATATTCGACAGTTCGCCTCGACGTGGAACTGGAAATCATGGATCGTAAAATTTTCATATTTGCTTTCAAGTAGTCACAAATTGAGTTGACAGTGTCAACATTCCAAGTATCGTGCACCATACATTTCAAAACCTGCCTGATATAACAATACAATCAGCTGAAAATTACAATATTACCATAAAATTAAATTGTAATAAATAAAACTTACCGTTTAAATTGTTTCGACAAAGCAAATCTGAGCGCATTGTTTCTGGTTTCATAATTTTTTTGTTGAAAGATTTTAACTTCACATATTCTTCTTTTTGAACTAACACAGCTATAGCTATAAATTTCTCTTTTTTCTAGACCAGGGGTTCCCAAAGTGAATTCGGCCCGCGATATCGATACGATATATTATATTTTTATTAAAAAATAAATAAGTAAATAGTAAAATAAATAATAAATATTACAAATAAGATACAATAAAATATTTTAATATTTTTAAAAAATTCTTACAGAACTTTAACCATAAGCGTTTGTATTAATAAAATATTGTTTAGTGTATATTTAAAAAAATATTGTAGTATGTCTAGTCTAGTTATTACACATTTGTACAGAAATATAATATAGTTGTCTCAAATAGATACAGAACTGTTAATCATTTCTGGCGCATCTAATGCAACACACAATTTCAAGGAGTCAGTAACGAATTTATCGTTTTTTTCAATGATGTGCGATGTGCCGCACACTACAACTGTACCACCAGACTTTGTCCAGCCTACCCAGTTGCCCTGAGCAATACAGGCCTATGCCATATTAACGAATATTCAAAAATGCACTGCTCCAACTCACTAGAGGTGGGACGAAAAATAGGAAAACGTGCAAGCACAAACAGATCGTCTTTTTCTTATTGGTTGCTCAAATTATGAATGAAATGCGTCTTTCGCGCAGTTCTGTTTCTATTTGAGACTACAATGTTTACATGTGCTAAAATAAGAAATAGTTAAATATATTTAAAACAAAAAAAATCGTGGTTATTGTTTTGATTTTATTCCGTTTTTTTTTGGCCCGCCAAAAAATTCGGTAATATTAAATTGGCCCGCCTAAGAAAAACTTTGGGAACCCCTGTTCTAGACCTATCACCTGGAGATAAAATAAAAATCAATAATTAGAAGTAATATTTCATCCTAAACAACTTACCATTTTGAGGTTATATGTAATGTCAACAACACCGAAATAGAAAAAAAAAACATTAATAAGTGAGTATTTCGTATGCGTGCTCCGCACCCATGACAAATTTGGTATGAGTGCTTGCGCACCCATGCTTTCGGCGCGTATGGCTAACTATCTGAGATCTAAGTGTCGTACTAAGGGCTATGTCAAGGCCGTTTTACAAAATAGAACTGACGTAATCATTGGGGCATAATTTACATACAGCAACAGAACATATTGATATTCGATTTGGTTTGAATTTCATCGGTTCTAGGATCCGTTAGCTTACGTCCGTGCATTGACATTCAATTTAAAATCAATACTGTAATTTGTGCACTCAGTGTACTATTATGACAAATGCTTTATCCCATAATGTTCAACTCTCTTGATACTCATCAACTCATCTAAATGTGGACGGTGATTAGCGAAATCTGTCGACATGCCCGTTCGTTTACCGACTGCCAATTCAAAACTCAAATACGACAAAAGTAAATGCAAGAATTAAAATCTCTGTTTGCATATGAAATTTTCATCAGACTAATTGTTAAAATTATTTAAATATGTACTTTACAATTACAACAATTTAATAAATTAATAAATGGAATGTCAAACGGATATTTCATTTGTATGAATTCTAATTACACCCAATGTTCAAAAAATAATATATATCCTATTACTCTTAAATCCGCCTACATTTGTCCTATCTTCAAATCAGGCGACATAAGCGATATTACCGTCCTTTAGCTATTCTGTCCAACATTTCCAAAATATTCGAGTCAATTCTTTCCAAGCACATTTACTCCTCTGTCTATAATTTAATTTCTCCTAAACAACATGGATTTGTAAAGGGCAGATCGACCACTTCAAAACTCATAAATTTTACTGAATACACACTGAACTCTCTTTATGATAACACAAGTTGATGAAGTTTATAGGGACTTTAAGAAAGCGTTTGACAGTATAGATCACAATGTTTTCTTGTACAAGCTCAAGAAAGATTTCAATTTCTCTACAGATTTCCTTACTTTTTTACATTCGTACTTGAATTGTCATAATATGTCAGTGAATCGTAACAACTGGACTTCCAATAAGTTTATTGCTACCTCTGATGTGCCTCAAGGTTCTAATCTTGGACCTCTATTGTTCATTCTATTCATAAATGATACTATTTCTGCTATAAAACATTCTGAAGTGTTATTGTATGCAGATGATCTGAAAATTTTTAAAACAATCAATTCTCAACATGATTCCATTCTCCGTCAGAAAGATATTGATAGTATTCTGGGGTGGGTTCAAACATCTAAATTATTCTTTAACTACAGTAAATGTAAAATTATGAGTTACTTTATAAAAAAGTGTTTATACTTATCTTGATCGGGTAACTCAATTTAAAGACCTTGGAATATTATTTTTATTAATTATTAATTTATTTCATAGAATTGCCAAACTAAAAATTTTAAAGATTAAAATATTTTTTTATAATCATCATAAACGAAAAATGTTTAAAATATTTTAAACGCACCCCTGTTTTAATATTCTGTTACCCTAGTCGGCCAGACATAGTAATATATTTTTGTGCTTTCCTAGTCCAGTATTTAAATGGGTTCATGCAAAAATTTCATACCTGAATATTTCGCACAATTCTATTCTTCTCCAGAGTTTCAAAATAAACCACATCTATAAAATAATTTAAACGTCTACTTTCATTCGCTAGTCATACCGTACATATTTATATGTGATTTTTTTTAAGTACTGTGACAAAGCTATATGTTTATAATTATATTTTCCTACAACCGTGCGTGAAAAGTACTTTTCGCACACTCATTACAGTGTGTAAAGTGTCACTTTTCAAGCACTCGTGCGTGGAAAGTACTTTTCACGCACTAGTGCTTGAAAAGTAAATAAGCGTTGCTAGGCAACATTAAAATTCGGTTAATTTACCAGTCAAGTAGATAATTAGGTAGTAAATAATAATGAAAGTAATAAAATTTATTAAGAAATATGAATATACACTGTAAATGAAACAAATCTAATATTTTTTTAACACATTGAGTACTAATCTAATTTGTAAGAACATTAACATTTAGTTTACATGTATTCTAACCTAACCTAATTTTTAATATAAATATTAAAAGTACAATTTGTACATTATAAAACATTAATCATCGTCTGTCTGAGATTCTTCCAAGTGTTTAAGTTACATTTAGTACAGTGTTATGAGAAAGAGTACGAACAGTATTTGAAGCTGCTGGATGCCTGTACACTCAGTATTATGAGAAACATCAATACCATTTCGGTTGTAGGAAAAATGTTGTATGCAACACGTGTGTAAAATAGTATTTTTTGTCTCGTTCTACAATTTCCGCATCGCACTCGACCAAAAAAGTACTATTTTACACACTTGTTACATAAATAACTATTTTTATAATCATCCTATAATTGGGATTTTATCCTGTTGGATTGATTCAAAATAAATAAATAAAGTCTTAAAGTGGGGTTGCGTGGCCGCGTGCCTGAGTGTCTGGTCGCGAATCTGGGGAACCGGGTTCGATCCCGACCGACGCCAAATATTTCGAATTTTAAATGGCACAAAATTGACCCCTGTGGTGCACTCTCCACGCCAGCAATGAGTGCCCGTGAGGTGATGCCTGGTAAGCGCCCGGACGGTACAAATATGTCATCATCATTATCGATATCTGCATACAAAGCAGATTGGCACACCCAGCAATGGGTAATATGCCACGATGATATATTTATTTTATTTAAAGTGAGTATGATTATGAAAACGGTCCTAAGCCACAGATATAATCTTATGTTGCGAATACATACAAATTAATGTTGCCCGGGTTATTAGTCCAAATAAATTTGTGGTCTAAAGCAAGAACAACCAATAACAGCATATAGTAATTTTGCGTTTTTCACAGTTAATAACACCAGGACGACATTATCTGAATTTACTAATAATAAAAATAACAGTGTAATATCTTTACATTACACTTGGAATGTGGAACTTCAGCTAGACATATCAAAATCTACATAAAACCGAGTTTTAAAATACTCCTAGGAGTTTTATTCTTTTCCGGAAACGACGCATTAAATTTAAAAAGCGTAAAGTTCCAGGAAAGCCATATATTCCACAGCACTGTGCTTCCTTAAACATATCGAACATGGTATGCATTTTTAATATGCACTGTTCCTTCTAACTACGGCGGTTTTCTCATGTGGTAAAAAATTTAAAAGAATATTACCATTGCCATTGTCCATTTAGCCAAGACATTAGCGTTGGTAGCAGCTGCATTTTGGAAAATTTAGACAAATAAAAATTTAAGATGATTAATAAAAGATTGGATATTAACTAAACCATGATTAAAAATTGATTGACAGTAGACAACTTTTATTTTTTTTCTTTTGGATATATTGGTTTCGGCGATAAGTTGGTCGTAATTTTCACCTTAGCGCCACCATATTGAACTCTATAACCACATAACATTCTTGAACAATAGTCCATTCGCTGAGACGAGAGAATGTGGAACTAATTCTTGGACAGAGACAAATCATTATATTCGTCAAAAGAGGATAATTTTGGAGCCGAACCAATTGAATCACTTGTTTTTGTTCAAGAACATTCTCTCGTCTCAGCGAATGGAGTACGAGAGTAGCACCGAAAGTTTCTGCAAGCAAATATAACGCAGGTAGCTACGAAAAATAAATGCTTGGCAAAACAAAGGTACATTCTTAGGTAGCAGGCAGTTCTTGTTACAATTCGTTATCTGTTATGTGATTTTCCATGCAGTTTTGTAGTACACATGTCATACTGAAATAGTTATTAACATCATAAGGCTGATATGTAGCAAATAACAGATGAGGTTGAATGTTGTAAAATCGAGGCGATAGCCGAGATTTTATAATCAACCGTGTCTGTTATTTGTATATCAGCCGTGTGACGTTCAGTATTTTTCATAATAACATAAAACATCTTAAAATTCTATTTTCTATGGCATATTGACAGGTGACAGCTCATCATGACAATTTCATGATGCTGAGATTTTTTTTAGGAACACATGATTTTTAATAATTGTACTGTTATAAAAGATAACGGCCGTGGCTGTTTTGATGCATATATCGGTTGAGCATACAGTACTGTTAAGGCACATTTAACAGTATGGTATTATGAAAATGCAGTTAACAAGAGAAAATTTCCTAGCCATGATATTTTACGATTTTAAAAGTCCGCTGTCTCCAAAACAATGCATCGAAAAGCTTCGGGATGCTTTTGGAAATAAAGCACTTAGTATCAGGTCTGTTCACAGCTGGTACAATGTATTTAAATTTCATCGAGTTTCTCTCAATGACGATTTACGCGAAGATCGGCCAATTTCTGCAGTTACGGATAAAAACATAGCTGCTATTCGTACAATGATTAAAGAAGACAACCGTGTCAACATACAGAATTATACGGGCTACTTTGGGCATTGGAATGACCGCTATAAATAAAAATTTTCTCAATCATCTAAAAGGCAGGAAAGTTTGTTACCGTTGGATACCTCATAATTTAAATGATGGTCAAAAGCAACATCGTGTGGAATGGTGCATTAAAACATTAAAAAAGTACAACGAAGGTAAATCTAAAGCAGTGTATGATATAACAGGAGATGAATCATGGATGTATGCATATAAACCTGAAACAAAACGACAATCAGCTCAATGGGTCTTTCCAACAGACCCCAATCCTGTCAAAGTAAAACGAGTTCGAAGTGTTGGTTCAAAAATGATTGCCTCCTTTTTCTCAAAATCCAGTCCTACTGTCAATATTGTATTAGAAGATAACAAAACAGTAATTTCTAATTGGTACATAACAATTTGTTTGTCACGGGTGTTTGAAAAAGTGCGTGAAAATAGGCCTCGAAGTAAACTAGTATTGCATCAAGACAATTCATCCTCACATACTGCTGCGCAAACTAAAACCTATTTAAAAAAATCAAAGATGGAATCAGTGCCGGCCCGAGACTTTTGAGCGCCCCAGGCGAAAATTGTAAATTGCGCCCCACATTTATTATAATTTTGTTTAGATTATATAGGTACAAAAATTAGAAGAGGCGATTTGTGTCCATAACTCGCGAACAATCACAGAATCTTAATCTGAATGAAATTTTTTTGAAAATATTTTGAATATTTAAAATACAGAGATTTTTTTTCTTTTGGGTTCTACAGAGTCGCTTTATTTTTATCTAATACCATATACAGGATTAGTCACGGGAGAGTTACTTTCAAAGTCCGTTTGTGTGAAACCCGAAATACAAATTACAACAGCGTCTAGCTTCCTTAAAAAAATACAATATTTAATTCACGATTGCTTTGCCTGTCTAGTGATGGTTCATTTTAACATTAAACAATTAAATATGGTCTGTTGTCATTAGTACTTTGGGTTGAAAACAAACGGATTTTCAAAATAACTCTTCCGTGACTAACCCTGTATATAGGAAAAGAAAAAAAAATATCTCGTTGTAGGTGTAAGTGTCGGTTTAAATACTTTTCGTTATTTTGCAATTCGGAAAATCTAATATAACTCTTTAACGGTTCATCCTTGGTAAAAAATATAAGAATCTTGTTTTGTATAAAATTTCGATACGAATCACCGTTTTCAAGAAAAATATCGATAACAAAAATATGTCGCCTTTTTCCAAATTGGTGAGGGGTCAGTGTATTTTTCTGTACGGGATTCTGTATAAAAACTTTTGTTGCAATTTTTTTATGTTGGGGGTATTTTTCAGTAGCTGTCCTGAACAACTATTACTTCTTCAGTATTTGATATAAGAATGTTTTTTATTGATACAATCACCAACGAATTTAACCTTCCTTCTTTCTTAGTATAACGTAAAAATATATAAATAGGATTTAATTAATATATGTTTGCTGCAACTGGAATTGTCAGTATTATGATTAAAGTCAATAAACTTAAAATAGTCTCAAAAAATGTCGCCCTAAAACCAATTTCGCCCCAAGCCGTCGCCTGGCTTGCCTGTAGCTTGGGGCGGCCCTGGGTGGAATACTGGAGCATTCACTATACAGTCCTGACCTTGAACCTTATTATTTCTTCCTATTTCCTAAATTAAAGGAAATAATGTGTAGTTTCCGATATACAAGTGCAAATGAAGCGGTGAAGCCTTCGAAGTATGGTCTCTCAAGTGTCTCAAGAAGAATGGATATCTTGTTTTAACGATTGGTTTTATCAAATACATAAATGTGTTGAGTTAAAAGGAGAGTATTTCGAAAAACAATAAAAAAATAATTTCTGGAAAATTTTGTTTTCTCTCAAAGTTGTATATGTGTAGGTAATATGTCGTGAAGATATATTTATTTGCTTTTAAAAGATGCGTAGAATTAATTATCTGAAGTATTTTTTTCTAAATTCATCTACAAACATTTGACAGAGAAAAAACTGCTAGTTAACTGTTCGCTAATCACCCAATCAGTTGTTCATGCTACCAGCCTGTATTTTTACAACGTAGTTTATCTTTATTTATGGTGATTATTTAATTATCTTTTATTACTAAAATTCCTGTTGAATCGAATATGTTAAGATAAACATTATGGTATCTTGTTGCAGATCTACTTTGGGGTGTGCGTGACTGTGTGCGTGACGGCGTCGTGGGTGGGCGCGACGCACTGCATCAAGTACCTGTACTTCCGTCGCCCTCCGCCTTTCGATCAAGCGCTACTGCCGCCCGAAACTGGCAACGTCTCCGTGTCCTCGCTACATCCTCCTTACGTAAGTACTTCGCTCTTCAGCGTTCAATTTAATTAGAACTATGTAAATTCAATTAAAATACCGAATTCCACGCACTCATGTGTAAGCGTACGATATATCAATAGTATCGTATCGTAGAAGATCGTCGCAAGTGTTTTTTTTCGGCATCTCTTCGCAGGAAACGTCATGAAAATGTCAGAGAAACAATATTTGTTTAAGAATGGAATGAAATTTGGAAAACGAATGTTTTATACAAAAATCTTAAACAGTAACGGTATTCGTCCTAAGCGGCGATTACGTTCAAAAAGTTTTAAAAGAACGCTGATTTTTATGAATATTAATTTTGAATTTTAGAAGATAAGAGTACATCTTATACACGATGAACGAAGTAATATATTCAAATTTAATATAGCTTCAATTCAATTCAGGATATTATTTCGCTCGTTTTCCTCAAGTAGGATACTCGTACATCAAATTTCAAGTGTAATCCGATCTTCGGATGTTCAAATATCATTTGTCCTGTGATAGTAATTTACGTAACCAGACCTGAAAGTGATACTTGACTCGGGCGAGGCGGTTCTAAAAAAAGGAATAAATAAATATCTGTAGCTATGTATTATTTCATTTTTTATTGCGAGGAAATAAGAAATAAATAAATAAACAACTGATACCAGGGAAACATTCATATAGGGATAGACAATTTTCCGAGCTAGCTCAGTAAAGAAGGATTTTCCGGTCTAAAAAGTGATCAGAAATACTGCTCATTTTCTGGACTATATGGCTATAGCTACTAATAAACCGAAATTTTAAAATTTATTTTAAAATTGTGAAGAAACTAGAAACATAATAAAAATTGTAGGGATGATGAGAAATAATTGGAGATGCATTCGTAATAAACAGTGTTTATTAAATAGTAATTTAATTAACTTTCCTACGTTTCGATTCCAAATGAAACATCATCAGGGATAGTTAAAGTACAGTTGAAAAATAAAATCATTGCATTACAAGATCAAAATTGTAAGGATGAAAATGTGAAAAAAATATCAGAGGTAATAAAATGCGTGCATACATCAGAAACAACTAAAGATAACTAATGTTATTATTAGTTTAACGTCCAACTGGTATGTTATTATTATCATAATAACCCTGCTTTCAGGATTGTTATATACTAAATAACACCCTAGAGCGTGTTATGAGTTGTTGCTATGGTAATGTTGTAAATAAATTAATAATGATACTGCAATAAAGCCTAAAAAACAAGCAAAAGCATTCATAGTCTACCTACTCAGCAAATTTAATTAAAACTTTCTGATCCGTAATTCGTAGAATATTAAAAATTATAGTCGGACGTTAAACGTTGAACGCACCACGGGAGTTAAACGGACAATAATGTCTTCGGTCAACGTACATATCTCGGGCCAGAGGCCCTCGAAAAGTACACTGTTGACCTCAGGAGTTATTGTCCTTATAACACCCTTGATACGTTAATTACTTTAACTATCCCTGATGATGATACTTGGAATCGAAACGTAGTAAGGTTAATTAAATTACTATTTAATAAACACTGTTTACCACGACTGCATCTCCAATTATTTCTTATCATCCCTACAATCATGCAGTCAAGTAATACCAATAAATTTATAATAAAAAATCTGGTGTGGGACAACACAATACCTCTCACCATGTACCGCCTGAGTGACTAAAAAGATTAAGCTAATCCTTATTTTTGGATTAGCGAATTTTACTCTAATTTTGAAGTTTAATTCTCAAAATTTAGTCTAATATAATCCAAGTAATTACCTTTTTTGATAAAAAATGAAGATTAAATTTTAAATACCGGGATAAAATAGAATTCACTAATCCAAAAATGAGAATTAGCTTGAACTTTTTTGCGGATCGTTAATTTTGATTAATCTAAATTCATAAATTATGCTGGAAACTGTTTTGATTTCCTTTCCTATTGTTCTATTTACTTTTTTCTTTTTAAAACTTTACTATTAGCTGTATTCTTTTTTACCCAATTGTATCTCAGCTCAGTACATAACTGAGTTGAACTGAAGTGAGTTTGTGATTGTGATGTGATTTTGCAAAAAGAACAAGTTTTATTCAATTTTATCATTTCCTTCTTTACCGATAGCATTTGCTGTATCAGCTGTCAAATTTATTGACATTTTTCTGATCTGTGATACTGTTTATAACCGAAAAATGGATAATGTTGAAAATATGTTACTTGTAAGTATATCTGCATATGTGAATATAAATTTTGTTGAATTATATAACCTTAAAATGTAAAAAAGAGATTCAAACCATTTTGAGTTTTGTAAACTGGTAGTGTAGCATCGGAAAGGGGGGAAGTGTGTTAACTCAGAACAACTCAAATCAGTTATGTCAGAAAGAACAACGATTTCCTGAGTTTATCTGAAGTGATCTGAGATGAGCTGAGATTTTGTCCAAAAAGAATACAGCTATTATTAATTTGAAATTATTAGTTTTTAGACAGTAACATTCATCTGTCAGTTACTTACATTTGAATAACTGCGTAAGGAGTTTTGTTTCTTTAAAGCATAGGCTCTGGGATTTAAATTATAGATAATTTTATAACTTTATCCATAATATATTTAGAAAAAGTATTAATGTAAATCTGTAGAAAATTTAATAATCTTTAATTTTTATAATAACGTTAATCTCGAAAAAATACAATTTAAAGGTATTTTTCGAACAAAAACTATGTTGAGCTTCCAGTAAAGTGCCATATCCTGTTATTTGATTTACACCAAAATCTAATGAGCTCTTTCCATAATAGAAAAAGTTCGAAATATAAGGTTTCAAAATTTTCTGAATAATATTATTTGAGTTAAAGTGGAAGATCCACACATACACATATAGATACACACATACACATAGACATCATCGTGAAAATGTTAAAATTGGATTCTAGGGACCTTAAAACGTAGTCATTTACCAAAATTCCGATATGCGATATTTAGCACTATTCCTATACCTCCCTTACCAAGGGTAGCGGGAGGTAAAAAGTAGGCTGCATAAATCCATCTTAAATCTCTCATAATCATAAATCACCACATAAAGTTAAACTGTTTTCCTATGTCACGGATTCTCGTGTTTATTCTGTATAGACGAATATATTTTATACTCGTAATGAACATATATAATCTTTAATAGATTATGTTTATATAAGATATTCCGACAACCAAAACACTAACACTATAACTTAATTACTTTACGTTCAGAATCAGATAACAACAAAACAAAACTAAAACAAAATCTTAACTCAATTGGGATTATCATTATCTCATTTACTCCAAATCTCAAAGTCTCAAATCCCCGCGAATTACTCGATACACAATCAGCAATGCTTTCCACAAACCCTGACCTCGTAAGTTTTATTATCCCCTTCCACTCTGGCGAGTTGAATAGCGTGACGTTTAATGAAATTTGCAGGCCAGTGGTGGATTGTGTCATTTACAAACTTGAAAAGAGCACTTTCTGAATGAGAAAGATAATTACTCAGGACGATTTGATGGTGGAAATATGAATAACGATTCGCGTGATGTTTTGTTGAGGAGGGAAGTTTTGCGCCCTTGACCTGAATGTGGAAACATGTGTAAATATTTCACACCGTGTGAAATCTTGGTAATGTGTTATAAAATATTACGGCGTTTTGACGTTTTGCATAAATTTATGTGAAGTTTTGCATACGTGGAATGTATGAGAAAGTTTTCTCGTTAGAAGGATCAGATATACATCAGACTAAATTTTTAAATAAATATATCACTCAGAGTGAGCCAATATTTTTACCGCTAATATCCGAAATCCATTAATACTCATAATAACTTAGAAGTTCAGAAGTAGGGTATTTGACAAATTTTGGGAAAGTGTTTTAAATTGCGCATATATACCTAATTATACATGCAAAATTATTATTATATATTTTTTTAATCGATAACACATTTTAAAATAGACTTTTAAAAATTTCGTTTTAAATTTCCCGCTAAAACGCTCTTGTATCTCATGACGTCACGATCTAGTAGTATAGTAAATACTTTGTAAAAATAAGAAGTTCTTTAGTGTTTATCTGTATTTTCCTTCAAAAAATGAATTCTAAAACTTATAAGTGGTGCGTAGAGAAAAGAAAATACTGGTAAATCCTAAAGAACTTCTTACTTTTACAAAGTATTTACTAAACTACCTACTTGATCGTGACGTCCTGAGCGAGAAGTGCGTTTTAGCGGGAAATTTGAAATAAGAATTTAAAATCTCATTTTAAATGTATAAACGATTAAATAATATGTAATAATAATTTTGCATGTGCAATTTAAAACACTTTCCCAAAAATTGTCAAATACCCTAATAGGGTATTTGACAATGACTACGTTTATCTCGATAATTCAAGCGGCTTCAAGTAGATTGTGACTTGAAAAATCCTATTGGTTTATCTCAGCGGATTGAAAATAGGATTGAGTTATTTTCAATCTTCTTTAAATTCGTATCGACTAAAAAAAGATAGTCAAATACTCGATTATGCAGACAGACAGGGAGAGGTATATGATCTAATTTCATCCTATATATAACCCCAAAATCTAAAAATTGTCATGTTGTTATTTGTCTTCTCTTTCAAAAACATTAAAAAATCATTTATTTCTTCATCGCTCCAAATATTTCGCTTTTCGACAATTTTACTAAGTTTATATCGCGACTTTTATAAAATGAGGTAAAATGCAAACAACCAACAAATGATGAATTTAGTAACACTGCAACATATGTGCGCATGCGTACTTACATTATTTGAAGCTTCACTGTTTATTTCGACAGAAGTCAAGCCGCTTCGTAAGTCCAAGCCTGTTATTTTATAGGCTTGACTTGACATTTTCAAGCGGCTTGAAATATTAAACTCGGTCGTTTATTTCGAAGATTGAAAAGGGATTTACTAAATTCAAGCGGCTTCAAACGTCGAGATAAACTTAGTCAATTTTGCGAAACAACTTAGATCTGTCACCAAATAAAATAAAAGATGAATTACACACTCTATGAACGTTCTTATGGTTAGTATGACATCGAATACAGAAACAATAGTTTCTTCTACTTTTCCACTCAGCCATGGTGTGCCTCAAGGATCAATCTTAGGTCCTCTTTTCTTCCTAATTTTTATTGCAAACATGCCACTTTTAATGAATTTCTGTTCACTGCACTCATATGCTGATGATACGCAGATTCTTGCATCAGTCAAACCTGCTGACATAGATGAACAATTTGCTATTATTAACATTGAGTTACAACAATTAGTTTCTTGGATTAAGAACAATGGTTTGAAAATTAATACTACTAAATCTTCGCTTCAGGTTTTTGGACATACAGGCAGTATATTACCTGATATTATAGTGGATAACACTGTATTCGAACGTAAATACGTTACAACAGTTCTAGGGCTGGATGTTGATAAAAAACCTGAAGTTTAGAGAACATCTTAACATGAAGCTAATGTTTGCTAGATCAATTTACCTTTGTTTTAATTTTTCGAATACTTGGTCATGTTTACAATGTGAATTACAAGATTAAATGTATGTAGAAACAATAATTTTGAAACATGCCATATAATTATAAGCAGAGCTGGGCGTACTCGAGTACATTTACTCGAAAGTACTGCTTAAAGTTCAAGCTTTATACTTTGTACTCGTACTCGATTACATTTTAAAATCTATTACTTTTACTCAGAGCCGGATTAACAATGCTCGAGGCCCGGGGCTCTGGATAACTTGGTGGCCCCCCTGTAAACTTCAATTTCTCTATTCGAAATAGAAACGACTATATTAGATGAATGATAAAGGAAAATGATTAAATGAATATTTTTTCTAAGAATATTTATTTTACAACGCTTACAATTGTACTTTTCGAACTTTTGCTGAAGCGAATTCTGATATCAGGGAATCAAACGATAAATTTCGTACAAACTCTGATTCTATTGATAATAACATAAGGTTATTAAGCCTACTTTCTGCTGACGAAGCTCTGAGTTTGTTTTTAACAAGGCCGAGTTTCGAAAAGGATCTCTCTGCTTCACAATTCGTTATCGGCATGCTCAAATATATGCGCAATGCGATCAACACGTTAGGAAAAACATTGCATAAATCCTTTTCATATAAAAAAGTATACAGGGAAATAGGATCTGATGATACGGGTTCCGTGACTTTTAGAAAAGAAGAAAGTTGCACAATTTCTTCTTCTAAACAGTTTTCTAAATCGTCAGGATACCATTTCCTTAATTTTTGCGAGTCATTTCTGAGCGATTCCATATTATCTTGTAGTTCCAGGTTATATAGAAACTGGAATCGCTGGCAGAGTTCTCTGTACGATGATTGTCGTCTTTCTAATTCAGAAGCAAACTTGTCAATAATAACAATGAAAGTTTCTATTTCAAATTTTTTCTTCCCTGATAAATGAGCTTCTTCTGATTCCTGCCCATCGGGGAATTTTTTCTTTATTTTTCTCTTTCTCTCGTCCGCGTATTCCTGGTTTATTCTTTCATCTAAATGCTTTGCCTGCTGTTCCAGCTCTTCAAATTTGGTAGTATTTCGAAAACTATGAACGAAACTTTTAAGTGCTTCTAGTAGATTTGCTGCAGTAATTAAGTCTGTTTTTGGTTTTTGGAGCTGCTTAGATGTAGCATTGGCCCTTTCCAAAAGCTTACTCCAAAAAATAGTAAGAAATGCTATTTCTAGTTTGCACATTTTCTTAAACAAAGCTTTTGCATCACATCTGGTATCGGCCTTTTCATTATCATTGGCTTCTATTTGCGAAAGGCTGTCCATAATTTTACTATAATTAGCTTCTATAGCTTTGCAAGATTCAAAATGGCGCGACCATCGGGTAGCACAGAGAGTTTTTAGTGAGTGCATTTTCCCTTCTTCGTTGTTAAAAAGAACTTTCCATCTATGCGTTGAAGATGAAAAAAAGACGTAAATTCTTTGAATTATATCAAAAAATGCAACAGCCTCTGTACACGAATCTACAGAAGGTACCTCTACTAAATTTAGAGAATGTGCTACACATGGCACATATATCGCTTTGCCATTTTCAGATGCAATTTGTCTTTGAAGGCCTTGATATTTTCCGGACATATTACTGGCATTATCGTAAGACTGGCCCCTGCAATTTTGGATCAGGATACCTTGTTCATTTAGGAAATTCATAACGTCGTTCTTCATAGATACACCTGTGTGACTATCTATTGGGATTAGATGCAAGAATCGTTCATTAATAACCCCACGATAGCAATATCTTACAACAATAGAAAGTTGGTCGATATGAGTTGAATCGGGTGTTGAATCCACTATCAGACCATAATATTTCGCCTCTTTAATTTGTGAAACAATTGCCTTTAGTACTGCTTTTCCCATGAGAGATATAAACTCCTCATATATGGTGGAAGAAAGATACGAAGTCTCTCCTCTTCCTCTGTTCCCATATCGGTCTATATGATTTTTTAGAAATGGGTCAAATTCAGACAAAAGATCCATAATTCCTAAAAAATTTCCATTATTTGGCGAACCGAGAATTTCGTTAGCACCTCTAAATGCTAGTCCTCTTTCTGATAAGAACTTGATTACAGAAACAACACGTCTCAGAACTTGCTTCCAGTATTCCGTCTCCATCAAAATTTGCCTTAATAATTGCTTATCTATTCTTCTTTCTTCTTGAGAAAATGCCATGATCTTCAAAACGTTGTTTTTGTGCTCTGTGCTATTTTCGTGGCTTGAGACCTTTTCCTCACTCTTTTTCCAATCAGAGAATCCTTCAGTAAATGACGCTGACTTATTACCAAGAAGTTTGCAGTGCCAGCAATATATCAATATATGTTTCCTGTAGAGGGGGAATATAAAATCCAGTTTCTTTCCGCAATTTCACCATTTGCAAGCTTCCTTGTAAAAACAGAAGAAGAAATAAATCGTTTTTGTGATTTATACTGTCTTTCAGAAGCTTCATAATTGTGAGATCTGTTATGGAAGTAAATAATTCCATATCTAATACAACTCTCTCTAAACTCAGTGTTAATACAAGATGGCCAAAGAGCAGGATCTTTATCTAAAAACAACGAAAACTCTTGTAATATAATATATTATATTTATATTATGATTTTTCAAACAAATTTCAATAATAATTTCGTTATATTTTGCAAATTTGTGGCTATTTAAAGAACAATATTTTTTCAAATTTAGTACTTAAAAGGCATATAAAAATTCAAGCAATAGCCCTACTTTTGCGATTTAAATTTCATTATAATATAATGAAGTTGAATATTGTACAGACAAATTCTATTTGCTTTTGCCTTGCTTAGTGTTATAAGAGTGGTAATAAATTATAAGAATGTTCTTTGTAATTGATAAACCCTACCTCTTCCCCCTCTGGGACCGTTTTCATTCTAAATAATCATGGTCAACAGGTCAACCTAAATATTATATTGTTTCCATTCTTGTAATCATATAAGGAAATAATGATGGTAATTATAACGCAGCCTTTATTCCGCTCTAAAATTTGAAATTTACATTGTATGTAAGTAAATCAAATAAGTACCTATAAAACATATATTTTTTATTATATAGGTGATAGATAGCTATTGTATACAAATAAAAATAGATAAAACATTTTATAATTGCAAAGAAATTGCCAATAGATTACATATGCATCAGTATATTTAAATGGCGTATAACTAATTTATTTTCTTACGTCTTAAGTAATAAACTTCAACAAAAAAATATTTAATTTTGATTACAACAATAGAAAGAGTACGTAACAAAAATAAAACTTTGATAACAATTATAAATGTATACATATACAGAAAGTCATATGTTTCACAGGTTCATTTATAAGTTTTACTCATAAAATTCAGTAAATATATTTATATTTAGTACATAAAAACGTCAGCTCCTTGATCCTTATTATAATGAAATTGATAAAATAATTACCTGGAATTAGAATTAAATTTTTGTTTTCTTCATCATTGGAACACCCAGGTTCATTTATAATTTCTGATTGGTCACTAGGCGTTTCTTGTTCTATTTCTGATGAAACCTGTCTAAAATTAGAACACCCAGGTTCATTTATAATTTCTGATGGACCACTAGTCTTCTCTTGATCTCTGACAACACTAACAGCCTCCGTTTGTTTTAGTCTGATTGGCGTAAAGAAAGCTGTAACTTTGTTATGTTTTTTTAATTCTTCTTCTTTAATTCTTTTTCTTTTCCTCTTGGATGCACCGCTTTCAAAAATTCGACCCACAGAACTTTTGCTTGACATTATTATCACTTTTTTTGTATAACACTGCAACTATTGCAAGTATTCACTGTAGCTTGACCGCCGAACCGTGATCGACCGACCAACTTGGATGCGCAGTAGCCTTGCCTTCGAATTGTGGTGGGGTGTGGGGACGTGTATTTCGTCAAGCTAAACACTCATTGGCTCATTTCAACTTCTGTATTGTCTATTCTCGTTCAAATCGTAAAATACTTTTATTTTCAAATTAAGTGTATGTAAAATTATTTGCAAAATTAATTATAATTTCGCTTAATAACATTTTTAAACATATAAAGCAATTTTAATCTATTAATCATTTCTTATACATTTTAAGAAATTCTATTTCCTTACCGAGGCCCTTTATTTTGGGAGGCCCGGGGCTACAGCCCCTATAGCCCCCCCCCCCTTAATCCGGCCCTGCTTTTACTTGTACTTGCGATATTTCATCTAAATACTCGTATACTTCTTAGAAACGGTAATAGAAAAAATCTTGTGTACCGTAAGTAGGAAAAGTACTTTTTCTTACATACTGCACAAACAAATAGCTATTCTATTACATTTTATAATTAAATACTTAAATATTTTAAGGTGGATACCTAAACGATATTCCTTTAAATATTAATTAGTAAAAGAGTGGTGACATACTTTAAAAAAGCTAATCTACATAATTTCGGAATAAAACTGGTATTTAATTCTTAAATATTTAATTTTATATGAAATTTCCAATTTTTACCATACATTTAGAAACGATTTGTTATATAATTTTATATTACGTATAGAAGTACTTTATAAAGTACTATGTACTTTTCCCAAAAAAATGTTCAAAGTACTAGTACTTTACTTTAAAAGTACAATTGAGTATTGAATACTTTTACTCGTTACTCGAGTATTTTTATTTGGTACTTTGCCCAGCTCTGATTATAAGAAATTTTCTCATGGGAACAAATAAATGTCGCCGAGAAAATTATGTAAACGTCAGTGAATTTCATCTTTGAAATTATTGGCAAGCCTGTACTATGTATTACACTACTAACACCTGAATGTGGGACATTTACTATTTTTATTTTTTTGTGAAATTGGTAGGTCCCATACAACGCGCCATTTTTCACAACGTGGTTTTGTACGAACTGGACCATTCTGTTCTTCCCGCTGTACTTTCTGTGCCGGATCGTATCCAACCGTTGCCAGTCGCCGGGAGAGATCTTCAGCGAGAGTATACGAAACTATCGAGACAAGGGGTTCACTGCTGGTAAGGGTAAGATAGCAGAATCATAGGTGGTGTCACGTGATATCTATGTTTCTACTCGTTTCTCGTACTAAACTTCCTACACGTTGGGTTGTTATAACAGTTACTTAAATTTGGTGGAAAGTAATGCTGCAATTCTGTACACACTCGTAACGTTAGCTACGATATCTGTAAGACTCGGACATCACTGCGATCAAAAGTGCATTTCTGACACTTATCGTAACAAATGACTACAAGTAAAACGTTCCGATTTCTCATAAATATTTACTGTCAATTATAATTTATCTCTATCCTTGTATGTATGTCCGTTACATATGAATAAATGGACCATATATATTGAATATTTATTGAGATATTCAGTAGACAATAAAGACTACAGCTAAGAAAAAATTATTAATTAATTTAATGTACCACGCTCAAAGTTAGGGTTGATTGTTCCTTAGGGTTGCTACATTGAGTATTTATTGAGATATTCATTAGACAATAAAAAATAGAGTTTACAAAAATTTATTAATTAATTTAATGTGTCACATTCAAAATTAGGGTTGATTAATAGGTGTCCTATGGGTTAGCCGGAGACGGCAACGTGCTAGGATTGTTCCTTGGGGTTGCTTTATTGAGTATTTATTGAAATATTCATTAGACAATAAAGGATACAGCTTACAAAAAATTATTAATTAATTTAATGTGACACGCTCAAATTTAGGGTTGATTGCTGGGTGTACTACGGGTTAGCCGGATACGGAAACGTGCAAGGATTGTTCCTTGGGGTTGCTATAATGAGTATTTATTGAGATATTCATTAAACAATAAAGAATACAGCTTATAAAAAATTATTAATTAATTTAATGTGACACGCACAAATTTAGGGTTGATTGCTGGGTGTCCTACGGGTTAGCCGGATACGGAAACGTGCTAGGATAGATCCTTGGGGTTTCTATATTGAATATTTATTGAGATATTCATTAGACAATAAAGAGTACAGCTTACAAAAAATTATTAATTAATTTAATGTGACACGCTCATATTTAGGGTTAATTACTGGGTGTTCTACGGGTTAGCTGGATACGAAAACGTGCTAGGATAGTTCCTTGGGGTTTCTATATTGAGGATTTATTGAGATGTTCATTAGACAATAAAGAGTACAACTTACAAAAAATTATTAATTAATTTAATGTGACACGCTCAAATTTAGGGTTGATTGCTGGGTGTCCTACGGGTTAGCCGGATACGGAAACGTGCTAGGATAGTTCCTTGGGGTTGCTATATTGAGTATTTATTGAGATATTCATTAGACAATAAAGAATACAGCTTACAAAAAATTATTAATTAATTTAATGTGACAAGTTCAAATTTAGGGTTGATTGCTGGGGGGTCCTACGGGTTAGCCGGATACGAAAACATGCAAGGATTGTTCCTTCGGGTTACTATATTGAGTATTTAATGAGATATTCATTAGACAATAAAAAAAACAGCTTACAAAAAATTATTAATTAATTTAGTGTGACACGCTCAAATTTAGGGTTGATTGCTGGGTGTCCTACGGGTTAGCCGGATACGGAAACGTGCAAGGATTGCTCCTTGAGGTTGCTACATTGAATATTTAATAAAATATTCATTAGACAATAAAGAGTACAATTTACAAAAAATACTCCCGGTATGTTTGTCAGGTTATGTGGACCTGTAGTAAAGTGGTGTATTAAGAAAAAAAAAAGAGAAAATTGAAGTTTCCGACTGGAAGAATAGAAGAACACGTATGTCTGCGATTATAATTATAGGCAAGGGACAAAGTGAAAGTAATTTTTGTGTATAAAAATGCGTGGAGAAAGATAATTGTTGCATGAATGTATTATTGCATGATGTAGAGTTTGTGTCAAGACAACTCTCATTATGGGAAATGGAGTGAATATTTATATTGTAGACCCTATGGATAGTATAGCATAACAAAAACAACTGACTAACAGGCCTATTCTACTAAAAAAATATGTATCGTTACGAGACGTTACCAGGCGACATGTAGTTATAATAACGATTTTTGCCAAAACCCTATTCTACTAATTTATTTATCGTTACGTATCGTTACTAATCGTTATTTTATGTCGTTTATGAACGACAAGTTCATATGCCTCGTTGAAGTCGTAAAGTTAGATATATTTTGAAAACAAAAGTAAAAGCTGAAGAAGATATTTTATTAATTATAGCTGAGCAAGATATTATTATTTTTAATATGGCATTTTATATAATCGTCCTTTTACTGTACCGGAGGAAAATTTGAGAATTTTTTTTTTTTTTTGATGAGTAAAGAAGCATGTAGAGATTTATTTACGCAAATATCACCATATATGAGGAACTCGTTGAAGTGAGGGTTTGCCAAAAATTTCTAGATTATTTATAAATTATTATTTATGTGTATTACGTTACATATGAATGCACATCAATATTTTGTTTTCAATTCAGATGATGGCAGCTTTGCATTTTGTTGCTCATGGAAGCTATCAGAAATCAGTAGCAAGAAGGATATCGGCAGAAAAGGATTCATATGTGGTATTAAGTCAATCATTAATAATCATATCATTAATTAAAATGTGCAATATTATTGTTGATCATTTTATAGACCTATATCATATTTCATACGGCGCAAGTAGATAAGGAGCGTGTAAACTGTAAAATGAGGGTAAGAATAATAAATAATTTTATGTACGATGAAAATTTCAAATTTGAAATGAAAAACAAATATAAATTTATTCTGTCAAAATCAACATGAAGTTAGATATTATCATAACGATAACTCGCTAACGATATGATTAGTAGAATACCTTTTTGGCATTTGTCGTTATTAAAGTCGTTCAACCAAATGCTTAGCGACAGTCGTATGGTAACGATATCGTTATACATATTTTTAGTAGAATAGGCCTGTAAAGGTGATTAGCAAGCAGCTGACTAAAATACTTACAATTAATTTTTCTATAAATGTTATTTGAAGTATTGTTTCTAAAATGAACTATTCACATAAGAAAAAAACCTTTTTCTTAACTGGCATAACCAGCTGTTCATGCTACCAAACAATATGATAAAACTTTTTTTAATATTTGTCTTTTAAAATGATTTTTATTGCAACGTAGCTCATAAATTCTCCATCAATTCTCAAAAACTGAAAAGCAATCTTTTCGTTTTATTATATCGAATTAATTCCAAATCTCTATTTTATCTCCTCCGAATGACAACTTCCTTCGGGATAATTTTTTGAGAGGGCTGCCCAGATGTTGTTGACTCCCAAATCAATATTTAGGTTTGCAGAGCATTTTGCACTGGTTACAGCTCGGTTCCTGACGCGATGCGGCTTCTTCTGCATCCTGTGGGTTGCGACCAACTATATGTACATCCATTCATTGCGGATCCTGCTGGCCACTGACGTCATGGCACTCTTCGCGACGAATGTCTCCTGCGTCTATCTGCTCTCCTGGGTCATCCTCCATGAGCAGTTCGTGGGGATTAGGGTGAGAAATGATACTTAGCGATTTTCATGTTACAATTCTGAGAATAAATCGTTTCTGCTTTTGAATGTATGGTTAGCAAGAATGTTTATTAAGAGACTAGGAATGAGCCAGGGTACCTATTCTATAACTTTAGTAACTTTACCAAGATCTTGATCTATAACTATTAAATAGGTATTAAATAACGACGAAGACTAACACTATAATTAACTAGATAACACTAACACTATTTATTTATTTAACCAATTAACACTATTTATTTCCACGATATTACTAATTATTTATTTCACTACGCGTTCGAATCTTAGACTGCCAGACTGTTTCAGACTCTTGTAGACTCTTTACGCGATATTTATATCACTATATTTGTGTCACTATATACTTATATCACGTTCAACTGTCCGCCTACCGACCTCCACAGCGTCTATATACTCAACTGACTCAACAATGTCTGTATATCCAACTGCTCGGACAGATATCACACCTTTCACCTCACTATCTGTCTATTTATGTAACTCTCACTTCCACGGCCTTATAATCACCGACATTTCGTATGCCACAACTTTTCAACACTACTCGCCGTTACTGTCCCCGTATACCTAGCTTCCCAATACTCGTCAGCACTTCCACACTTCACTTCCACAGCTATCCCGGTATACCAGCAACTTCCCGACTCGCCGTTTCTGTCCTTGTGCACTATAGCTTCCCAATACTCGTCAACACTATCGAGTATTCACATCCACAGCTAACCCAGTTTACCAGTAACTTCCCGAGTACCTATTCGACACACACTGAATATTATAGAAATGCAATCAAAATATACCAGATAGTTTCACGAATCTATATTAAACAGAAAAATGGTAAAATATACACCTTTCATAAAACTGTCACTAATTTATTCTGTATTCTTGTTACCATAGATACATTACATAAAATTGTACTTCAACACTGAATACACTTACTACGATACTGCTGTGCTTCTCACTAACACTCCATATGACTCTCCCTATGTAACTAACTTTGCATGTAACTCAACTTGTCAACTCAACTCAGCTGACTACGTAACTAAGTAACTTCCCAGCATAGCTGCGTCCCTTTCATACAGCTCCAGAGAGCTCTAGAATGTTCGACCGCATAATAACAATGAACACAAAAGGTTCAGGCGACCGGAAGTAATTAAACACGCCGCGGCTTGTTTGTTGACGTAGCCCGGCTGCTAGCGCGATTGCGTCATCGTTATACTTAGACGCTTGTTCAGCGTAGCAGCGGAGCTCACACGATCCATTATTATACAGTTTCAATTTACAAAATTCAGTATGATTTTTTTTAATACGGCCCATTACTTACCCTAAAAATTATGCTTTCAAGTTCTAATAATTTATGAGTTCTGACCACTAAGATCCCCAACCCTCCATAAAAGGTCGTAAACCTTGCATAAGTTAGTTTCCACAACCTAAATCTGCGAATATAAAAATTTTAAACGTTTTACCCAAAAATTGGATATATTTGAAGTTTTGGAGCTATTATTCAATAATTGATAGACTTACCTACTAATTTAGCGAGGTCACTATTCGAATATTTAAATAGGTAAATTAGTTTTTAGAAAGAAAATATTGAAAATGTTCATTTAAACTGCTATATTTGATTACATACTCCGATTCTAATCTTACATCTGTTTACTACAAAAAAAATACTATTGTTTTTGCTATTTTATGAGTGCATTTCTTGTACTTCAGTGACATGAAATATGAATCAATATTTTAACACATGAAAGGAAAGAAATCATCGTAAATAAAGAAAAGTTCATACTCCGCTCCTATCAAAGTTGGAAAAGTAAAGTCATTGAAAATAAATTGGCTTCATTTCCAGTCACATGAACTTTTTACGATAAATTGTTTTCACGAGATAAAACTATTTTAGAAGTAAACATTTGATTGTGCCAAGCCACACCTACCAATTCAGTCTTAAATATTTTTGGGGAATACAATGGCGATAAAACAAAATTTGTTACTTTTTAACACGAACGTATTCAGTCAAGCATTGTAAATATTGTTTTTATTGTGGATTGTTTGTTTATAGATCGTTGCTGTGATTCTTTGTGACACGGGAATAGCTTTGTTAGCGTATATGGATGGCATCACCAAGAGCCCCACGCTCGGGGGTGTAGTCTTAGCTGCCTCCGCAGCTGCAGGATCAGCTGTATACAAGGTATTGTATATTGTAACTTTTGGCCGTACCCCGTTAAAAAAAACCTGAAAGTCTTACAGATCTGTTAATAATGAACAAAATCGCAAAGAAAGCTACCATTCTTAGGGGCTGTCCTTAAATTACGTAACGCAAAATTGTAACGCACCCGTAACGCAAACATGAACCCCCCCATATATTAAGTAACGCAGTACTTGACCTCCCCCCATTTTTTTTACTAGATATAAAAGTATATGGCCTCCTTAATATTCAGTTAAAATTTGAAACAGAAACTATTTAAATTAATGTACATAAAGATGAAAAATAACAGAACAGAACAGAAAATATTAAAAAATAATGTACATAAAGATGATAAATAATGTACTACTCTTGCCCTATGGCTTGTCACCCCAATTTCTTTACTGGATATATGTACATAAAAATGAAAAATAATGTACTACTCTTGTAACCCCAATTTTAATACCGGATATAAAAGTATATGGCCTCCTTAATATTCAGTTAAAATTAAAGCATATGCATTTGCATATGCTTTTAAAAAACTATTGAAAAGTTTTTTCTTATCAACAATACTTGAATTCATGATTTAATATGAATTACATTGCACGAATGAAAGACCACTGGCCCGAATTTGAACTGTGCCCGACATCTGTTGATAGTTATTGAAAACAAACGACTGCCTGCATATACGAATTAGCACCGCGAATTGAATGTTTCAAAACTATTAAAGCAAGTTTAGCATTTTTTTTTATATTTTATCTTTACGTAACGCACACATTAACCTTCCCCCACCCCCTCGTAACACTTCGTAACGCTACTCTTGACCTCCACCCCCCCCCCCTTGAAGCGTTACGTAATTTAAGGACAGCCCCTTATGTATAATTTTATATAACCAACAAAAATATGTGTTTTTGGCATTTTGTTCAGATTTACAAATCTGTAAGACTTAATATATTGGATAAATCTCTCCAGGTTGTTCTGCATGTTGATAAATGGTTGAAATGAAATAGACCTGTTGTGTGATGATGCAGAATGTATTATTTATTTAAGTGGCGATCGATTTCGAACGATAGTCCATCATCAGGCCGACGCATCAATATAGTAAAATATATATCGTAGAAAATCTTTAAATGACAAAAACACCTTATATTGATGCCGAAAAATTAATGAAAGTATAAAGATTACATTGATAAACGGATATGTAAATCTAAATTTATAAATTAAATCCATCATAAACCTGCCATAAGAGTGGCTGTAAATGGCAAAAATTTATAGGTATCACAATTTCCATATCAAGTTCTAAATGGACATACCTTTACAATTTTAAGCCAACATGAAATTGAGCTAAATTCAAATTTGATTGTGAATGTACCTTTGTATTTTAATTAACCACTTTGTGTAATGAATGTTTTGTGTAACTTTTTTTGTTTGTAGGTCCTGTTTAAGAAAGTAATCGGTGATGCGACGTACGGTCAGGTGGCCATGTTCTTCTCCTTAATCGGATTATTCAATGCAGCCATGCTGTGGCCTCTCAGCCTGACGTTGTATTTCACAGGCGTCGAGACGCTCTACTGGGAACAGCTGCCCTGGCATCCCCTCTTAGCAGCCAGCATTTTATCTCTTGGTTCGTACATAAAACTTTACTATCATATTTCACAATTGTCATTATTAATTTATATTAGAGGCCCTCTAATAAAAAAGAACACAACAAACTACTAATATCATTTACTGGCAAAAGTACATATAATAGTATTTAAATCAATTAATATTTAAAATAAGATACTATAGTAACAAATTCATAAATTGGTCATTTATATTAAAATTTAACCTTAAAACTATATGATAGGGTAGACTTTGATAGAGAGTTCTAAAAAAGTTATTATTAGAGTTTTTAATACCCTTAATATCTACTTTATTCCAAATATTACTATACTTTCGAGACTATTGGTACTGTCTTTTTAAAATCAATTTTTAAGTAAATGGTTACATTAGAAAACGAAACAATTGAAGTAAATAAAATAATACTCAATTGAATTTTTTATACTAAGCCAGACAGAAACTACGTGCATTTATAAGAAAATAAAAGATATGTTAATAGGGGATTCCACCATTTTTTTTATATAATTTCATCTGAACATATAAATAAAACTAAGACTGTCGGTGAAAATCTGGTAAAAAAATTCCTATTAACAAGCGAGTTATAGTCCTCCGAAATTTGAAAATATAGATATGACGTCACGTAATAAGTTTTTATATCAAAACATGTTCTTCGTGGACCTAAATGTTCTTGAAATATATGCTATTTCTAAATTATATTTATAAAAAATAAATGAATATTATTATACCGCACAAGTCGACATGATTTATAATTGGAAATGTATTTAAATTATTAAGTTTAATGCAAAATATTTATATTCAAATAAAAACTGTTTAAGAATTGCACTACTGGACTGATAGCCACGCCTCCGCTATTTGAACTTCTCTACTTCCATTGGTAGTAGGCTGCGCCCCTAACTCGGTATTCGTTATATACAGAGTGTCTCACAACTCGCGTCCCAGACGAAACTGACACTTGCCGACGACAATAGGTTGCCAACAAATAGAAGAAAATAAATTGCGACTGCTTGCATAACGGAGTTACAAGACTTTTTAATCCACCAATCCCGGAAGGATATCTTGAGGTGTGATGATATTATTACAAAATAAAACTGGTTGCTAGGTTTTAAAAATACTACTAGTGAGTTACAAAATTTGTTTGACTTACTGTAATTTTGACACTTTAGAGTTGACTTTTCGCTGTCAACAAATATAGGTTAGCGAAGGTGTCATCCGAAATCATCATTTATAACGTACAGTGCAACGGGTTTGTAGCAGCTGTGTAAAATGTGTTAAACGAAAATATTATTGTCATTTGAATTCTTTGAGATTAAAACAACAAATGGTGGTTCTAAAAAGAACCGTTTTTTTGCAAGAATTTGCCTTTTTTTATTCACCTTGTTAAATTTAATTTTTCGAAAACTACAGTCGCCCACACATTTTAAAGAAGATTTGATTTGTATAAAACCCTAGTAACGTAAAATTACGGCAAACACACGTTAAAGGTGTAGGTCTCTGATTGGTCAATTTTAAGACGTCTTTTCTCGAATATCTTTTAAACTAGATTTTTTACCTTCCGTCACCTTTAGGTAAGGAAGGTATTGTCTTTGGTCAAAAAATTCGGTGGTGAGATTTTGATGAATAAGCACGTTTTAGGGTCCCTAGAATACGATTTTACTATTTTTACGATGATGTCTGTATGTGTGTGTGTGTGTGTGTGTGTGTGTGTGTGTGTGTGTGTGTGTGTGTATGTGTGTGTGTGTGTGTGTGTGTGTGTGTGTGTGTGTGTGTGTGTGTGTGTGTCTGTGTGTGACAAAATTTTCTAATGCGATAACTCTAATACCACAATTCCAAAAATTATAATTCTTTCGTATTCCTCTTCGTTACATCCATGTGAAGAGCTGATTAGATTTTGGTTATAATTGGTCAACCGGAAGTACCCTCATTTGAAGATTTTAACAGTTTTTCTTGAAAAAACGATGTTAAATATCATTTTTTCACATTTAATGTTATTATAAATATTAAAGAATTATTTATTCTCTATACGATTTTAATGCATTTTATACTTCATATTAAATGGACATAGAGTTAAAAAATTATAAAGAAATTATATACCATATATATTAGTCAGCTTTGCTATAACTCTGGAAACAGCTGCTACATTAAGAAAATTCTGATTGAAAGGTGTCAGTGTCAAGTGCAGTTGACAGTATGTTTATGTTATAATTTTACTGGAAATATAGGACCTTTTGTTAGAAACTTTTTGTATGGAATTTGTATAAAATACATACAACCGCCTTAAGGTAATGTACAAGAAATATAATCTTTTGCAAGGAACTTTCTGTATGACATTTATACAAAATACATAGAACTGACGGAAGGTAATGTGGTGGCCACATCAGATTTTTTTTCTTCGAAATTACACATCCGAGTGCAGTCTCGTGTTTCTTCATTCGCTCTGGGGCGCGAGTTGTGAGACAACCTGTATTTATAGGTGGTCTTTGAGTCGCCAGTCAAAATAATATATATGGATTTCATATGAGTGACGAGCTGCTAAAACAAAAACTCCCTTATTTCCGAAGTATTTCAATTATATCATTTTATTTCTTTATTAATATTCATTATTAAGCATATACTTTCACAATTTTTTACTAATTTCTCTTAATTCGATTGAGCTGTAATCCGCTATTGACATAGTGCCAGTGGCAAGTCTATGTCACACTGTACAGACACCAGTAAAAAAAGAAAAAATAGTATAAGACCCCTGTTAACGAATTTTTCTATAAGTATACGTTACTGGTACAAACATGTTTAATGTTGGGTCCGTATGAGACGACGATTAATAATATGTTTGAATTTTCCATAGTTGCAAATTTGCTGGGCAATTTCAGCGTGGCGCTGACATACGATTTATTCATCACTCTAGGTTTAATAACAGCTGTGCCAGTTTCAGCCGGTAAGAACATGTCAAACACAAGCAACGAACAACATGAAATGATAAAATGATTGTTGTAGCTCTCGACGTTGTCTTATACGGAGCGCAGTTCTACGGTATGAAACTAGCCGGAATGATCCTAATCGCTGTGGGATTCTTCCTTGTGATGTTCCCGGACAACTGGCCGGATTATATCACCAAATTGCTAAGGTTTGTAGCAAAGCATCTTATAATAGTTTGATGAATTAATTTATATATCATTTCCATACACTGTACAATCATTTTCGTTCATATTTACACGTAACAATACGTTGAATGTTTTGTGAACACGATGGTAATTAATGACTACACTTTATTTCGATCTCTAAGCATTCTTTGACCGACTAGCTACTTTATTTAGCATATGATTAATTTCCAGAAAAACGGGCAGAGTTCTCAACGGGAAGGTTTGTTTTTCATTGCTAGAAAAATTTTCCGAATTTGCATTTGTTTAACGTAGTAGGTAGTATTATTTAAGAATAATATTTTCCCCTTTTTAATTTTATAGACTTTTGCACTGATTATTGCTACCTTTATCATAAAAAAAATGTTAAATTTAGCATATTAAATTTATGAATACTTTATTTTGGCTAAACTGCGTACAATAATTAGATAGTTCCGTGTTCCGTACTAGGAAAAAATGTCTATTTTCTTTATTATTCATTTTAGAACTGTAGGCTAAATTACAAAATGAACTACTGAGAACTTAGTTCTCGAAATACGTATTTAATTTTTACTAAAATTAATTTTAAGGTTAAGGGGTAATTTTATTAGTTTTAGTTTGAGATTTACTGACTTAAGATTTATTTACATGTTTACAACTTATTATTATTTAAATTACACACATAAAAGATATAGTTTTTATTAAAAAAATTCCATTTATTATTTAACTAGAATATATGGGCGATAATACATGCATTAATCTAATATATACAATTCACATTCCTTTTTGACCTGTTATCGGCGTTTCGGCGTCCTCTTCCATACACGCAACTTTGTCAGCGACGGACTGGCCCTCTACGACGCGTTCCCCTAAGTGGGATAAAATACACATTGTCATTCCAACTTACAACAATTATCACAGGCGTGCATTATCATCTAATAAAATAGACAGGAGGAAGGGCAGGAATAAGGTTGCTCCCAAGTCCCAGACTTGGGCAGACGCACGGATGTTATATGCGGTCTAACACCTCGTGGATTTCGGTACCCCTATCAGCAAAAGTATGCACCCAGTGCATGAACGAATTGCTGGAATACGGCTCTCGTGAATATTCATTTCTGAGCCACTAGCGGTACCGTAGCCACATACGCATGTCCCAGACATGTTGAGCTCCCAGAGCTTCGACCTCCCAGAGGTCAATGGGTCCCACAGAGCTTAGCTTACGATCACACGTATGTAAGTCCTAGACCTAGACCTATCATGATAAAATCCAGGTTTATCCTTTACGCCCCAGACGTTCTCGTGTATCTCAGCCTCTCAGTTGGTGTTTCTCACACCTCAGAGCATATAGCTCCATGGACCCAGAGTTGTCCCAGATAACTCTTCGGATAATTAGAAAACTACTACATATGTTTGCGGCCAGAAACAAATAATACAAATGTATATCTCACATATACGATGCATATCAAATACACAAGCAGTATATAACATATCAATCAAGTATCTGGTGATCCATACCACACTATACCTGTATAATAATTAGGATAACAGCGAGTTCTACCACTCACCTATAATTACTGCAAGCAGCTAATCTTTTCTTTATTGACATTATTCTCAGTTTTACCCACTTCCGCATATGACTGCTAGCTAGCACACACCAACTAAAACTAGCTCTAACCATTCAAGGGTTGGGGTAGTTATTGTATTTAAGAATGTTTAGTGTTTTTACCTGGCAGTGCCGTGCGACCGAAAAATGAATCTTACACATAACTAAACATAAGTAATCATCTAAAAACTAAAGATGCCGATGCATCTTTAGCCCAATATTCGCGTTCGCGGAACACGAGCCAAAACTTAAACTCACGGCTGGTAGCACGAGCGTGGTTCTAACTTCGGTTTTAACAAAAACCATACTAACAACTTGGCACGTACTTCAGGGTTATTAACAAAATCATTGTTGCCAATGTACTGAATAAGCCGAAAATGTACTGACAGCCATATTTAATAAATTTGACGGCATTATTTAAAAGTGTTTAATACTATTTTTGTCTTGCCTTCTTTGTGGTATAAACAATTTAAAATAATGAAGTCAAATTTATTGAATATGGTTGTCAATACATTTTCGAGTTAATCAGTATATTGGCAACACTGATTTTGTTAATAACCGTGAAGTATGTGCCATGTCGTTGGCATGGTTTTAGTTAAAACGGGTGTTAGAACCACGCTCGTGCTACCAGCCGTATGTTTACATAAGAGTACCAGACGTCTTCTCGACGTGACAAACTAAAGTAGACTGTGTACATGTTTACTCCATAGTACTAACCCAACTGTTTAAAAACTAAAAATCTTATCTCTTCTCTTCCGGAGGCTAGGGGTTGAAGGATAAAGGGTATCAAAGCGTAATGCATCCAAAGTCACGCACGTATACATAATAATTTTAAGACTTATCAACATATAACTGTCAAAGATCGGTGACATTTAGACTAAACAAAAACCCTCGATAGGAAAAATGATAGAAATATTATTCCTGAACCATAATTTAGAAAAGTTTATTTATTTGTTAATGCTTTTACCCTCCTCTTATCACAATATATGTAATCCTTTTTTTGAGATTTGGATTTTTTGTACGGATCTATGTAATTATTGTGCTGGATATATAGCCATTTCCTTTTTATTGATAAAATTTTCTTACAGTTTGAAAAATTGCTTGCTATTGTCTGAAAAATCATTCAATATTATAAAAAGTATTTTATAATTTTTCAAACCTGATTTTAGGTATTTAGGTTCATCACATATTATGCTAAAATATATCATTTAAGCATTGTACATTTGCTAAAGAGGGTAATAAAATAGATATTTTATTTTCTTCTTTAATTTATTTTTCAAATGCTTTTAATCATTTGTATACGATAAATCATATTAAAATCAGTTATAGTAGGTAAGCCACATGCCCATCGATACATGCTAGATTAAATCATATTCTATCTGCCCTTACTCAAAAATTGTATTTCTTTTAGAATGATTTGGCATCAAAGAATTTCTTGTAGATAATTTAAAATCATTCCTTGGCACATGAATTATTATAAAAAGTAGAACATAAATATTTCAATAAATATAAACTGCACGTCTTAAGCACAATTCAGAAAGCACACTTCAAAGTATTCAATTATTTCAGGACTTTAAAATTGTTATATAAGTTAACAAGTCTATCAAAAATAAAAATAACTTGAAAAAGTTTGTTTCAAATTGAATGACAGTGACAAATATTCTGCGAACCATTATATAAAAGACAAATCTTTTATTCTAAATTCAAAACGTAGTTATAAAGGTTTCTTAAGTTCAGCTTTTGATTAATGACAGAAATAAGAAGTAAGATCTAAAATATTAGAGTAAGTTTGTAAAGTGAAAATAAGCGTAAAAGACCTGTCATTTATTATCATCTTTGAAGGATTTATAAAAATTCGTAAAACAGACTTTCTTTTACAAAGTTGTGATAATTTTTTTTCAATTTGTATATTAATATATCAACTCCAATCATAAAATTATAATATATTTTCTGAAATTTTGTTACTTAATAACACTTTCTTGGTAACATTGGATGATAATTACTTTTTCTACTCCCGTTGTTAAAATGTGATGTAATGGTTTCCACTATAACATAACAACTTGACAAGCTATGGCTTTGATTATATTGGGCACTGTGTGAAGTTAGAAATCACTAACATATATTTGATACATTCAACACGGGTTGAAGTTACCTATCTAAGTTGTGTTACTGAGTTAATATATTTCTGCTGTCTTAATTTGCAGTCGTAAAAAAAGTATAGTACGTCATTCGTTCAATAAATTCTTTATGCACTGGGCACTAAAACAAAGTTTATAAAATTTGTTACATAATATACAATTTCTGATCCCGTTGTTACAATTTAACAAGCTGTGACTTCGATCGTATTGGACATTGCAAAAAACCAGCAACGATTATACTTCATTTCACGTAAGAAATTAGTAGATGGCGCTTGAGAGCCGACCTTTTTTACATGCATTAATTAAATAATTTAAATTCGTGAAACCAAACTTTGTCCACAATAAATATTTTTATCTGTATAAATGTACAAGAACTAAATATTAAAAATTCTAACAAAACGTGGTTAAACATCATTTAATTCTGTAGATTTTATTTGATAACTGGCAACTGACAAGTGATATTTTTATTTATTTTGTTTTTGTGAACTAGGTTTACATTCTAACCAATCAAAGGGCAGAATTTACATCCCTATCTAAATCAACACTATTTTCTTACGTGAAATGAAGTATAACAGCTAATTAATTAAGCGCGGGCTGAAGTTATCTACTATAAAATAAATAACTTAAAAACTTTACGTTTTTTGTCTTAAATTTTTAATCGTAGAAAAGGTATAGTATGTAATTTGTTTTTATAAACACTTTAGATAAGTATTCATTTTTTATACATTCGCTCCGGTTGTATCAATATACTATTATTTTGCGAAGCATTCTATAGCGCCTAAATGTCACTGCACCCAAATTTCATGGCGTCTAAATTTCATAGCGCCCAAACTTTACAGCGTCTAAATGATGCCCCGCCACCAATTGCCACAGCGCCTAATTTTGTCCTGGCCTATTTCGGCCACTACAAGTGGTGTTGGTAATACAGCAAACTGTAAATCAGCATTTGTTTTGAATTGTGCAACAGATGGCAATTTTTTGTGTAGTGCCACAGTGCCTGTAGGTAGGTACTATAGTAGTTAACAGCAATTAACCAAATAAATACTGTACAATATTTTACGTACACTTTACGGGTATGTAAATGAAGAATATGCACTAAAAGACAAATATATTTCAATATATAAAATTCAAAGCGCTTCGCCCGAATCATTCAAAAACCGAATCCGTGGACGTGGCCAAGCGGAGGTCATTGTAAGTTAGGTTACGTTTGGTTAGATTAGATAATATAACTATAAAACTAAAATATAGTGCTGATGCCCCATCTCTCACTTTATTGTCTTTGTCAATTAGTGTAAAAATTTCCCCCCGCTAGTTCCCCTTCCCTTCCCGTTCTACGCAAATAAAATCAAAGCAATCTGGCGCTTGCGCAGAGCAATTCTTACAGACAAGTCCAGCTATATATGCAGATATATATGTCTGCACTCGTCCAATGTCAATTTCACAAATCTCACTCACCAGCAGTATATTTTAGTTTTATAGGTATATTGATTAGATACGCTTTCTGCTGCACAATTCGCAATAAATGATGACATATTTACAGTTTGCTGTATTACCAACACCACTTATAGTGGCCGAAATAAGCCAGGACAAATTTAGACGTTGTGACAATTGGTGGTAGGGCATCATTTAGACGCTGTAAAGTTTGGGCTCTGAGAAATTTAGGCGCTATGAACTATGAAATTTGGGCGGTATTATTTTGTTGATTGCTATGGATTAAATATCATTAAAGTATTGCTTTAGAAACATGATTTCTGCAGATAAAATGTTGCATTATAAGTAGGGACAGGATAAATAACTAAACTATTATTAATTTGATAGACTTGTAATAGTATACAATTTCCAGTAAATTTTACTTTTAAAATGATAAAAAATAATTGAATACTTTGCAGTTATATCCTTGCTATTGTAAATGAAAAGAGATCACCCATCATCATATCCTCAAAGCATAAGTAAAAAAATGGTTGAATTTTAGCATATACTTTACTCTCTAAAGTAGAAAATGAATCAGTCGACACAATCTTCCCGAATCTGTTTTAATTGTTGCAGAAATATCATCTTGTTGAGTCACAGTACGAGGTGAGTTCGAATTGCTGTCGTTTCAGCATGTTTGTTACTTGATTTTTCCTTCTTGTCAATAAGTATTGTGCATGCTTTCTATTTCTGTTTCATGTTAATCGAGACATTCAGTAACTATTAAATAATTTCTAAATACATAAGAGATAAAATTTCACACATTTGAATTCATTGTTTCTGTGAAATTCACTTACGTGTGTGTATTTTTTGACCAGGCGCAATCAGGATTAACCCACGCAGTATCTCTGGTAGTGTCACGACCACTCATTTAATTATTCTTATTATTATTTGTTTTATTCATCACGTTTTTTTTTCAATTGCCATTCAGAACCATGTAAGTTTCGTACATGTACTTTCTTATCAAAATAATTCGTATGTTGTAGTATAAAAATAAATAAGAAAAGCAATAAATTATTATACATTCTTAGAACAATAAATCCAATAAACAATGTTCAAAATTTATTTTACTGATACATAATACAAAATACAAGTTGACAAATCAATTTAATACAGAATGTCTCACAACTCGCGCCCCAGAGCGAATGAGGAAACACGAGACTGCATTCGGAAGTGTAATTTCGAAGAAAAAAAATCTAGCTTTAAAGATATTCGAGAAAAGACGTCTTAAAATTGACCAATCAGAGACCTACACCTTTAACGTGTGTTTGCCGTAATTTTACGTTACTAAGGTTTTATACAAATCAAATCTTCTTTAAAATGTGTGGGCGACTGTAGTTTTCGAAAAATGTCAGTGTCAAATTAAATTTAGAACCACCATTTGTTGTTTTAATCTCAAAGAATTCAAATGACAATAATATTTTCGTTTAACACATTTTACACAGCTGCTACAACACGTTGCACTGTACGATATAAATGATGATCTCGGATGGCACCTTAGCTAACCTAAATTTGTTGACAGTGAAAATTCAACTCTAAAGTGTCAAAATTACAGTAAGTCAAACAAATTTTGTAACTCACTAGTAGTATTTTTAAAACCTAGCAACCAGTTTTATTTTGTAATAATATCATCACACCTCAAGATATCCTTCCGGGATTGGTGGATTAAAATGTCTTGTAACTCCGTTATGCAAGCAGCCGCAAATTATTTTCTTCTATTTGTTGGCAACCTATTGTCGTCGGCAAGTGTCAATTTCGTCTGGGGCGCGAGTTGTGAGACACCCTGTATATCACGGGCACACACGTGACCCTTAGTCTGTAGCCAATCCACGTTTGGGGTGAGTCTGTCATTTTGCGTTGGCAGAAATTTGAATGTTGGGTGTAAAAAATCAAAAAATCCAATACTCCCCCATTAAATATTTTATAACATGACGGTGTGGATTTGATTTTATTGCCCAGAAAATTATATAATTTGACAGCGCCCCGCCGACAGATTGTCCATTTTGCATTCTCATTGGTGAGTAAAGATGAACTTTCATGAAAAAATATTGTATTAGTGGCATTGGTGGGCCATCGGTGACGTCACAAACTCATCGCACTTAAAAAATCATATTTTGCTTAATGAGTGAATTTTCATGGCGGGTTTTCAATAATGGTCTTATTTTTGAACAAAGTATCCTATTTTTTAAAAAAAATGGTCCTTAACATAATAATGGACCTTTTCAATTTAACGGCTATCTCTTTCTATCGCTGCAAATAGTAAGAAAATGGCACGAACAACTGCCAGTTGGGCTGTCAAATGAAACGTTAAAAATATTGCAGTCATTAAAATACCTGTATTCTCAGTGAAAATTTGCATCGTTAGACATTTTAACTTCAATAAAAGCTGTTGTAACTTATTTCGATAAGCTTTTTTAAAGATATTCTTACATTTTACGTCTAATTTTTTTTAGAAACAAACGCCATAGATCTCTGTTGGTCTTACTATGCGCAGATGTCCATTGCGCATATCTTCTATCTCTTTAAATTGAAAAGGTCCATTAGACATATTTATAGGACTTTTTGTAACAACGCTCGAACATTAAAATGTAATAACTTGTTACTAAAATACTTTGTTTTGCGAAAAACAGTTTTACCAAACTTTTTGGCATCCTTTGGTTGTTTTGTCAACAAGAGCTTCAATGGACCTTTTCAATTTTAAGAGATAGAAGATATGCGCAATGGGGATCTGCGCTTAGCAAGAACAACTGAGATCTATGGCGTTTGTTTCTAAAAAAATTAGACGTAAAATTTGAGTTTATCTCAGATAACTTTTAAAAATCTTATCTAAATAAATTACAAAAGCTTTTGTTGAAGGTAAAATGTCTAACGATGCAAATTTTCACTGAGAATACAGGTATTTTAATAACTGCAATATTTTTGACGTTTCGTTTGACAACCCAACCGGCAATTGTTCTTACTATTTGCAGCGATAGAAAAAGATAGCCGTTAAATTGAAAAGGTCCATTGTAGAAAAGATAAATTATATATTTTACAATTTAATATTTAATTTACAATAATCCATATTCTCTTTTTTTTTCTTTTAAAGTTCAGTATGTGATATATATATATATATATATATATATATATATATATATATATATATATATATATATATATATATATATATATATATATATATTTGTCTGTTGTAAAAGGAAAAAGATTTAGTATATTGCATTGGAAATTTGAAATAGTAAAATAAAGATCATGAATCTGCCGTCCTAGTTTTCGGTATTCATATTGTACATCGGTAAATAATTACAAAAGTACTAAATCAAAAAAATACACCAAAATCAGGGAAATTACTTTGTTCTGAATGAATCGCAATATTCACTGAATTATTCTAAACCAGTACATTATTAAAATTATATTTTGATTGTAACATAAGAAATGCATTTAAAATAATTTGAACGCTTACTATAATTCTATCATTTCCTCTGCAAAATCTGGATGTAGTCTTTCATGCATGACATTTCACTTCCAGCTTCAATTGATGTACATATTTTAGGATAAAAATTAAACAAAATTTAATAATTGGCTTCTCACATTACTTTACAAGCCACGTTTATTTATAATTTTGCACAAAATATTACACATTACATGTTAAATAATAAATAACTTTGTATGTAAACACAATCATATTCTATACAACATTGTAAATGCATCAGTATTATTTTATATTGCTAAAACTTGATTTTAAAATTGCAAAGCAGTGTCTAATGTTGTGAGGCATATGATTGTGTATATGTGCTGCACTCTATACCCGAATTCGGGTATTGTCCGGTAAAATTGCTCAGAACTATACTCTGTTCCACTTAAAAATGCATATAGGAGTAAGATGCCCGATTCCAGTTGTTTGATTTGTCTAAACGCGAACATACAATAGCGAAAAATTTGAAACAAACGTTTCGGCCTTGCGTACCACTCCTTTATTTGTGTTCTCCCCTTGGCATCGTCTCCAAACTTGCGCGGGGAAATGAGGTCATGCAAAAAAAATGTTTATTTTTTGTTTAAATAAAAATAAATAGTCTAATCTGTATGAATAAATTATTTTTTATTTACATTTTTTGTTGTATTAAATCGTTTTAAAGTATGACATTTTTAAAAAGTTGCAAAACCAGCCATGTTGTGACGTCAGCGTTTCACACTGCAAGTTCAGACTCATTTCATACAGCCTTATTATATCGACACTGAATTTCTAAAAGAAAAAATTATATAGACCATAAATTGAGAATCACATATCTAAATATTTTATAGAAATACTGTAATATATTAATATAACATCATTCTATTCATTTTTATAAATATAATTTTCATTTGACCTGAAGTTATCCACGTGTCACTCAACTGCTAGTCATTAGTCATTCGTTTTTAATTTTTGGTCTGATTAACATTTGTCTACGTTGTTCTTTGTGTATTCTTTAGAATTTCATTACTGTTGCTTTGTTGCGTATCAAATCTGTATTTTTCAATACAAACAGTGACTTTTTTTCGATTAGTTTTTTTGTATCACGCGGTACTATTAAAAATATTTTCTCACTATTTTCGCTAGTATTTTGGCACGGTGGCACAAAACAGCGTTTCACCGATATGTCTACTTTCGTAAATTTCAGGTTATCTTTAAATGTCACTTTGACGCATAACCTAATGTGACAATCAAAATGGCCGCTTTGATGAAACGCTGACGTCACGAGGCGGAAAAAATCAGCCGCGTTAATTAAAAAAATTTCAGTATTAAAGATCGATTAGAGGAAAAATAAGAAATACGGGTCTATTATTTTTCATTACTCTATCGATTAAAGTTAAAAATGAAAAATCGTGCATGACCTCATTAAAGATCAGATTCTTTTTCCTTTAAGTAACTGTTTATTTACTAAAAAAATTAAAGATTATCAAATTTTGACGTATTGAGCTGTCAAGTATGTCTTGCACAAACACGAAACATAAAACTAATTCATGTTTTATGTGCGTAAAGCGGGTTGGCTCCGAAGCGCCATCAAGTACATTCTTAACTGGAACAGAGTACAGTTTTAAATATCTGAAAATTCCCAAACCCGATTTTTTTAATTTCAACGGATATTACTTAATCAGAATTGAACAATTCTACTAATGGTTAGACTCTGTTACAGGTTATTTCAAAAATAAATAAATAAACATCAGTCTTTGTAAGTTTAGATAAATGCACAACGCGTTGTGGCTGTTTTTCAGGTTTGGGCATTTTGAGGAGTCCAAAACTAGTTCTGAGAAAATTTTTCGTACATTTCCCGAATTCGGGTATAGAGTGTAACATATGATTAAGAAATAAGTGAAGTTTGATTTGTCCTAAATATGTGCATTGGTGTGTGTGTTTGTGGAATGGCTGTCTGTGGCTGTGCCCCACTGCCCTGTACGCTAGGTCCTTGCGCAGGAGAGATGCCCCCTGCCGTCGTCCACTCATTACTGACTCCCACCCTGTCAATCAAGGCTTATCACAACCAAACTGAGAGAACAGTAAGTTAAGTTGTGTCATGTTACATGTTACTAACTCTCTTCAGACGTTCTAAATACTCTTGACTTGCCGTACCACTTAAATACATTAGTGCAGGGCCGTACTATAGTAATATTTAATTGTTACTCTAAAACACCTCTGGCAGCATTTATAGACTGGTAAAATTATAACAGTATTATCAATATCGTGTACCAAACTTCCTTCTTACAAAATAAAATGACTATTATGACATTCGTTCTTTAATATACTATTTAAGGAGAGAAGATAATAAAGAAGGACATAGTATATTGCCATTAACAGTTTTCTAATTTGTTTCCATTTTTAAAATATGATTCAAGAATAGACCATATTATTTATTATAGCGCCTCTGCCGGCAGATTTATGAAATGAAAAGAGCGTGCCAGGGTGACAAACTACTTTTTAATTTTTCCAATTAAGTTGGCAATACTAATTTTTTTTCTCTCTACTATTCTTAGGAAAAAAAAAGGAAACGATATTCCTTTTTAATTAATGGATTCAAATTACAATCCGGATACAAAAATATATTGTCTGCGTCCATTTTAAAAACAGGAAGTGACAAAATACCACTTTACGCAATTTTATTGTTACATATCGTAAATTAATCATACAATTCTGTAATTTTTATTTTGCCAGTCTATAAAATCAAAATTCTTTAGCATGGTAGTTAGAAAAAATGAATGATTTGTTCTTACTTCATCTTTTACCATTTGTTTACCATAGTCCGTGTTTTTAAATACATAACAACGAAACTCAAATTTAATACTAAAAGAAACATAAATTACTAGTCAAATTTTATTATTTATTATACTGTAGAGAAAACAACATTAATTTATTTTGTAAATAACGCTATTAAGATAAGACGGTTTACCAATACATGACATGAATTAGTTTTGTATAAATTTAAGATTGCTTTATTTTGTTCTACGAGATCGGTTTTAAATAAAGTACCCAATATCAAACTCATAATGGCGTACCGCGTAACTACCTAATAGACCTTTTCAATTTAAAGAGATAGAATATATGCTCAATGGAGATCTGCGCATAGTAAGAACAACTGAGATCCATGGCGTTTGTTTCTAAAAATTTTTGACGTAAAATATGAGAAATATGTCAGATAACTCTAAAAAGTCTTATCGAAATAAATTACAAAAACTTTTATTGAAGTTAAAATATCTAGCGATGCAATTTTTCACGGAGAATACATGTATTTTAATGACTGCAATATTTTTGACGTTTCGTTTGACAGTTGTTCGCACCATTTTCTTACTATTTGCAGCGATAGAAAGTGATAGCCTTTAAATTGAAAAGGTCTATTCTCATTCACATTTATGAAATTTGTCATTTTATGAAGAATTTAGGTATTTCTTTCATGAACCATCGACTTGAAAAGTTGCCGTTTTACAAGAGAAATTATTTAAGATTTATTATCAACGAAATCTAGAAAGTTGTACGATGCAGCTTATAGGACGCGAGCAGACACGTGACTCGAGCAGCCTTGAAGTGCTTAGAATCAGCTGATATGTGTGCAGCTGTCATTTTGACAAGAACAATGCCATTTTGACAAGACCATTGTTTTGACTTATTTTAATTGTGAAATGTGAAGAAATTATTATTTTTAATTGTATGTATTTTACTGCACGAAAATTGTAAAATAATAACTTTTTAACAGTTAAAATTAAAATAAGTCAAAACATTGATCTTGTCAAAGTGACATGCGCACACAAATCAGCTGATTCCAAGCACTTCAAGGTCGCTCGAGTCACGTGTCTGCTGGCGCCCTATACAAAGGCATATTTTCGGACTGCCATCTATTGATATTTTCCTTGTACTACACTTGTGACTCACTTCACTCCGTTGCTAAATTATAAACAAAAATCGCTTTGCAATAGTGATTCCCGCTATAATTATAAAGAATACATGACAAATGTGAAATTATTTAAGTTTCCATAGCCATCCGAAGACATTGAATTATGTATAACTATTATTCACGAAAGATGACTATTCAAGGTCATTTGTTCGAAGATAGAACACACATCACTTTACAGCAGTAGCTTAGCAACATTTTGTATTAGAAAGAGAAAGATTATTTGACCTATGTCTATTTAATTTATGTGGTATGACAGATATATGTAAATAGTGGCATTACTTTCTAACACACTATAAATAATAATGAGGTATGTCGTAGAATTACATATACCTAATTATCTACTACACTACCCTCTGTGCTAATATTTACTAAGTGGCGTTGACGTTTAAATCAAATTATTATTCCTTGGTTTATAAATTAAGTCTATGTTTTTATATTTTGCTAAAACATAAGTGAAGAACATAAATCTTTCAGAAACGCATTATTTTCAAAGAAACATAATTTTCATTAAAAATATGGCCATAAATATTTCATGTTGCACGCCTGTGCACACGAAATGCAGTGAAGTTATCTGCAAGTAATATTGTATCAGACGACTCACAAATGACCTTGAATAATCATTTTTCGTGAATAATAGTTTAAAACTCAAATGTCAAAACACAATTGACAGAAGACAGAATTTTAAAAATGGCGATGATTTGTTTGTATTCGTAATTTGGTCTTCCATCTCAACTTCTACTGTCGCACCTTGCGTGTGACGTCAAAATCATAACCCTCCATTTATACATATAACTTGACTTTTGATACTGGGATATTTTAATTCACGGAAAACTTTATCGTGTAAATATATTTGTAAGGTCACTTATAAAGGCACTTTTCAAGTCACTTGAAAAGAAAAACTTCATGGCGTAATGCACGCTTTACAAACAAAAAAAAAAGAAATCTGCTAAATAGAATTCGTATCAATTCTACCATTTATGTAGTTGTTGATTTTGGCCATTTAGAACCGATCTCGTTTTGTTGTTTTCGCTGCAACTCTCAATAAACTTTTGTTAACTTTAAGTTAGGGTGCGCGTGCCATTTCAGATGGGGCAGGCGACACAGGCATGGGGTACAGGGTAACCACCGGAGGGACGTGGTGGACTACCGCACAGGCTACATCCGATCGCATCTGCGGTCCCCTTCCGGCCGCGTAAGATGACCGGACCCAGCCCATTTCGACGGCAACCACATCTAGATTTTAAAAACGAGACTCTCCCTCTAGCCGCGCAGTATGTAAACTAATTAGAGAGAGTGAGAGACTAATAGAAAAAACTATTCGATTTTGGGTTTGCTAGTTCAAGAAAAATGAAGAATTTTAATAAGGTATTACATCATATCTTTATCTTTGGTCTATATTTCTACAAGATATTAAAGTCAATAAAGTTCGTACATATCTTAAAATAAGGATGCGTCCTAAAATATAATTACCAATGTCCTAAATGATGACGTTATGACACAGTCTAAGGATACAATGGGGACTTAAGAAATTGGCATCGCACAACACATCCTCCCCTCAGTATTACATATCCTTAGAAGAAGACAGCAAGTTCGAAGAGAAAGATGGCCTCCTTTCTCTTCTTAATGTACAGGGCGCGAGCAGACACGTGACTCGAGCGACCTTGACTTGCCTAGCATCAGCTGATTTGTGTGCGCATGTCATTTTGACAAGAATATTGTCAATTTGACAAGACCAATGTTTTGATTTATTTTGATTTTGAATTGCTAAAATGTTAATATTTTACAATTTTTGTTGTCAAAATGTTCTTGTCAAAATGACATGCGCACACAAATCAGCTGATTCTAAGCACGTCAAGGTCCCTTGAATCACGTGTCTGCTCGCGCCCTATTGTCCTAATCCGATTTGAAATTTTTTGCTGTTTTATTTTGCCATGGTGTTTGACGTACGTATAATGATAAATTCTAAAAAAAAAAGTCGGATGTGGACACCACACGACTTCCTTGTACGCAAGACCAATATGAAGTGTAGACCCAATTATAAAATTGCACGTATTTGACGTAATTTGACATTAACATATATTTTTTTTTTGTTATTGTTTGTCCTAATCCATAGCAAGCTTCATTACATAAACCAAGAAGTATATAAGTTTTAAATTTACATATCTTGCTTATACAATGGGCTAATTTAATAATACTTGATGTGCTAGACGCAGAATTTAATTCTCTAAAACTCTTATTTGAAGCATTTATTTCTAAAATCAAAATGAAACCATTTTATTAAAAAAAAACTGTTAACAACTTCAGGTTATATATAACTTCCGGTTAGCCTGTTTTAACCAAAATCTACTATGTTATTCCAATTGACATAAAACATAAAATAAAAAATTTGAAAAGTTTTGGATTATATTTTAAAATCTATTATAGGCTTCAAATAAAGTACTATTTCTGGAAATTATGTAATGACCAAAAAGGGAGGTGCAGTCCTAAATACAAAATTTCAACTTTCTACGGCTTCCCGTTTCTGAGTTATGTGAGATACGTATGTATACACGTCCGTACGTACAGACGTCACGACAAAATTAGTCAAAATGGATTCAGGGATGGTCAAAATGTATATTTCCGTTGAAATCTGAAAACCGAAATTTTTCGCGATTACAATACTTCCTTTACTTCGTACAAGGAAGTAAAAATAATACCGAAACACAAAATTATCCGACACATTTAAATACTGTTTTAAATTCTGTCCAAGCGGTCATGGTAGTACTTTACTGTCTCTCTCTTCGAACTTGTCGTCTTTGTCTAAAGAGGTTACTCCAGAACTCAGTAGATGGCAACAGTAAAATTTCGTAATTCTTTATAATAACTATTTTTAAATTTGTAAATCTGTTGAAAGGATACGAACTTCATTGACTTTACTCTTTATGTAGTATTTCTTTGAATTCAACATTTAATTTACAAAAATTTAAGTGAAAATTTATCGACAGAACTAACAAATAAATCAACAGTTTAAATTTTATTCGAATCATAAAATTCTAACATTACGCATTCTATAAAAATAAAAAAATACTATCAATATTGGCATAAATCGTGTTACATGCCAATTGATATGATACTCCCTCTATTTACTTTATGTACTCTAAGCGTTCGATTTCTTCGTACCGTTTGTACGATTAACAATCCCCTACCAATTCATTGTGATATTAATGTTAAATGTTACATTTTAATTGTTAAATTCACTACAATTTTCATTATGATATTTCATGTACAGCTAGGCGCACACTGTCGATTTTATGTCAATATTTTATTAAGTGATAAGTTAAAATGGTTCATATATGATTATTTTCATAGGTATACCCTATGGCACATAGTTATCAATTTTAATTTATATTTTTGATTCTTCTAAAATAATCTCCTCTGACTTTGATAAAGGCATTAGGCTCTGGGCATTCTTTATAAATCATTATTAGAAATTAATTTCTAAATGTTTTGAAAATCATTTTGATGATTTGTCTCTTCATTTCATCCTTCATAAATTCGAAAGGGTTTAAAGAAGCTAAGAAAAACAGTGGCAAAAATAAGATAAAACGGTTTTATTGTGTTACTTATGTAACTTTTATAAAGAAATTAAAAATAAGTTCAAACAAACACTAAAATTCTTCATTTTATTAAATTTTGCAAAAAAAGATATTGGACCTCATTTTGAGAGTAAAACTTTTTAAAGAAGGCCGATTAAGTCATCTTCTTAGTACAATATTTCTCCCGATAGGTTCGCTACTGGGCTAGTTTCTTTAACCTTCAAAAGACTTTGAAACGTCAAACGAGCGTCAATCATAACTATTAATTAAAATAAAAAGAATAAATTTAGACTACGTATTTGTTAACAACGTTTGTTTTACTGCACCTATTGTATATAATTCTATATTTTGTGTTTATATAATGTGCCACAACCATGAAAAGTCCATTTAAGTGCTACACTATTGTTATCTCGAGAAGTATAAGAGATACGAAGTTCGTTAAATTAACAATTTCTAAATTATATGACTATTAAAATGAACAAAACAAAAAATTTTCTTAACCCGTGGTTCTCAAAATATGGGACACAACTTTTTTATTTTAAATTAGAACCTACCTTTTTTATTAGCTTATTCGATTCAGTATTTTTTCTGAATTCAACGATATCCATATGTAATACTCTATTATTACAATTTTTTTGAGATAAATGTAAAATTAATAATGTTTCATTTATATTTAAATATGACTATACAAAGAGTGCTATGGAAAAAACAAATAAATAAAATGAAGAAATAATTATAAAAACTTTTATAATTTTGTTTAAGTTGTGCATAATTATTATTTAAACAAGATAAAATACATAAATAATATTAACAATGGACCTTTTCAATTTAAAGAGATAGAAGATATGCGCAATGGGGATCTGCGCATAATAAGAACAATTGAGATCTATGGCGTTTGTTTTTAAAAAATTTAGACGTAAAATGTGAGAATATCTCACGTAACTTTAAAAAATCTAATCGAAATAAGTTACTAAAGCTTTTATTGAAGATAAAATGTCTAACGATGCAGATATTTCACTGAGAATGCAGCTATTTTAATGACTGCAATATTTTTGACGTTTCGTTTGACAACCCAACTGGCAGTTGTTCGCGCCATTTCCTTACTATTTGCAGCGATGGAAAGAAATAGCCGGTAAATTGAAAAGGTCCATTGTTTCATTGATTTATTTGTTTTTTCCATAGCGCTCTTTGTATAGTCACATTTAAATAAAAATGATACATTATTAATTTTGCATTTTTCTCAAATATTTTGTAATAATAGAGTATAACATATGGTTATCGTTGAATTCAGAAACAAATACTGAATCGAACAAGCAAATAAAAAAAATAGGTTGCCATTTAAAATAAGAAAGTAGCACCCCGTATTTTGAGAACTGGTCTAAAAAAATCTTGTTTCGCTCATTAAAGTAGTCTTATAAAATAGAAATTGTTTGCTAATTTAACCGACTATATATATATATATATATATATATATATATATATATATATATATATATATATATATATATATAGCAATGAGTGCCCGTGAGGTGACCCCTGGTAAGCGCCCACACGGTGCAAATATTTTATCATTACCGCATCTGTGTACAAAGCAGATTGGCACACCCAGCAATGGGTAATAAGCCGTGATGATATATTTATTTATTTATATATATATATATATATATATATATATATATATATATATATATATATATATATATATATATATATATATATATACTCTTCAATTGGTCAGTTTATTGGTAAGCGTGTTATATGCATGTTAATTCGTTCAAGATAAAACTAACCTTGATTGGACTTCTCTACAAAAATTTACTCTACATTAATTTTACAAATCAGTAGGTGTATCAATATTTTTGGACGTACCGTCCAAAATTCTCATTTTCTACATAATGATAAACGAAACTCCTAAATTGCTAAATTGTAGAACTTTTCTGCCAAAGATAAAAAATTCAATTAAAAGAAATTGATAATATGTGCCAAATACATATTTTTTTTTTAATATTCGTTGTTTTTCATATTTGTCATAATTGCTTTTTACTCATAAAAAAGCACTCAAAACTATCACTCACGAAAACTGTAAAAACTTAATAAAATATCAAGACTGGATTTAATTAAATAATTGTTAGGTTCTGTAGATACGTACTCGTATGTTACCTTCACACCAATCCAAAAGTTAAAAATACTTAATATTAGGATCACAAGATTGAATTTTTTTAAAAAAGAATGTTCGTAGTCGATTACGTACAGTACTTGTTAAATTTGTGACACAATTTATGACTCATAAATTCAAAATTTATTTATGAGCTCAGATATTTAACCAAGCATAAATTGTCTCAACTTACAACGAATCGAAATTACCTGATGCAAAAGTCAGTTCACTATAAGTTGAAATACACTATACCTGAAATATTTTTCATTTGCTTTATTTTTTCAGACTTCATGAAATAAACAATCAATGGTTTTAAAAAATATATTTTAATACGAGGGTCATGCTAGAATTAGTGAGAATAAGTAAATCTGAAGCCGTGGAAAACTAAATTTGCACTATAATTTTAAACAGCTGAAATTAAGTTAGAAGTTAGGTAATCAATTTTCTTAAATCTACAATATTGTTGTAAATGAAAATATGGAATTAGCCAAAGATCATTTTCTTCAGTTTTGGCAAAAAAAAGTAATGGAACACCCGCCATATTCACCTGATTTGGTAATATTCGTCTTTTGGCTATTTATTGAAAAAAAATATGGGGTAAGATTTTCGTCTAAAGAAAAGATTGATGCTGCAATATTGCAATTCATTATTATTTAATTATTGAAGTATTCCAAAAGAAAATGGAAGAAAAGAATAGCGAAGTGTATTATTGTTAAACATATTTAAAATAAATTTCTAACAAATATGAACCATGTGTCTTATTCTTAATAATTCTAACGTGACCCTCGTAGGAGTAATATTTTGTTCAGAATAGGGGATTCCACCATTTTTTTTTTAAATAATTTTATCTGAACGTATAAGTAAAACTAAGACTGTCGGTGAAAATCCTGTGAAAACTCCTATTAATAAGCGAGTTATAATCCTCCGAAATTTGAAAATATAGATGTGAAGTCACGTATATAAGTTTTTATATCAAACTATTTTCTTCGTGGACCTAAATGTTTTTGAAATATATGCTATTTCTAAATTATATTTATAAAAAATAAATGAATATTATTATACTGTACAACTCGACATGGTTTATAATTGGAAATGTATTTAAATTATTAAGTTTAATGCAAAATATTTATATTCAAATAAAAACTGTTTGAGAAATGCACTGCTGGACTGATAGCCACGCCTCCGCTATTTGAATTTCTCTACTTCCATTGGTAGTAGGCTCCGCCCCTAACTCGGTATTAGTTATATATTTATAGGGCGCGAACAGACACGTGACTCGAGTGACATTGACGGGCTTGGAATCAGCTGATTTGTGTGCGCATGTCATTTTTATAATGACTATGTTACGTTGACAAGACCAATGGGTAATAAGCCGTGATGATATATTTATTTTTTATTTATTTGATGTTTTACTGCTTAAAAATTGTAAAATAATAACATTAAAGCGGCTTAAAATTAAAATAAATCAAAACATTGGTATTGTCAACGTGACATTGTTCTTGTCAAAATGACATGCGCACACAAATCAGCTGATTCCAAGCACGTCAAGGTAGCTTGAGTCACGTGTCTGCTCGCGCCCTATAGGTGGCCTTTGAGTCGCCAATCAAAATAATATATATATATATATATATATATATATATATATATATATATATATATATATATATATATATATATATATATATATATAATTATATGGATTTCATATGAGTGACGAGCTGCTATAACAAAAAAAAACCCTTATTTCCGAAGTATTTCAATTATATCATTTTATTTCTTTATTAATATTCATTATTAAGCATCTACTTTCACTATTTTTTACTAATTTCTCTTAATTCGATTGAGCTGTAATCCCCTATTTAGGGGTCATAAATAGTGTCCCTAATTTAACTGGACTTATATTTTGGTTTTATATTATGAGGGTAAAACATAACGTTGTACATTTGTTTCATTTATATTTAAACATCGATTTTCTATGAGAAGATCGATAGTTTAAATAATTCATCGTCATTTATCGATATTTTAATGTTTAGTATGATTCAATTGTGGAATGTATCTTCAAGAAATCTCTGTCTACAATGTAGGCATCACACGTTTCGTATTTCTTAGCTCAACGTGGTAGATATGTAAGATACTGTAAAGATTTTTAACGTTAATAAGTAGCTACGAAAATATACCAATATCTGTTGAGATAGATCTTTTATGTATTTTTTAGAATTTTAATTTAAATGTGTTCATAGTAGTTTCCTTCAACAATAATACACTTCACCATTCTTTCCTTCCATTTCTTAAAATCCTTTTAGAATGCTTTCAGACGAAAACCTTGTAGCCCGTATTTTTTTAAAAAAATAAAAAATAAACAAAAATCGCTCATTGTCAAATCAAGTGAATATGGCGGGTGTTTTATAACATATTCATTTTTTACCTCTCACTAAGAGAGGTATTGAATTCATGCTAAAGATCGCATATCCAGATTTTAGTGAATAAGCACGTTTTAAGGTCCCTAGAATCCGATTATAACATTTTTACGATATGTCCGTGTGTGTGTGTGGATGTTGGATCCACGATTTCTCAAATACTATAAGATTTATGACATTTTTAACTACGGATTTTTCAATCTAACAATAATGGGAAGAGTTGATTAAGTTTTGGTAACAATTGGACAACCGGAAGTAGTAGTTACAAGAAAAAAATCATCTAAATATTATTTATCGAAAATTTATGTAAATACTTATATTAAAGAACGTTAAATTCTTTATTCGATAAATATAAATTCATTATTATATCTTCTATAGATTTAGGGCCGGTATTTCCATCTCCGGATAAAGTTCAGGGTAACTATCCGTCAGATAAATGATAAAATATCGCATCGAAATAAAAGCATTAATGGAGTAAATTATAATTAATGTCATTTTTTGATGCGATATTGTTCATTTATCCGACAGATAAGTTATTCAGCACTTTATCCGAAGATGGAAATACCGGCCCTTAGAGGTAAAGAAATGCATATAAAATAAGTTGATGTAAAAATTCTCAGATCAAACTACTTCAAGGCAAGAAATTCAAATGTTTGTAATTGACACATAAATGTCACTGTCAAAAATATTTGTATACCAGTGTCAAAAATATTTGTACATCATTATTATGAAAATAAAAAAAAGTCAACAACGCAAAAGAATATAAAAGGAATTTGCGAAAAAATGACGAATATAAAGAAAATGAAAAGGAAAGTAAAAAAAGAAAATTTCAGGATATTGAATATAAAGAAAATGTTTGTATTGTACATAATTTATATTAAAATATCCCATAGATTTTGCAAATATATGTGAGAATTATTTTGTAGTGAGACATGAATACATGTATTTGTATTTAAAAATATTTTTCGTTTTGTGCGTACAACCAGGTAAAATATCTGACGAGAGGTTATGTGCTGGCCACATCAGATTTTTTGCAAAGAAAATCAGGAAAATGGAATATTTTAAACAATAAATTTCGCACACATTTTTAATAACTTATTTAAGTATCAGTATTTTATATATTATTACAATAATATATTACTTTTATTTTGTTTACTTTGTAATAATAATTTAAATTGATAAGAATGTATATATTGTATTTAAAGATTCAATATCATTTTAAACCTTCAAACTCCGATTTAAAAATGTTTGCAGTCAAATTAATATTATTCATATATATTCATGTGGCCATGAGTGAAAATTTTTCATTAGTAAAAAATTACACTCGACTTGATTTAGAATATAATATTCCTGAAAGATGTCATTTTATTTTATATTATGTTCCATGGTACGTATTTAATATATTTTAAACTTACCACAATAAGCATTGTTGTAATCAACAATTAAAATTACTTACTATTGAATCAGATTTTTAAAATTTCCTGCTTCTCTCATTGTTCTAGATAAAAGTTGTAGACCTTAATTATGCATCATAATAATTTTGAGTGCTTTGTAACGGCAGAACTTGGGTATGAAAATGTCGAAAATCACCCCAAAAATTGCGATTGCCGTGGAATTAAAACAAAAAATTAACAAATGTTAAACGGTTTATTTTTATTTGTAATAAATTATGTCCAAGTCAATATAATAGACCTTTTCAATTTAATAGCTATTTCTTTCTATCGCTGCAAATAGTAAGTAAAATGGCGACAACAACTGCCAGTTGGGCTGTCAAATGAAACGTCAAAAATATTGCAGGCACTAAAATACCTGTATTATCGGTGAAAAATTACATCGTGACATTTTAGTTTCTGTAAACTTCTTGTCAAAGATTTTTCTCACATTTACATCTAAATTTGGAAAAACAAATGCCATGGATCTCAGCCAGGAAGCGAGTAACCATGGCTCCCGCCATTTGTTCGTACTATGCGCAGATCCCCATTGCGCATATATCTTCTATCTCTTTAAATTGAAAAGATCTATTATTTATTTAAATTAAAAGATATTTATTCAGAAATTATAAATAATATCTAATAAACATAAACTAGCCTAAATTAGGCAATCCAACTTGACGTCATAAGAAGGGGGGAGGTGTGATTATAACTTCACTTTTGAATATTTTTTAAAAATATTTATATAACTTATGATAGACATCCAAAAATTTTGCTTAATTCATTTGTTATTGATTGATCTTTTGACAGGTGGTTATTTATTTGTTTCAATTTCAAAGCTATCGCTATATTTGAGGTGATTTTCAACATTTTCATATCTAATTTCTGCCGTTACAAAGCATGTAAAATTAATTTTAAACATTTTGAAACTTTTTTTACCAAAAATAATTAGGGAAGCAGTAAATTACGAAAGTATGATTTTAAATGTGAAAGTCCTATGTATGGGTTCCGAGTCATCCTGTATAATTACAAGAATATAATATTTTTAGGTGTCCACATTGTCAGAAAATTCTTCCTATTTGGAAAAAAGTAGCAAACAGAGTTTACTTGCGTGAAAAGTCTGATGTAACAATAGCTCAAGTAAATTGCCAACAAGATACAATGAATAAGCAATTATGTTCTCAACAATCAGTTAAAAAATATCCAAGAATACTAGGCTATCCAAAGGGATCTCATAATGGTTATTTTGTTACCGAGAGAGAAGAATTACCTTTGATAAAAGAAATTGAAAAGAGTTGTCCAAAATATGAAATGCATAATTTTGAATACGACATATTATATTGAAGAAAGTTAGATACAAAAAATAATAAAACAAATAGTATGGTGAAAATGTATTGTTTATTGCATAAATCAAAGAATTTTTTTCTTTATATTGTTATGCGTTCGTAACATATTAACAAATTCAATTTAAATAATAGTTTTATATATTTATTCCAGTAAAAATAATAACAAATTTCTTTGGTCAGATATGGATTCAGTACTATTAAATAATCATCCGGGTGTATTCCAAAAATAACAAATTTTAACCGTGGTTAACCAAAAGTGTTCCAATAATTCCGAATGGGAAACATTGTACATCATGAAACATGGTATAGGTTAAAATGATTGCAACAGAAGCGCACCAACGCAACCGTGGTTTATCCTCGGTTTTCTTCGAAACATCTTCTGTCCTTTTTCATAACATGTCAGATGTTAAAGCTTAGTGTGGTTAGATCACTTTGTATCAACTAATTGGCGACTGAAAAGTCCTATAGAGGCGCTGCGTTCATTTAAGATGGCCGACTTGCAGCTTGATTCTCGTAACACTTGTTTACAAAACAATATTATTTCGTATACAATATTGAAAACAATGTAGTTTAAGATATTGTATAAAATTCGTATTCACGTGACTCCCTTGTAAACGGTCTCTATGCAATTTATTGTATTGTAATGTATACAAGTATGAAGTTAGTCAGTTTCCTTATTTGACATTTATTTAATTTTTGACATTAGTGACATTTCCTAAATCCAAAAGAATATTATATTTATTATTAATTGTTGTATATCTTCGCGTACATCAAAGAAACAAGGTAGTATAAAAGACGCAATAGCAGATTATGTACAAGAATATTTAAAATCCGGTACAACAACTTTAACTTCAGAATATGTTTTAGGTACCTATGACAAGAAATAGTAGATTTTTGTGGAGATAGACCGTTCAAAGACGAAAAGAACACTGGAAAACGACATATACGAGTAAATGATTGGTGAAATAGTTAATTATAACAATTTGATGAAATTAACCATGGGTGTATAAACCAGAATAATTAGTCCTAATTCAATAAGATAGTTTTATTGTTGTAAGAACAGATCGGGATTTGGTTAATTCAGCCGAGATGAAACTTTGTTTCTAGAAGTTGTTTTTCGCTAGTATAAAAAATCATTTTTACTCTTTAAATTTTTGTTAATTGTATCTAAAATAATTTATTAGTGTAGATTGCATATAGGCTATATTTTATTCCAAAATCTCATAATTGCTCTTTTCAGCATTAATAATATCATAATTAGCATAATTAAATTTGTATTAATCATTATTGACAAATTAAATAAGATTTTAAAATTTATTGTTTTCGGAACAAGTAGCTGAGTTCCTTGTTCAGATTACAATATTAGAAAACAATTATTGTTTTCTATACAATGTAATTTTAGTCATCTGAATATCAAAAATTGTATAGTTTACAATAAATTTTTGACAATTCAATTATTGTTTTGTATATAATATTGTTTCAGAATCAATGTTCACGTGAATTTCAATATTATAATTTATTGTTTTGCAAACAATAATTGTTTCGTATACAATATTGTTTTATAAACAAGTGTCACGAGAATCAGGCCGTTAGTTTGTAATTTTCTGATGTGTGATTGGCTGCCATTATCAATTCGGAGGGTTCGCAAGTTTCCCGCTTGATGGCTACGGGTTAATAGTTAATGGTGGACTAGAACCAGTCTGTGACCGAAACCGAGGTTTTGATTATTTTTGGAATATACCCTTAAGTGGTGTTAGTTCCACACAAATACAATTTATCTAGCTACGAAAATATATTAATACATGTTGAGATCTTTTATATATTTTTTAGAATTTTATTTTAAATATATTCATAGTAGTTTCCTTCAACAATAATACACTTGTCCATTTTTCCTTCCATTTGTTAAAAGCAAATAATCATTAATTTCAGTATCAATGTCTACTTCAGAAGAAAATCTTCTACCCCGTAATTTTTCCCAAAAAATAACCAAAAATCGCACATTGCCAAATCAAGTGAATATGGCTGGTGTTTTATAACTTTTACATTTTTTTTCTTTAAAAAAAATCAGGGAACTTAAATATTTTAAACAATAAATTTCATAGACATTTAAGTATCAGTATTTTAAATATTATTACTTATTACAATAATATATTACTTTTATTTTGTTTACTCTTAATATATGTTTCGTGACTTTGTAATAATAATTTAAATTGATAAGAAAAGAAAGTATATATTATCGGTATTTAAAGATGCCATATCATTTTAAACTTTCAAACTCCGAATTAAAAATGTTTGTAGTCAAATTAATATTATTCATATGTATTCAAGTGGCGCTGACTGAAAGTTTTTCATTAGTAAAAAATTACACTCCTTTTGATTTCGAATCCAATATTCCAAAAAGATGTCATTTCATATTATATTATGTTCCATGGTACGTATTTAATTTACTTTTTATAATTATCTACAAGCATTGTTGTAATCAACATAATTTTTTTTTAGTTGAACATTAATAGATTGTGTTAATGTATATATCATTCGTTAATGACCCCTATTAATGCATGATTTCTATTAATAAACTATTTTAGTGGGTGACCATAGATACCACATACCATTGCTAAACAATTGTCCAAACTTATGTGTCAAAGGTTTACTAACCTAAAATTTTTGCCATGAAATAAAATTAGATTTTGTCCAATTAGACCTTTTCAATTTAAAGAGATAGCAGATATGCGCAATGGAGATCTGCGCATAGTAAGAACAAATGGCGGGAGTCATGGATACGTTCTTACCATGAGATCCATGGCGTTTGTTTCTAAAAAATTAGACGTAAAATGTGAGGAAAGTCTCAGAAAACTTTAAAACACTTTTTGAAAGAAGTTACAAAAGCTTTTATTCAAGCTAAAATGTCTAACGATGCAAATTTGCACAAAAAAATACAGTTATTTTAATGACTGAAATATAAAAATATTTCGTTTCGTTTGACAACCCAACTGGCAGTTGTTGGCGCCATTTTACTTACTATTTGCAGCGAAAGAGATAACCGTTAAATTGAAAAGGTCTTACAAATAATAATAAATTAACCTAGTTTGACAGATAAATGGAACAAGGTATAATTTTGGCTTCAATTCCGTGGCTATCGCTAGAGAATGAGACATCTGGAGGGAAAATTAGAACTATTAATAGACACGTACTAAGTTTATGATATTTACAAAATTCGGGTTATTTCTCAAAAAAATTATAATTTCGAGATACGAAATAAATTTTCTCTCCATATTTGACAAATAATGTAATCACAAAACAACATTAACTATCATTCGGAATGTGTCTTTCGTTCACCATTTTCGCATGCGACAGCAGCGCCGCCATCGGTGATTTAAGTTGCCAATAGAGCATGTGTAAATTTATTTTTTATATTTTGCGATCATAATGAAGTCATTTCGATACGCAATTTTTTGTTTTAGACGGTTGGTACTAGATGACGTTTCTTAAACCCATTTTTACCTAATTTATTTTTAATAATATAATGTCGAAATTATTATTAATTTTTTTATTTAGGGAAGATTATTTACATGAAAATATACAAATGGTTACAAATATAATCACAAATTGAGTAAGTAAATGTTAATATAATGTTCGAATTAGTCCACATAGATGGACCTAGTAGTACTAAAAATTTGTAGATTGAACCTTTGAACCACGATAGAAAATTATTTTAAATTAATTTTAAAGCAAGTTTTAGTTGAAATATAAGAAAAAAATAAAAAATTTCTGTACACTGAGGCTGAAAGGGTTAAATTGTCAAACGTCAAACCTGGAAGATAAGAAATTTCAATATAGCATCAAAATTTATTTTAGTTTGTAGAAGGCGCAAAATATAAAAAATAGTATAAAGAACTCATTTTATAAGACTTTCTTTCGCACTTGTCAATTTTGACGCGTGCGAAAAAAACATGTCTTATAAAACACGTTCTTTAATATACTATTTGTTTATTGTTTCTATACCTTGTTCCATTTAAGCCATTCAGTATTGCGGAGCATAGGGAATAGTTTTGACCTCTCTGATTGGCTGAAATTAGAGACAAGTTTACCAAATGGAATTTCGACTACAGATTTGCGCTGTTGCCAGTGCCATCTACTGAATGGCTTAAATCATAATGTAGAATTTTATGCTTAGAACATTTTTTATTGGAAGCCTTTTTACCTCAAATAATTAGGGAACCATAAAATAACGAAAGTATGATTTTACATAATGTTAAAGTTTTATGTTCTGGTGTCGCGGTCAACACCCTGTATAATTGCAAACATATAATATTTTTAGGTGTCGACATTCTCAGAAAATTCTTCCTATTTGGAAGAAAATAGCAAACAGAGTTTACTTGCGTGAAAAGTCTGATGTAACAATAGCTCAAGTAAATTGCCAACAAGATACAATGAATAATCAATTATGTTCTCAACAATCAGTTAAAAAATATCCAAGAATAATAGCGTATACAAAGGGATCATACACTGGTCATTTTATTCACGAGAGACAAGAATTACCATTGCTAAGAGAAATTGAAAAGAGTTGTCCAAAATCTGAAATGTATAATTTTGACTACGACATGTATTAAATGGAATAAAGTTAGATACGAAAAATAATAAAACATAAATAGTACAGTAAAAATGTATTGTTTATTGCATAAATAATAGAAATTTATTTCCTATATCATCTATAATTTTTAATTCCTACATAGATTGTTATGCGCTCTTAACAACAAATTTATTTTAAATTATAATTTTAAATATTTTTTCCAGTAAAAACAATAACCAACTTCTATGATTAGATATGGATTCAGTACTATTAGATAATGAATCGTTATCATCTGTACTGCTAGTTAGTGGTGGTAGTTTCACACAAGTACAATTTAATCGTAGTTCTAAACTACTACAATCAATTGACTCAACACTAGAATGTAGATCTAAATTAGTATTTGAAACATTAGTAGGCAGTTCTAAACTACTATCAATTGACCCAGTACTAGATGACGATTCTGAACCACTATCATGTTTGGGTGATTCTAAACTGACACTAGACGGCGGTTTCAAACTACTTTCATTTAAAACATTAATAGATGGATCTAAATTACTATCAATTGATCCAATATTAGACAATAATTCTGAACTACTATCATTTGAATCATGTTTAGGTAGTTCTAAACTAACTCTAGAACGTGAATCTGAACTACTTTCTTTTGAACCATTAATAGAAGGAACAAAAATAATCCCCATTGATCCACTACTAGACAACGATTCTAAACTACTGTCGTTTAAATCACGTTTAGGTGGTTCTAAACCAACACTAGAAGGTGGTTTTGAACTACTTTCATTTGAACCATTAATAGATGGATCTAAACTACTATCAATTGATCCAATACTAGACGACGATTCTGAACTTCTATCAATTGATTCACTACTAGAAGATGATATTGAACTACTCTCATTTGATTCTAAATTGCCATAAGATGCCCAACCGTTAGATTCTCGTGTAGTACCAGAAGATTGTGTGTCATCTTCTGATTCAATATGGAAATCCGTTTCCTAGAATTATATTTTAATTGTCAACATAATTAATATATATCATATACGTAGCTTTATTCAATGTTTAATTGTAACAAGTAATTATTTACTGTGTCAAAAAATGAAAAATCAGTGGCTGGTAGCATGAACGTTGTTCTAACATCGGTTTTAACACTGCTGATGCCCTATCTGATGCCCTATCTCTCACTTAAGAGGAGTCTGCTACAAACATTATTGTCTATCCTTGTCAGTTAGTGTAAGAATTTCCCTCCCGCTAGTTCCCCTTTCTCGTTCTACACCAATAAAATCAAAGCAATCTGGCGCTTGTGCGGATCTATTCTTACAGACAAGTGAAGCTATACAGGCTGGTGACTTTAACGACGCAGCATAGGAGTTTCAATGGTAAAATTTTAATGTGCAGTTATTTGCTACCCTAATTATTTTAGAGCAAAATTGTATTTAGGTTTTTGTTACAGGAGAAAATACTGCCTCCGAATATGCTAATCTTTATAATTTTTCAATTTCCGGAACCGTAAAAATAGTCGAAAACAATAATAACTTTTTTGAAAAAATCATTGTTGCCATGGAACAGAAGCGCAAACATGTCACTACTTAAAGAAATCTTAAATTTCGTTCCAGTCAAATTGCATTGTTGTAATCAACTATTACAATGTTGTCATCAACACTACAATAAAGTTGTTTACTTTATTCTTGTTTTGAAAATAATTTTAAACGTCAAGAATCTTTGACAGATGTTTGCACTTTTATTTAAAACGAGGAAAATGATCTTTATTGTAGTTGATGACAACGATGTAATAGTTGTTGATTACAATAATGTAGTTTGACCAGACCAGACCCAAATTGAAGATTTCTTTAAGTAGCGACAGATGTTTGCGCCATTGCAAAAATGTTATTATTGTTTTCGACAATTTTTACGGTTCCGAATATTGAAACATTATAAACAATGGACCTTTCCAATTTAAAGAGATAGAAGATATGCGCAATGGGGATCTGCGCATAGTAAGAACAACTGAGATCTATGACGTTTGATTCTAAAAAAATGAGACGTAAAATGTAAGATAACTTTCAAAAATCTTATCGAAATAAGTTACAAAAGCTTTTATTGAAGGTAAAATGTCTAACGATGCAAATTTTCACTAAGAATACAGGTATTTTAATGACCGCAATATTTTTGACGTTTCGTTTGACAGCCCAACTGGCAGTTGTTCGCGCCATTTTCTTACTATTTGCAGCGATAGAAAGAGATAGCCCTTAAATTGGAAAGGTCCATAGCGTATTCGGATGCAGTATTTTTTTCTGTAACAAAAACTTAAATACAATTTTGCTCTAAAATAATTAGGGGAGCAAATAACTGCACATTAAGATTTTACCATTGAAACCCCTATGCTGCGTCGTCCAAAAGTCACCATCCTGTATATGCATGCAGATATATGTCTGCACTCGTCCGATGTTAGTCTCACAATCACAAATCTCACTCCCACCAGCAGTATATTAGTTTTATAAGTATATTGTTTTAACTAAAACCATACCAACGGGTTAGCATATACTTCAGGGTTATTAACAAAATCAGTGTTACAAATGTACTGAATAAGCTGAAGATGTACTGACAGCCACATTCAGTAAATTTTATGGCATTATTTAAAACTGTTTAATAAGATTTTTGTCTTGCCTTATTTGTAATATAAACAATTTAAAATAATGAAGCCAAATTTATTGAATAAGGTTGTCAATACATTTTCGAGTTAATCAGTATATTGGCAACACTGATTTTGTTAATAACCCTGAAGTATGTGCCAAATCGTTGGCATGGTTTTAGTTAAAACGGGTGTTACATTCACGCTCGTGCTACCAGCCAATGGGTATTTTCAAATTTGTAATGTGAACTTAATACAAATAGAAAGAAGAAGCGAACGACCTTGAATTGCTTGGAATCAGCTGATTTGTGTGACTTATTTTGATTTGTAAGTACTTAAAAGTTATTATTTACTACCTGAAATTTTTAAAATAATAACTAGCAGTTCAAAATCAAAATAAGAACCTACATACAAATCAGTTGATACCAAACATATCAAAAATCGCTCGTCACGTATCTACTCGCGGCTTATAGTGTAAGAGTAAGTTTCTAATAAAATATTGTTAAATAAGATCAGCCTAATACTAAATTTGAAGCTTTGTAGATAATAAACTAAATACTCACCAAACCACATGAACAGGATTTTCTCATAAATAGTCGAAATTTGGGTTCATAATTATAATCTCGAGCATATCCTGTGTAAACAATAGGAAACTCAAAATCCCGGAAACAAACTAAACGGGGATATATATTTCGCGTTATTATACTGCAGTATAGTTTATTTTCGGTTCTATCACAATTAATTCTGCGAAGACGTACGCCCAAATCATCGGCTGAACATATGTTGTCCAGTATTGTTCGTACTTTATTGCATGCAGTACATCTGCAAATTTAAGAAGGTAAGTAATGTTTTTACTTACTGTTAGTGAAATAAATATATTATATCGTTTGTCTCGTGGTCGCGTGATTGAGTGTCTGGTCGCGAATCTAGGGAACCGGGTTGGATTCCGACCGACACCAAATTTTTCGAATTTTAAATGGCGCAAATGTGCACTCTCCACGCCAGCAATGAGTGCCCTGGTAAACGCCCGCAAGGTACAAATATGTCATTACCGAAATCTGTTTACAAAGCAGATTGGCACACCCAACAATGGATAATAGGCCGTGAGGATACATTTATTTATTTTTCATTTGTACGAATACGATTGAAACTTAAAGGGATCTTAGTGCCAAATAAATTATAAGATTTTGACATGGCGCCGGCTGCAGACATTCGAACCGGCACCGGCAGCCTAAACACTGCCAATTTTTAATAATAATTAGCCTTCCTAAAGTAGTACATTACTTAAAGCTTTTATCATATTTCTTTCGAAAACTATTGGCGACTGAAATGTCCTATAGAGGCGCTGCGTTTGTTTAAGATGGCCGAAGTCGCGAATACTTCATTCGACGTAAGAAAATAGTGGTGGGAAGATATGTAGTTTGATCTTGTATGATTGGACATTATCGGGGTATTATCCAATCAAAAAACAAAATCAAACTGCATCTATCTTCCCATCATTACTTTCTTACGTGAAATGAAGTATAATACCTATATAGTCCGTTCGCCGGAACGAGAGATACTGAAACTAACCCGGGATTCGAACCAAGTCATCATCGACCAATAAAAATGACTTGGTTCGGATCCCGGGTTAGTTCTATTTCTCGTTTTTTATCTATTTGTGGTAATACAATAAATATTAGGGAAAATTGTATTCCCAATAAAATATTAAATTAAAAATACGTACCCAGGACGATCAACATTAAATTCTAAACAAATATATTTATGTTTAAGAATTTGCTTCTTTATATTTTTTGTTTTCAGCTCTCTACATGAATCGCTTAACACAACATTTATTGATATTAACACCATTAATAATATTTTTACCAACATTTTTATTACTTTTTATCTGTGTTAATATATTTTACATTATATGTATTGTTTGAATAAATTAAAATAAATTTTTTATGTTAGCAGTTGACATTTATATCTTATATACGTACCTATATAAAGTTATTTATAATTTTTCTCACGTATTCAAAAAGTTTTTATAACATTTGTTTAAGAAAAGTAATTTTCTTTTGTTTTATAAATTTCTGAAAATATGGCACATTACTTATACAAATTTATATATTTGTTTCAATAAGCACGTTCTTAAATTTAAGAACCAAAAATTATAAAATTTTCTCACGCAAGGTGTGAATTTTAATAAAAAAAAATGTAATATAAACAGTAGCACTATCTCTAAATTTACTGTAAATTACTCGAAAATTTGAATATTTTGGCGTACCATTTTAATTATTTATTTTTTTGTTCTAATGTAGTCATATTTATCTATTTGTTTAAAAGACATATGTACTGTACTAATAATACTATAAGTACTGAATAATGAGCCGGTTTAATATTTTTAAAAGTATTTTATATAAAAGTTTATGCAAAATTTTTCGTTGTAATAAAAATAATAATAAATTAATGTTATTTTTGGAAATAAATAAAAAGATTGGCGCCAGAAATAATCATGAAAAACAACTGCCGCATTCCTGTGACGTCAGAGTACATACAGCACGTCATTCATAGCCAATAGGAAATGTACAAATAAACTATATTTCAATAATTAATTGAAAAATATATAATGGATATTTCGTGATATTTTCAAATTTGAGGCTCTTTAAAAAACAATATTTTTAAAATTTAAATCTTGTAACAGCTCTAGTATTGCACGTAATATTTTCATTATTCGTTTGAAACAGATATATTACTAAAATACCTGTTGAAAAAGATAAAGCACAGTAAAATTTAATGTACACGAGTCATTTATTGAACAAATATTTTCATGCTGATTGTAAAAAAAAAACAATTTAATGTACTAATTCTTTATTTTCATACAACAAATTATACAAAATTAATTATACATGATACATCATCGTATACTCGAAATATTAGGAAAAGTTTTAAAAATTATATTAGAATAAAACATTACAATAAAAAAAACATGATCATGTAAAAAAATCGGTTCGATCTTAATGGTAATGTTTACTATGGAACTATTTAGTTTATTTTTACATAATTACAATTCATCATGCCTAACATTTTTCGTGATGTAATCTTCCAAATCATCCAATGATCTGGTACCTCTATATTCGGATATTTTTTCTCCATTCTTGTATAGGAAGAGTGTAGGAAAACCATCAACCTAAGAAATGACACAAAATTAATACCATTTCATAAAAAAATATAAATAAATTAAATGAGCGCGGGAAATAATGAAACTGTTTTTTATTTTGTCACGAAAGCAATGGACCTTTTCAATTTAAAGAGATAGAAGATATGCGCAATGGAGATCTGAGCATAGTAAGAGCAATTGAAATCTATGACGTTTGTTTCTAAAAAATTTACACGTAAAATGTGAGAAAAATCTTTCACATCCCGAAAGAAGTTACAAAAGTTTTTTTTTCAAACGTCGTAGAAATGGCACTTTTTGTTACTTGATTCACAAGGTAGAAGTTTCATTTTTACGCCGCTGGAAATTTCTACGCCGGCGGAGTAGAAATAAAATAAACAAATATCCATAGAAACGACATAGAATTGGCGAATAAAAAGAAAAGTAGTGCGTATGAAAAACAAATTTAATGTGTCATTCGTCGTGCAAACTTCCATGCTTGCCACACAAAGTACCAACTTTTACTCCTAATAACACAATATACTATTATTGGAGCTAAAATGTCGAACAATGTAAATTTTCACCGAAAATACATGTATTTTAATGACTGCAATATTATTGACGTTTCGTTTGACAGCCCAACTGGCAGTTGTTCGCGCCATTTTCTTACTGTTTGTAGCGATAAAAAGAAATAGCTGTTAAGTTGAAAAGGTTTATTATTGACTTGAACATAATTTATTACAAAAAAAAAAAACCGTTTAACATTTGATAATTTTTTGTTTTAATTCCATGACAATCGCAATTTTTGGGGTGATTTTCGACATTTTCATACTCAAGTTCTGCTGTTACAAAGCACTCAAAATTATTATGATGCATAATTAAGGTCTACAAATTGAAAAGGTCCATTGTCATAAATCATAATCACCTAAAAATATAGTGCATAGCCGCCCAAGATAATATATCAAAAATTTAGAATACATTTCGTAATTTTCCTGGTTTTTGAGCGAACGAAACAGATTTACTATTTCACAGACTTGTTACAAAAATAATTTTCATTTGCAGATTTCGGGAAAGAAGATATATCGGTACTGTTAGGCGTCACCTCACGGACTCTCAAAGCGCGAAGAAAATACTTATGTTATTTAAAAATTTGGAAAAATCAAGATTGATAACGATCGTGTTCGCGCTCGGGTCGATCACATAAGGTAAAATTATTTAGTATTTTTTTTCTGAAATCGAAGTGAAAGTACTATTTTCGCGCCAAAGATGCGGCGCGAAAGTTTCATTTCTCTGATTAGTCACGAAAACATTTAAACGTTTTATTTAAAATTTTATTGAATACTAATATTTATAGTTGTGTTTTGTACGTTGGTTATATTAATCCCAGAGGCTCGTACCTCGAGCACGGTTTTAACTAAAACGCTGTTTTAAGAAATGTCAGATTCAAATTTCACTATTTAATTTCGCCCTTATGTTTGAAGAACGATTTTTTTAAAAATATTTGTTTGAATACAAACCATGTTCTTCTTTAAAATCACATTTCGATAAATTTGATATTATTTATTATTAATATTAAATAATAAAATTTGACATTTCTTAAAACAGCGTTTTACTTAAAACCGTGCTTGTGGTACGAGCCATTGTGTCTAAATTAAAGGAACCTCGGCGCAATTATTTTGCTTAGCAAGACATTGCAAATGAACAGAAACGCACGCATCAAAAATGCAAAACTGAGAGTAAATACTTATAGAAAATCAGATTTAATTATTAATTTTAAAATTAATTTTTATTATAATCAAAAGTTTTAAAAAAATAATACATGTCTCCTGACTTATGTGAATAACTATTTCCGTACCTCTTGTTCATTACATAATTGTTTGCTACTATCGGCAGTGCAATCAACTTTTGCAATATTAATATTAGAATTGGAAATAAATTTCTTTCCTAAGTCTTCCCAAGTGGGTGCCAATCGTTTGCAGTGGCCACACCTTAAACAACAGAAAACATATTTTTATTTCGAACATATTTATAAATCGAAGGATGTTTATTTTTGGTACAATTAAAGTCAAATTATTTACGTACCACGGTGCAAAAAACTTGACAAATGACACTCCACTTCGGATTCCGTGGTCAAAGTCGTCTCCCGTTAAAACGAGAACAGCACTTGGAGCCTCTCCAGATTCTTCATCGCCTGCAATATTTACTTCCACACTGCCCATCATTGTGCTAACATACGTCTTCAAATCTTCGTGCGTGCGTTGGCCTTGGTATTTATCAATCTGATAAAAAACAAATGCATCAGCAATTTTATCAATGTTCTATTGTTTATTATTTACCTTCTTGCCATCTTCGATCCATAAAAGTGTTGGGTAGCCTTTAATATCAAATTGGTTACATGTTTGGCGATTTTGGGTGCAATCTATTTTGCAAATTGAAACGCTTTTTTCTAGTTCTAAGGACTGTGCTAGTTGTTCCCATGTTGGCGCTAATTTCTGCAATTTTGTGTCAGTGTTACATCACATTTAGATTTAGAAAATAAAATTCAGAATTTTTAGATTCTAAAATTTTTAAATTTGCGATTATGATATGGTGCCCAAGTAAACTTTTAAAGACGTGGTAAAAATGGATTTACTATGCGAGTATTTCAAACAATGAACATCATGTAAACTGTCAAACCCAGTAACCTGTCAAAATAGGTATTTGACAGTCAACACTCATTTTTTGAACTAATGCACACTATACTCCGTTCGCTAAAACGAGAGAATGTGGAACTAAACAAGTCATTCTATTGGTTCGACTCCAAAATTATCCCCTTTTGACCAATAGAATGACTTCACTATTCAAGAATTAATTCCAAATTCTCTCGTTTCAGCGAACGGAGTATAAATCTGTTTTTACCCAAGAAAATCAGAGAGGCAGTGGAAAACAAAATTTGAAACAGATTTTTTGAAATTAATTTTCGAAAATTAAGTTGGAAGGTACTTAGTTAATTAATTTTTTAAAGTATCGTTAGGCTTGAAAATATGGTGTTATTAAGGCCAAGAATATCAAGTAGGCCGTTGAAAACAAAATTTGCACTAACATTTTAAACAATAGACCTTTTCAATTTAATAAATCTTAAAATAATTTTTCTTGTAAAACGGTAACTTTTCAAGTCGATGGTTCATGAAAGAAACACCTACATTCTTCATAAAATGACAAATTTCATAAATGAGAATGAGAATAGGGCGCGAGCAGACACGTGACTCGAGGGACCTTGACGTGCTTAGAATCAGCTGATTTGTGTGCGCATGTCATTTTGACAAGAACATTGTCATTTTGACAAGACCAATGTTTTGACTTATTTTGATTTTGAACTGCTAAATTGTTAATATTTTACAAATTTCAGGCAGTAAAATACATGAACTTAAAAATAATAACATTTTAGCAGTTAAAAATAAAAATAAATCAAAACATTGGTCTTGTCAAAATGACATGCGCACACAAATCAGCTGATTCTAAGTACATCAAGGTCCCTTGAGTCACGTGTCTGCTCGCGCCCTATAGACCTTTTCAATTTCTCTCTTTCTATCGCTGCAAACAGTAAGAAAATTGCGGAAACAACTGCCAGTTAGGCTGTCAAACGAAACGTCAAAAATATTGCAGTCATTAAAATACCTGTATTCTCGGTGAAAATGTGCATCGTTAGACATTTTAGCTTCAATAAACAGCTTTTGCAACATCTTTCGATAAGTTTTATAAAATTTTCTGTCTAAATTTTTTAAAACAAACGTCATAGATCTCAGTTGTTCTTAATATGCGCAGGTTCCCATTGCGCATATCTTCTAACTCTTTAAATTGAAAAGGTCCATTATTTATCTGTCATTTGAAATTAAATTGAGTAAATTAAATTAGTTAACCAATTTTTAAAAGCATCATTTAATGTGAGAAAATATGGAATTATTGAGGATAAGAAAATTAGGTGGTTAGTGGAAAACAAAATTTGTACTGCGATGGCAGCGCTAAGCACCGAAGTTTGCCGAATACATTTGCTGGACCAATCGCCCACTCATTGCATCTGTCACTTGAAATTAAGTTGCGAAAGTTACTTAGAACTTATACTCTGTTCCATTTAAGCCATTCAGTAGATGGAGCTGGCAACAGTGCAAACTTGAAGTAGCCGAAATTACATTGGGTAAACTTGTCTCTAATTTCAGCCAATCAGAGAGCTCAAAACTATTCTTTATGCTCTTCAATACTGAATGGCTTAAATGGAACAAGGTATAGTAATTTTTTTAAAGACCGTTAGTCGTGAAAATATTGGATTATTGAGGATAAGAAAATCAGGTAGGCCATGAAAAACAAAATTTTATTTTAAACCAATTATTTTCTGCCATTTAATTAAGTTGCAAAAGTTAATCAATTTTTTAAAGTATCGTTGTGCAGAGAGCAAATTCGACGTTTGGTTAGTTTTTGAATTAAAGAAAGAAAAAAAAAACATATAGAACGTTTTTGTCTGAAGAAGAGATTAATGTTGCAATTCATGATTATTTTGAAAGTATTACAAAAGAAGATTGGTTGAGAGGTTTTAAGTGGAAGAAAATAATGTATTATTGTTAAATATATTTAATAAAATTTTAAAATATATGACCTATAAATTCAGTGTGACCCTCGTAAAATTGTAGACGTGAATGAAATGTAAACTTAGAATAAATTTTACGAACAAAGGATTTTGTGTTTATCACGTATTTGAACAAAATGCATATTAATAAACGAAATTAAAAATAACTTACTTGACAATGTCCACACCAAGGAGCATAAAATTTGACAAAATGTTTCCCAGAAGACACATGTTTATCAAAAGAATCTTCCGTTAATTCAATCAAACCTTTGACTGCTTCTGGTCCTTCTTGAGAGACATTGTCCTGCTCAGCCTATAAACATGTTTACTGTAAGCAAAATCATAAATACTCTAAATATAGTCTTACAGATGGACTGCTTCCAACTTGATCGTTTATGAAGTGAGTCAACGAAGGAAGGTCTCTCGTGCCTTTGAACTTTACACCTTCTTGTGATCCTTGTTTGAAAAATTTCAAAGTTGGATACCCAGTTACATCTTGGGTTGAGCATAATTCTTTTTCGACAGTGCAATCAACTTTGGCAATACGTACGTTGTATTTATTGTCTTCATTTAATGTTTCGGCTAACAGTTCCCAAGTCGGTGCTAATCTCTGACAATGACCACACCTGTAAATTTGTATTATTATCAGTACGTGGCATAGATAATAATAAATAATATATCATTACCATGGTGCATAGAACATAACAAAGTTATGTTTTTTGTTCAATTCTAATGAAAAATTTTCTGCCGTGTATTTTATTGTGTAATCATCGTCTTCATGACAGAAAACAAAGCCGAAAGATATTAAAAACAGCAAATATTTATAATAAAACATCGTATTTATCATAAATTAAACTCTTTATTCTAAAATTCACTTAAAACCGTCTCGATAAAAAGTTAAAAAAATGAAAATTCACAACGTATTCATAGTAATATATAAAGTAAATAATCAAATCTTTTCCATGGCACTAAGTACAAAAGAAATTAAGTATTTTGAACAAAAATAATGATATTTTTAATGTGAACACCACACCACTTCAATACGAAATACAATCGGCATAAGAAGGTAATGAAATTTATTCATATGCTTGTCACTGCGTTGAGTGCGTACAGCTGAACAATTGATTTCAAAATGACAGTGTCTCCAACGTAACCTAAAATTCTGTACATTTATCTGCATTATTACAAAGAAAACCATGCAAAATTCTGTGTTATTCATTTATTTATGACTTCAAAATACATGTAATACATATAACGAAATTATAACTTAAAAAAAATATAAAATTCAACAATTTTTTAAGTCATAGTAGGCTAAGCATCAAGTTGAGTTTTGTTTTAACAAATGCATAAAAACAATGCACGCTGTGCACTGTACAAGTATCTAGAAACATTTTAAACAATAATGTAATAAATATTAAAAGTAAAATCAATATCTGCGCAAATATCTAACGCGTCGCGACGCCGATTATATACTCGTAGCATTTGTATCGTGATTTGTACAGAAGAATCCATTTCGCGCACATACATTTCGCATTGTAAAAGACAACGGCAAGTGTTCTGTTTTGTTTGATCAGCTGTTTGCTACAAGAAATGAGAAGATATGGCACAGAATAATTTGAAAGTGTTGTTGGGATATCAGGACGAATTTATTTTAGAAAAACATAATGGAACTATTAATTTTACAACTAATAAAATTGGTGGCAAACCGGTAAGTTTATTATATTGACATTTTCATGACTTAAATTTATTATATCAATTGATAAGGACAACATATTTTAATCAATTGACAATGTTTTTGCAAATATTTTATGATAAAAATGTATTTTGGAGGAGCTGGGATTTGAACCCAGGACTTTCAGCATGCGAAGCAGACACTCTACCACTGAGTTACACCCCCGTGTATTAAAAACAAAATATAACTAATAAATCATTTGTTTTTATATTCATTTCCATATGTGACTAAGATCAACGATTTATTTTAATTTTAGGATTGGCCAACAAAAAATGAAGTGAAAATTCCACCTTGCCCTTTGTGTCAATTGTCTCGTCCACTTGTTTTACAAATTTATGCACCTGTCGATAATTTCTATCATCGAACACTTTATTTATTCGCTTGTATTAACCCAAACTGCTGGAATCACAGCGATAGGTAAAATATTTCTAATGTATATTTAATTTTGTAAACAATTATTTTGTATTTTTAGTTGGTTATGTCTAAGGTGTCAAATTCTGGAACAAAATTCTGATGTAGCAAACGTTTCTTCACAATTATCTAATAATGCCTTAAGTGTGACTGATTGGTGCCAAGATGCAGATGATTGGGACGATAACAACGCAAATTTTAACGAAGAAAATGGGAATTCAATTAACCAAATTGTTCATGATCATGCAAGTGAAGATGAAGAAAGTTGTAGTTTCGAGGAAGTTGTTAGGTGTGGACTGGCCCATATGACTGTTGATGAACGAAATGCCAATACAGGTGCCATCGTCGCAGATTTACAAGGTAGGAATATTTAATTATATTGGAAATAATATACAAAAATAAATTAATTTCGACATGGAGTGAATACTTGATCTTTGAAATCTATAAAATATATAAACGTGAAAGTTGTTACAAATTTTCAAATAGGATAAAAATGTTTCTTGTGGTTCTTTCTCCGCGACAACTTTGTGAGCCCGTGAGGTGACGCCTGGTAAACACCTTCAACTGTATAGATATATCGTCATTTCATTACCGAAATCTGCGAATAAACGCAGATTGGCTTGCCCAGAAATGGGTAATTGTTCATACATTTTTATTCATCAAACACATTCACTTACACACCAAACGTTCACGAAAATGCACTTCATTCATCTATTCATTTCATTTATACCCACTTTTTTACAATATTTTTTCTACTACCCTTTGGAAAATTCATTTATTTCAATATTTATTTGAGATAGGAAAGTAATTTTTCCGCATTTAGTGAAGAAGTGGTATATTAAGTATTGAGAACGGTAAGGCCAGTTTACCGATCGAAGACAATGTTCGCTTCGCTCAGTCCCCAATTTTGTCTGAGATCGGTAATTTCGTAACGTTCTTGGTGCTTATACAATTTTTTGCACGATCGACGCAGAAAATTTAAAAGAAAAATAAGATTTAAAAATTGTTTTGACATTAAAAATTATTAGTTGTCATTTTTGAAGTAAGCTTTGATTTTTGTTATATTTATTTATTTACCGGTTTCAGGATATTATTCTATTGTTTACATGTACAAAAGTAGGCTGGTAACTAAGTAATAACTGTATCTGTATGGTAATATTATTACCATACTGACTTGTCAACAACGGTCTACAAAATGAAAATAAAATAAAATGAAAATATAATGCTCTTCATTAATACATACAAATAACGTTACCCTATCGTTCTAAATACGGTCTACTTTATTCTAAAGTAATAAACATGTGGAACAAAGCACATAATTTGAGTATTTGTCATATTGACATATGTCAAAATAATTGTTCTGTTAAACAGCAATCTGAAAGTAGCATTAATGAGAGAATTTCAAAAAATGGTATTTATCAATAATGTCTTAATTTTCTGAAACCGATAAACTATTGAACAAACCACGGATGTTATTAATCATAAAAAGCCTTAGATGTCTTAAAATCCTCGCTCTACGAGCTCGGATTTCAAACCGACATCTTCGACAGTTATGATATACATAACATTCCTAGATATGTTAATAGCTATTACCGTCTCGCCTCCTGAACGGTAAGTGAAGCACATCACTTACCGTTCAGTAATTTGTAAATAAGACCTACTGTCAAACACTATCGGTAAACAAAAAAAATAACCCGATCGTGCAAAAAATATTCTTTCGCATTCAGTACGACAAAGTAAACTATTATTTTAGCAGTAACAAACCATTTTTCCCGAAAACGTCAAGAAAATGTAATTTTCATTGAGTCTTGAAAATTTATATTTACAATACTAGTTATATAAATTTTACTGACTTTTGAGTACTGTAATGAAAAATATACTAACTTTACCTTCGACATACAATCTGATATTTTTGATTGTCAAAAATAACGTTATAAAATTGCGAATATGTGAATAATTTTAAAATAATTTAAGCGATTTCGGGAAAATTTTTATAAGTATTACGTCAGGAAAGTGTCCACAGGCTTAGCAAGTTTCCAAATTACTTTCTTGATATATTTTATAAAGTAAATAATTATTATTTATTATAAATATTGACAGCAACATTTTTACACTGATTTCAAACTGTAGTAGAAAACATCTCGTGTGCAACCCGTAAGAAAAGTATATTTTTCCTTGTTACACAAATAGCTATTGGGAAATATCGGGTATTAAATTTATAAATAATTTTCATTGAGTAACTAATTTATTTACGTTTAGAATTAGCATTTAAATGTTACTAGTTTATACAGTGGCAACAAATTGATAACATTTGGTAACAGTACAATCACAAATTATTTTATTATCTACAATTTCTATTATTTATTACGATTTATTAAGAAATATGAAACATTTTCGTATGTGAGGAACGTTATCATTGTAGCAGGTGTAACTCGTATTAAATTTGTGCCTAATCCTTTGTAAAATCCTTTCCATCCTTCATAATTCCAAGTTTGTACAGAACAATCCAACACTCCAGAATAATTATAATGTTGGTTTTGTAATCTTGTTCTTACAACTTGATAAGGATATGTAACTGTTACAGCTATTAATTTAGATATAGCTGCAAAACTCAAATATTCAGTTGTGCTAAGTTTCGAATTAATCGGCGTATTCGTATATTGATTGTATCTATTTTTTAATTCTTCATAAGTCATAAATTGCACAGCACCATGAGAGACTCCTAAAAGCCCTGGCAAGAATCCTCTATAATACCCTTTAGGTCCTTCTGTTTTGAATATTTTAACAAATGCGTCAAGCATACTTTCGTATTTGACATTTGCTGTTGAATGCAGATGTGTTTGATCGTTATATTGTAAGCACAACCTTGTTTTCACAACCCAAAATGGGTTTGTAAGCATTAAAGTCATAATTCCTGATTGAGAAGCCGCAAGGAGATGTGTTCCAGGAGATAAAATTTTATTACGATCACCTTCTTGTAGATTGCATTTAATGCTGTTGTAAAATAAGAAATATAAGCCCCATGCCGCTCCAGCGCCCCAAATATTGGGTGTAACGCCTCTATATAAACCAGCAAATCCTTCTTCCTTAAAAATGGTTGTCAACGCATTTCGAATGCCTCTATAATTTGGAGCAGATATATTACGGTTATCATTAACAGCAAATCTTATTTTTATCAAATCTAATGGATGTAAAACCAATGTTGACATAACACCACCTGATACTCCTGCGATAAGATGTTCATATTTCACATCATGCCACCAGTTTAGATACAGAGGCGTGCGAACTGTCGTTGTCATTACTTCGGCAGCTGATATCTTACTCATGCACAGTCTTATTCTTATCAGCTTACTTCTGCTTCCGGCTACGTTTACAAAACAATATTAATTTCGTCGTAATTTTAAGAGATGTCATAATGTTTGCAAGGTTCTGTGGTTAGAATGACAGTGACGGAAACGTCAATAATTTTGCTTCGCGAACATGTGATTCTGTTGTGTGCCCTCTATACAGTAAGTTTTCAACTAATGCAAACAGTTTTTGTGCTTAGCTTAATTCGCGCCAAAATTGATTCAATATTTCATTCTCTTTTAGAAATTAATTATTTTGTTTTGTTATCAAAATAATAAATTTTTAGTGTTTTTAGTTTTATTTACAATAACAGTTCGCAATTATTATTTGTATATCTTTAATTTAGTTGTATTTTATTTTTATCACATCATCTGATACTCAGGAGAGAAAAATTATTGAGAAATATTTTATCTTACGAATAATTCTTCCCTTCGTTTTCGAATTTTTCCGTCCAGAAATTGAATCAGTTCACAAATTCCAATAATTTGTATTCCCATATTTCTTTTGATTTACAAATAATGTATGTAACACGATAAAACACGACTGTGTGAACGTTGTTTGGGGCTGTATGGTATGTCTGCTGAGGGGTTGGGAAATTTTTATTTTTCAAATGGCAACGTATAATTATTTTGTTAAATAAAGCGCCATTTTTTTCTCTTTTCAACGATGTATTAGTTTTTATTAATGTATTAAAAAAATTAGATAATTTGAGACGTATTAGAAATAATTTTAACCAAATATTGTAGGTGGCTGAACAATTAAATGTCTATTTTATTTTGTTGTTTCCCGTTGTTATATTTTGTTTATTTTGACATAGTCACCTAGATTATTTAAATAAAAATTATTATCCCATATTTCTCAATTATCTTATTTTTCTCGATTTTTTTCAAATACTGTAATAAAAACTAATACATCGTTGAAAAGAAAAAATCTGATGTGGCCAGCACATTACCTTCCGTCAGTTCTATGTACTGCTTGTACAAATTCCCCATAGAAAGTTTCTTGCAAAAGATTCAATATTTCCAGACATTACCTTAAGTCAGTTCTATGTATTTTGTACAAATTCCATACAGAAAGTTTCTATATTTCCAGTAAAATTATAACACAAACATACTATGTCAATTGCACTTGACACTGACATCTGTCAATCAGAATTTTCTTAATATAGCAAATGTTTCCATGTTTATAGCAAAGCTGGCTGTTTTATGAAATTTAATTACTTTATAATTTTTTAACTCTGTATCTATTGAATATAAAGTATAAAATGTAATCAAATCGTATAGAGAATAAAAATATTCTGTAATATTTATAATAACAGGTCGAGAATCTGGGGAACCGGGTTCGATCCCGACCGACGCCAAATATTTCCAATTTTAAAAATGGCACAAAATTGACCCCTGTCGTGCACTCTCCACGCCAGCAATGAGCGCCCGTGAGGTGACGCCTGGTAAGCGCCCGCACGGTGCAAATATATCATCTTTACCGATATCTGTGTACAAAACAGATTGGCACACCCAGCAATGGGTAATAAGCCGTGATGATATATTTATTTATTTTATTTAAATATGAAAAAATGATATTTAACAGCGTTTTTTTAAGAAAAACTGACATAATCTTCAAATTAGGGTATTTCCGATCGACCAATTATAACCAAAATCTAATCAGCTCTTCATTTGGATGTAAAGAAGAGAAATACGAAAAAATTATAATTTTTGGAAAGGTGGTATTGGAGTTATGCGATCCGAAAGAATCGTCACACACATACATACATACATACATACATACATACATACATACATAATACATACATACATACTTACATACAGACAGACAGACAGACATCGTAAAAATAGTAAAATCTTATTCTAGGGACCCTAAAACGTGTTTATTCATTAAAAACTAAACATAGAATTATTTGACCAAAGACTACCTTCCTTACCTAAAGGTGACGGAAGGTAAAAAAAATGGCAGTTTATATTTTAGTAATAATTATAGGTTGCTATTTAAAAAATAAAAGTTAATAGTCGTATCTTGTAAACCTGACTTTACAAATAGTGTATTTAAAATAATAAAACTTTTCTGAGCCATTTTTTTATTACTTATAATAAAAAAAGTTAAGGGAGGGGGGCCTCTTCCTAGACTCTCCCTGTATAAAAATGTAGTATTATATGTTATATAATTTTATAACTATAGCTTTACGAATTTTTTGTCTCAGTTTTTGTATATAATTTGTTTTCAGCACTATTACATAAAGTAAATTAAACATTTTTTAAATGAATTTATTTTTTGTAAACCCATTTTACATTTTACTGGTAAAAGTAAACTTTACGAATAATTTTGTGAACCACTGTACTATAAGTGTTTTAAAAAATATAGTAGGAAAAGGTTTTCAAAATTCTAATTTAATATTTCATATTATTTATTATAACTAAACAAGCACAACGCTTAATTACATAGTTTTATAATATGCTAAATTATATTACCAGATATTTTAAATACTGAACAGGCACAAGCGGGCTCGGTTCTCGTCTGTTCAATCGTCATTATATCCTCAGAGCTCATAGTGTGTGACGTATTATCCATCGCTTCTCAATATTTCTGTACGCAATTTTGTGTTAAATAAAAATGAATTGAAGGATTCATAAGTGTTTTTTTTTTTACTTTAGGAGGCGGTGCAGTTGGAAGACAAAATTCCCCAACAGCTTCAGCCGAAATCGAAGTTGACGAAAGCGAAATAGTTACAATCGACACTCCAATCAATCCTCAAAATGATATCTTTGCTCTCTTACAAGAAGTAACTCCTTTGCCTCAAGAACTTTGCCAGCGATCTTATAACGATGGTGCCAGTGCTTCCATTTTACAATTTTTACCTTCTTTCATTAGCGTTGGCGAAGAAACTAATGGAGTTAATACTTATGGAACAGTAGCTTCTGATCATCATATAAGGGATTTGCTTCAAGAATATCAACAGAACAACGAAGATGCAGATAATCTATTAAATGTTGAGCCTGTTTGTGGCAGCCCGAATGATTTAGCAACTATGGAAAAATATGAGAAAAGTGTTCCAGCCCATGGAGATAAAATGTTTCATAATTTTCTAACCAAAATACAGATGAATCCGGGGCAGATATTAAGGTTTGTAAAATATAAATATATCTTATATTGTTACAAAGGGGGTCCTCCATTATAGAGAACGGGCACTCATCTGTTTCCGTGAACCTTCAAAACAGCTGATCTTGCTGCTCCGTGCGGTGTGAAGTTGTTACATTAATAGACGAAAATTTAAACTTAAAATAAATACCTTTATTAAAGCATATTTTGAAAATTTAATACCTATTTAGAAGAAAAATTTCATGAAAAAGTAATTTGTAGACTAATATTTATAATTTTAGACAAATTTTAATTTAAAAATTAATAATAGATGGAGTCTAAGGTTAAATTTAACTAAAACTATTATAATTACCCCTTAACCTTAAAATTAATTTTAACAAAAACTATATACATATTTCGAAAACTAAGTTCTCAACATCGTAATACAACAAGTGAAAGTTAAACAGAGTAGTCAAGATTACTCAACATGTCAACCATGCCAGAGGTCCTAACAACTCTGAAAAACAAGGGAGAGAACTGGGATTATATAGGGATGGGAGTCACAGGTGAATGATTACGTATAAACTAAGATAATTTTCGTCCAATAATGAGTCATTAAATTTTAAATCGTCCAATAAAATTTAACTGTAATAAATTGAAAAGTTTTGAGTTTGGTATGGGACCGAGATCTGCGTTCATCAAATTATTTTTATATTTATTTATTAAACTCTCGTATGCATCTAAATATCTATCATTATTAATATGTTTTAAAAGTTTAATATTAGAATTGTTAACTTTGTGATTATTAATGAACATATGTTGAGCTACGCTAGATTTTTCTGGATTACCGCTTTTTAGATGATAAAAATGTTCTTTAAACCGAGTGACAATTTGTCTTTTAGTTTGACCGATGTAAACTTTATTACAATCATTACAACTAATTTTATAAATACCGGATTTTTTGTTAGTATCTATTTTATCTTTAGGGTTACCTAATAACGATTTAATGGTATTATTTGATTTGTAAGTTACGGTTAAATTATGATTTTTAAAAATTTTGTTTAAACTTTTGGAAGCTTTATCGTACGGTAGTGTTATGTATTTATTATTACTTTTATTATTAGATGGCGTTAACGTTGTAAAATTAGAAATGGATTGGCGATTTTTAAATTTATGAACTAATTTATCGATAGTTTTAACCGGGAAGCCGTTATACTTAGCTATTTTTTTTAATATAGTTTAGTTCAGTTTTAAATCGTTTTTTGTTTAAAGGAAATTTAGTTAATCTGTTTATTAAGAAATTAAACGAAGCTAATTTATGTTGCCAAAAATGATTTGAGTCAGCCGTTATAAATCTATTAGTGTTCGTGGATTTTCTATAGATATCAAAATCTAATTTGTTCTTGTTTCTAATAACCAGTACGTCCAAAAAAGTAACTGTTCATTGGTTTCTTTTAATTGTTAGAGATCAATGACCCCGCAACAACTTTAGAAAAACTAAAAGGTTTATTTCATTTTATGAGATAAAATATTGTATTTGGAGTATAGAAGTTATAAATATTTCACTTCATTTCAATATTAAATTACTCCCTCATTTCTTTCAAATTTCTATATCGTCAACTCCTCTGATAAAACATATGCTTATAACTCCGAAAAGCGTTTAATTACTCTTGGATGTAAAGACTTTGTTGGTAATCAGATAATTGATTATATCCATTGGCAAAATATTCGGAAAATCCGATATATCCTATGAAAACTCACTTTCATCGGAATCATACGGCTCAATATTACTAATTAACTTGATTTTAGCTAAATAGCGAAGTTGCATATCAGGTGATAGCTTCTTGAAATACATAGACATTATAAAAACACCTATTAAGCTCGCACAATGAAACACTAGAAAAATTTGTTGTTCTCACTAAAATGTAAGGCAAACTGACTTCAGATTTTGAATTAGCGCCAAGAAAGTTGGTTGCCAATGAAGTCAGTTACAGGCCAGGGCAGCAAGATCAGCTGTTTCGAAGGTTACCGGAAACAGCTGAGTGCCCGTTCTCTATTGCAATAAAAAAATAATCATTTGTAGATAAAATGTTAAATGTACTATACATTTTTAGATACTCGCGCGGAGGTTCCCCCCCATTGTTGATTTCCCCTATTCAAGAAACTCCCCGGAAGTGTAAAAATTGCCAGGGCGAAATGACCTTCGAATTACAAATCTTACCCACTTTGATTCCAAAACTTCAACTGCAAGGCGCTGAAGAAAACAAAGGGAGTCGAATTGAATTCGGTACTGTTTTAGTGTATACCTGTAATCGTAGTTGCTGGTCGTCCGATTTTAAGGTCCGTGAAGAAGAAGTAGTCGTGCAATCAGAGAAGTACTAAATATTTTTTTCTAATCATTGTCAATTAATGCGGAATTTAAGCTACGTAGAGAAATCTGCAATATCAGTCCACTAATATTAAATATTACTTCATATATTCGTGACACCTGCATAGGTATATCTAGCATTTATTATGCATTTTTTGCATGTAATATTTAAATAGAAATATTATATTTGATGATTTATAATCACCAAGTTTAAATATTTAATCATTTCATCATCAAGTTGTACAGGATGTTTACGAATACATTTCTTCGAGTAATATAATTCATGAGTCACGTGACATGTTTTCCGCCAATCAACATTCTGAATCTCCCTTCCCTAGTTACATGTCTATCACAGCGATGATAAAAACAAAGAAATTATCACCTTATTTATATTCGTTACTAAGGGATTTGTTTTCTTTATTTGACATTGACAGTTAATTTTGAGTATAAAAATGTGCAAAATCGTTGGGTTGATATCAACATCGATATATTAAAAGTTAGGTTTCATTAAATATAAGTTCGTGATATGATTGTTATATTACGAATGATTATATTTTAAATTGGAATTGGAATATTCTACATCTGTTTGTGATAACTTTGTTAAAAATCTGGTGTGGCCAACACAATACCTCCCGCCATTTACCGTCCGAGTCACATATTAAGCCTATGGCACACTTATCGATGAGCAACAAGGAGCATCGATGAGCAACAGTACGCACCCGTCATCGATGAAAAATACGGCGCCGCTATTTTCATCGAAGAGCATCGATGAAACGAACGTATCTCATTTCAGACGTATCTTTTGAGTCTCATTTCACATTAACGTCAAAATAGATAATAAAGTGTCAGGTGTCAAATAAAAAACAGTGTTTTGAAAACCAAAGCCGCTTTCTTTTTATCAAGAAGATCAACTCCAAGTAGCACACATCTACCCTAAATCGTTCCTTTTAAAAGGGGATAAATGATCTTGTACTACCCATTTTCTTCGTCCACGTCCCCGCGAAGCACCACCTACAAACAGCAACAATAAACGGGAAATATCTATTTAAAAACATAGTAACATTTCACTGGTATTATTACCAACTTAACTTTTTTGCGTTACAGAAAAAATCGCTGTATTTGTCATCGATGCAATTAAAAACCATCGATGACGGGTGCGTACTGTTGTTTCATCGATGAGCTCATCGATGCTCCTTGATGCTCATCGACAAGTGTGCCATAGGCTTTAAAGATTAAGCTAATCCTTATTTTTGGATTAGCGAATTTTACTCTAATTTTGGCAGTTTATTTCTTAGTCTAATTTAATACAAGTAACTACCTTTTTTGATAATAAAATGAAGATTAAATTTTGAATACCGGGATAAAATAGAAATCACTAATCTAAAAATGAGAATGAACCTTTTCAATTTAACGAGAGAGATAGACAAAAATGACATATATGTAGTGCGCAGTAGGTTCTTTGCGCTTTGAGGAGACCAGTTACATTTCAAATAAAATTACAAATGGCGGAAAGTAAAAACTCTGGCAAAAACTTAAATTTCTTAAATAAAATCACACAAAGCATTTGTGATGAATTTTAAAACAAGAGAAAGAGGAGATGGAATCAGAAAAAGTGATGTTTGGTTCCACAAGATACGAAATAAACACCACATAAAGTGACAGATAATTGCGTAGTTGCCAGTTTGATATTTGGAAAGTAATAAACAAGAATAAAATTGTTGTTTTTTCTTTTAAATATATTTTTTTCATTATTAATTATTTCTTTATAGTTAAAGACAAATTTATTTAAGTTTTTGTGTTTTTTAAATAATTTTTTATCGAAAATAAATGCTTATTCTTTTAATCATTTTACTTGACAACATGGTGCCTCCTCATCTTTAATTTCACTACGTGGCGCATTGAAAAATGACGTCAGGGTGCAATAAAAATGTAAAAGGTCCATAGTAAGAAAATGGCGCGAACATCTGCCACTTGGGCTGTCAAAAGAAACGTCAAAAATATTGGGGTCATTAAAATACCTGTATTCTCAGTGAAAATTTGCATAGTTAGACATTTTAACCAATAAAAGCTTTTGTAATTTATTTCGATAAGATTTTTTAAAGTTATCTTAGATATTCTCACATTTTACGTCTAATAAATTTTATAATTTATCCACAAAATAAATAGAGAAAGTATTAATGCAAATCTGTAGAAAATTTAATAATCTTTAATTATTATAATAACATTAATCTCGAAAACATAACATTTAAAGGTATTTTGAGCTTCTAGTAAAGTATCATTTCCTTTTATCCGATTTACTCCAAAATCTAATGGGCTCTTTCCATAATAGTAAAAGCTCGATATATAAGGTTTCAAAATTTTCTGTATGATAGTATTTGAGTTAGAGTGGAATATCCACACATACACACAGACATCATCGTGAAAGTGTTAAAATTGGATTTACCTTAAAACGTAGTCATATACCAAAATCTCGATATGCGATTTTTAGCACGATCCCTATACCTCCCTTACCAAGGATAGCGGGAGGTAAAAATATATTAACGTTTGTTACAAAAGTTTTGAAAAAAAGTTAGACGCCTTTTATCAAATGGTTTTTTAAATTATTCCTATAAACTAAGGAGGTATCTTCATTGCGACCCAGTTTTTAATACCTTGTCTAATTTGTCTCTGGACGATATTAAATCTACTTCCCGGATCGTCATAAATATTCTTGTCTGTAACTGTTCGTTTTCGTATTCTCAGTCATTATTATATACTTTTCTGCTAAGAAATGTCCAAAAGTCTTCAATCAGTCGCGCCTGAGAAACATTTGAGGGATTATACTCTCTCTACATTTGTTTCCATGTCTTTTTCAAAATTTTAAATCATTTCTGACCAAAGTTCTTTTTAATTATTTTATGCCTAAAAATTAATAATTGTCTTATTGTAAACATCCTGTACATAAAATATTTTGAATTTTGCAAAATTTCCGTAAGTTTTGACGTTGTTGACCTTTTTAAATCTTACAAAAATAAGAAGAATAAAAACATCTATCCACATTTCAAGGAAGGTTTCTAGTCGTTTCATGTTGTTTCATTATAAAATTGGTGATAAAAATGCCTTCCCAAAACATTTTTAGTAGAAACATAGAAGTGTGTTCAAAAATATTAACCATAGATCAAAAAATTGAAGGTGATGTTCATTGTGTAGTCTGGGATGCTGCTTTGGTGTTGTCTAAATATTTAGAAAAACAGTGTCTGGAGAATAAGTTATCTTTGAAAGGAACCAATGTTGTAGAACTTGGTTCTGGTTTAGGATGTGTTGGTTTAACAAGTGCATGTTTAGGGCAAGTAATTATCAATATTATTTGTTTTATTCAACATAACCTACGAGCCCTGGCTCATAATTGTTCGGCCGGTTTACAAATTATAAAACCTTCGCAAATGGGGAGAAATTCCTACAAATTTCTTTTGACTAGTTTAAAAATATATATTTTAAACTTACAAAAACAATATGTTATTAAAGTATTCTGACATTTAGGTTACATCGTCTTTATTAATAACAGCTTTAATTCTATTAGGCATTTTATTCATTTTATGGGGTCTCGTGGCCGCGTGCCTGGTCGCGAATCGGGGGAACCCGGATCCCGACCGACGCCAGATATTTCAAATTTTAAATGGCACAAAATTGACCCCTGTGGTGCACTCTCCACGCCAGCAATGAGTGCCCGCCGTGAGGTGACGCCTGGTAAACGCCCGCACGGTACAAATATGCCATCATCATTACCGATATCTGCGAACAAAGCAGATTGGCACACCCAGCAATGGGTAATATGCCGTGATGATATATTTATTTATTTATTTTATTCATAATCCCGGCACATTTATCTGTGGTTTTTCGTAATGTGTCAAAATTAAAGATGACTTTAAATGCCGGTCGAACTACAATGTCCGGCAGAACAACCTGCTTAGTTTTGATGGTGAATTAAAAAATAAATACTCGATTAAAAATGTCACATTCTGAAGCTACAACAAGGGAAGTTTTATCTAATGCGGTTTTGAAAATAATATTGGCAAAGTGGTGTAAAATCCCTGTTGCAAGCGACTTATATAACTATGGTTCTATTTACTATTTTGTTTTTAAAACGTTACTATAGGCCGCGAGCAGACACGTGACTCGAGCGTCCCTGACGTGCTTAAAATCAGCTGATTTGTGTGCGCATGTCATTTTGATAAGAACAGTGTCACAAGACCAATGTTTTGACTTATTTTGATTTTAAACTGCTAAAATGTTATTGTTCAATTTTCAGGCAGTAAAATACATGAAGTTAAAATAATCACTTCTCAACAGTTCAAAATTAAAATAAGTCAAAACATAGGTCTTGTATAAGTGACATTGTTCTTTTCAAAATGACAAGCGCACACAAATCAGCTGATTTCAAGCACGTCAGGGACGCTCGAGTCTCGTGCCCTATTATTTGAAATGATTAGTTCTTTGACAGTGACATTTATCTGCCAGTTACATATTCGTTTGAGATAAGAACCACCGAAGAACTATCTAATCAAGAAGTTGTGTTTGTTTAAAGCATAGGCTACGTGATTTAACTTATAAATAATTTTATAAATTTATCCATAAAATATGTACAAAAAGTATTGATGCAAACCTGTAAAAAATTTAATAATCATTAATTTTTATAATAACATAAATCTCGAAAAAATAACAGGTATTTTTCGAAGAAAAACTATTTTGAGCTTCAAGTAAAGTGCCATTTCTGATTATCCGATTTACACCAAAATCTAATGGATTCTTTCCATATTAGAACAAGGTTTTCCGAATAATGGTATTTGAGTTAGAACGAAGGATCCACACATACACATAGACATCATCGAGAAAATATTAAAATCGGATTCTAGGGACCTTAAAACGTGGCCATTTAGCAAAATCTCGATATGTGATTTTTATCGCGATCCCTATATTTCCTTTACTAAGGGTAGCGGAAGGTAAAAAGTCGCATGGTGTTTAATCTGGCGAGTCCGCGGGCCAAGGAATATCACCTCAGGGAAATTAATCGTCCGGAGAACATTTTCTCGAAACCAGACATTCTCCAGGCCAAGTTCTTCAAGAACTGGGGCAAAAAATTTTGGAGCAGGCTCAAACACCCTCATAAATGACGGTAACTGTCCGATTTCCTTGCGTCGATGTTTTCGGGTCTTCGAACAGTCTATGGTTGTCCACTTCTTTTTTCACAACAGACCCTGTTTCCCTAGTTTTTTTCTCAATACCGTAATCGATTTTCGGACCAGAACCGCGCTGGACGACAGCTACAGACCCGTTTTCGCGGATGTAGACTTCCACGGTAAAAGCGCGTTGCTCGTTCATCCACATTAATTTTATGAAGGGGTCTCGTGGCCGCGTGCCTGAGTGTCTGGTCGCGAATCTGGGGAACCAGGTTCGATCTCGACCGACGCCAAATATTTCGAATTTTAAATGGCACAAAATTGACCCCTGTGCTGCACTCTGCACGCCGGCAGTGAATGCCCGTGAAGGGACGCCTGGTAAACGCCCGCACGGTACAAATATGTCATTATCATTACCGATATCTGCCTACAAAGATTGGCACACATATTTATTTTATTTATTTATGTTTACGATTGAATTTTTTTGTAACATAAACTTCCCATCCACCTGCCTTCATAAACACCAGAATAAAACTAGGGAGATTAGTTTAGATTGAAAGTAGTAGTTGAAATATTTTTTTAGAATTTCTCACCATTTGTGTAAGTTTTATAATTTGTTGAAAATGTAAACTGGTCGAACTATTATGACCCTGGATTCGTACAGCGTTGCCATAGCTACATAATTTTTCATCCAATTACAGGGCAAATGTAGTTTTAACTGATTTAAAAGAAGCAATTCCTTTGCTTCAAAATAACATTGATAAAAATAAAGATATAATTCTGAGCGGTCATGGTAAAGCAACTGCAAAAATTATTCATTGGGGTTATGAAATTAATTTCAATTTTAAACCAGATTTAGTTTTACTGGCTGATTGTATTTATTATAAGGAGGTATATGATATATTAAGTAATTTTAGAATAAATTATATTCGATATATTGTAGGCAATTAAATTGCTCGTAAAAACATTGGTAGATTTGTGTAAATCAGATACAAAAATACTGTTATCTCAAGAAGTGAGAGAGTCTGATAATCAGAAAAAAAATTGGGGTGAATTTCTAGATCTTATAAAAGACCGCTTTGAAATTAGAGAGATTCCTCTTTTAGAGCAACATCCAGACTATAGATGCTATGATATCAAATTATTTCAATTAAAACCAATATTATCTTAATATACTTTGTTCTTTTATACTATTCTACTTGTGTTACAATACTTTAAATAAATTTATATTTCATGAAAATATTTTAAGTAATTTAATCAACCTCAACATTAATACATCACGACTACTTTCTTATTTACAATTTATTATTTTTATTATATCATAAACTAATGCTAATATTAAGTGATAAAAATTTGTGAATAAATACAACAACGTAAATTTACATTGTGCCCTGTACCGAACAAATTAAAATGGAGGTACGTGAAACTGGCACAACTATTCCGTCACAACCACACGAAATCAGTCAGTCAGTTCGCTGCTTGTTGGCTCCCATAGATGCTAATATAATATCCCTAACTTTTCAGGGACGGCAAGAACTACATTAACCATGGTTTTAACTACTAGTAAATATATGAAAAACAACCGTAAGACCTTTTCAATTTAACGGCTATTTCTTTGTATCGCTGCAAATAGTAAGTAAAATGGCGCAACAATTGTCAGTTGGGCGAAAATTTGCATCGTTATCGTTAGACATTTTAGCTCAAATAAAAGCTTTTGTAACTTCTTCCGAGAAGTTTTTTAAAGTTACCAAAGATTATTCTCACATTTTACGACTAATTTTTTTAGAAAGATAGATCTCAGTTCTTACTATGCGCAGATCCCTATTGCGCATAACTTCTATCTCTTTAAATTGAAAAGGTTTATTAATAATTAATGACTACTAAATTTTCTGATTGTTTTCGTGTGATTGTGCCAGAATGGTTGTGCCAGCTTCAAGGACCTTTAAAATTGTACATATAAAATCTACACTAATATTACATCACAGAACTTGGTAACAAAGTAACAATCAAATAAAAAATAAACCATTCCATAACAAACGCAATCAAATTGGTGTCATAGTTTGTTCTGAAATAGTTTATAAATATTATATACATAAGTACAATACAGTAAAAATGTAGATTCAGACAATCTAATAATATTATACATATGAAGTGCGGAAAAATAAATGTCTGGACAAGATTTGTACGCTATTTATCTGCTACCGACAATATTTATAACAGTTAAATAATAATTATTGAAATAGGACGCTCACGAATATAATTTAATATTTGTGCATTTTATGGCTCGTTCCCTTAGCAACGCAATTTGTTTTAAAATTACAACTACATAAATTTGAAAAATCTCTGTTTCGGAATAAAAATAACATATTGTAGCACGCGTATTAATGATAGAATGGGGCTCATTAGTAAACGATTTTTGGTGATACACACGAAATATTTATACAACGGACAAAAAAAAACAATTCATCTACTAAAAATCTCCCTTAGGGCCAGTTTTACAATTGATGGATAAACTATGGTATAGCTATCGGATGTATAACTTTATCCTAGCAACTATACCTTCGATAAACAAGACTGTCTTTTACAATGCATTTTTATCTATCAGATAGTTATATCAGGAATTACGTTAAATCATTTTAGGTTGGTATTGATACAATAAAATTATCTTCTTGTTAGACTATTTTTCTTCAATATTGTTATTATTTCTGCCTTCTAATTAGCATTTTTCACGATGTTGGATGATTTTAACGGTGTTTTTGATTCTGAGAGGGATGAAATACTTTATTGACATCTGTCAAACGTATGAATAACACATCGTTTGTGTTTACGTGGTATCCATAAGAACAAGGAATAAAGTTATCCGAGGTTTATACGACCGATTTTCATGGGATAAGAAATACTGGTGTTTATTCTATCTGAGGTTTATCCGAGGTTTGTAAAATACAATTTCCAATTTTATACCTGGTATAGCGTTATACGAGGTTTATCTAATGATTGTAAAAGTGGCCCTTAATAGAAATTGTCAACAATTTTAAAAAGAAATAATGTAAATGAAAGTCGCCGGTATGCGGTTAGTGTCCAAATTTCCAACTCGTGCTAGAATAGGTTGCCATCTGTAACTTATGTTTTAATGTACTATATTACGTCAATTTTTGAAATATGGTAAATTATTTTATTTCAACAGTACAATACTAATGGGGTCATACCACATTTGCCAATTTATTAATTTTACTGAAAGCACTTAAAACTACTTACGAAAATATATATATTATGTCAAATAAGTTTCTAGTTTTACAGAAATATTTTTTTAAAGTTTATATAATATTTCAAATGATGTCATAATTTCGTGACCGTAGTGTCCCCTATCGAGTAAAAATGGAACTACATTTGACGTGTATGTCATTGTGTCTGGCCACCAAACGTTGACAACAACAAGGTGTTTTATACTCGTGCCTACGTTTTTATTTTGTATTTAATTTGAATATGGAAAGTTCTTGAAGAAGCAAATTCAAATAATTTACCGAAAATTGATTTTATGATGTTGGTTGTATAAGGTTATGAGAAATATTCGTTTTCCGGGAATGGACTGTGTCATATTTTGAGTCAGAGCTCAACGTTTCGCCCGCAGTCATATGGGGCATCTTCAGGAGCAAGGGGGATAGTACTGTCTTAAACACGGTTACCCGACGTGTCAACCACGCTAGAGGCCGAGTTTATGCAACAAGGAGGGAGACTCAGTTTACAAGGTTACCCGACGTGTAAACCACGCTAGAGGCCAAATAAACCAAGTGTATAAGGTTATGTTAGAAAAAATGACAGATCTGATTCATGTTCAGTACAGGCACGAGTACGTGTGTGCCTTACTATCGTGTATTTGTGAACAAAATTATGACGTCACAAAATCAGACGCAGAATCTTTATTTTCTTTTATGAAAGAAAAATCAACATTTTTTTTCTTTTTGATATGACCCCATTGTTTTTGCATTCGGAAATACTTTGGAAACTCGTTTATCCGACCCCGATCATCCGAACAATATCTATTATTTATTTTTTTTATTTCTTCTCCCAGAACATTGTTGGAACTCCTTATCTTTACTTTTAAAACTCATTCATTTTGTTTTTTATTAAAATAATTTAGGCCCACTTCTACCGTCTCTAGTTAAAGTGACAGTTAGTGCAGGTAACCAACGGTTATATTGCAAAATTATTCTTACCACCTTTGCTTCGGTTTAATTCTTAACGTTAATAAACAGGCACTTTAACTAGAGGAGGTAGGATCGGGCCTTACTAGTTAAAATATAAAAGTATGTTGTTTTTTGTTATTTTTTGTCTTCTATGTCATTTCCCAATTTAAAAAAAAACACAATTTTCCGGATTACCCGAACATTTGATCATTCGGATCTGTATTTTTCTGTCCGGTAATTGTTAGTTTTTCAATAAATTTCTAGTAAATTTTCCGTCGGTGGCAGATGACGAAATCATTCATGAACCTGCGCTTCTGATATCTGCATCGAGGCTGTCGGTCTCTGTCTAGGAACAGTTATATGTACAATGCGTCTATGATCCGAAGGATGGACTAAATCCGATTTATTTCGCCATTCCCATCTTTTTTCTTCGTCTCTACGTCTCCGCCGATCGACGTAGCCAATAATGCAACTCGCTGGTATCCATATTATCGCTGTTACGAGTATTACAGTGCCTACTATGTTATCTCGTAAAAATAAAAGCACTTTGTTGATGTTTATGTCTTCTATGATGTCCCAGAAACGTTCGACTACGTCTTGGACTGTTTTCTCACATACTCCCTAAAAAGATTAATGTAATATTTTAATGGGGTACTATACCATAGTTAAATTTTAATTATCTTAGATAAGAATGCGAAAATATTCGTAAATTAATGAGTATTAGTGAATGATTTTTTTTTTAAATATTAATTGGTTCGCAAACTACAAGCGATTGAAGTCGATTAATAATTAGGATGACAGATCATCTCCTAAGCAATTTTATTGGTTGCTTGATTTTAAAAGCGAGACTCGCGCGTCTTTTACACTCTCCGAACAGTGAAACATCAATGGACAAACACTAGCGCCACTCGCCGCCATAGTTTGTGTCACAATATTGTCAAACAATGGTCAAACTATTTCAATGTTTTATAATTTAATAAGCCTAAAAAATATATATTATCCCATTTAAGAAAATATAACATTGTATTATAACTTGAGAACCACTGGTTTAAAAATATTTTCTTCTCTATTCGGATGTTCCCCTTGGTCTTCTATAAAATTATTGAGGTGCTCGTTTAGCTGTTACACCCTGTATATAAAAATATTTCAGCTATGAGAACATGAAAAAACTAACAGTTTGTCGACCACTGTTGAGGACATGCTATTCGCAATCGAAATTAACGATAGAGGCGCTGATTTTCGAAACAAGATGGCCGCCATACGATGGGTTTGACATATGACAGTTCGAATTGTTCACTGTTTTTCGGTGACTGTGTATAGAAATCGAGTTTAAAAACTTATTTATATAAAGGCGATAAGTTAAAATATTTAATTATTAATTAATACACTACTTACTCAGCTGTCATTTATTCAATATGGCGTTTGTACGATTGCTTTTCGTAATACTGATTTGCACCACTAGAGGGAAAATTTTATTTACGATTGCGAATACTCGATCCGTTTTATCTATACAGCATTGGGTGAGATAGGGCCTAAGACTCTAGCTCTCTGATTGGTTTAAGCGTGAACCGAGTTTACCCAGTAAAATAATTGCCGCGAAATTTAAATTTGCTTAACAACTGTATCAATTATTTTGACGTCTGACAAAATAAATAAAAGTCAACAAAGTCAATAATACACGATTTATTACATATTATTAAATTCTGTTCAGTTCTGTTTGTTAATTTTCATAGTGTTTTGGCGTTATATTTCATATTACATAGTTTTTGTAGTGCGCGTTTTCTTAGTTTTTAGTTAGTAGTTCGTTAGTTTTGTTATTGTTCTCTTCGTTAATATTATGGATAAAAATAGGTAGATATGTACGTACAAGACAAAATTACTGAAAAAATGTCAATATTAAAGTATTTTTTAAAATCCAGGAATTTTTTATTTAATACATGTAAAAACGGCCGCCTCGAAACGCCACCTAGTCTATAGTTAAAACGGATAGAGTATAAGTCACTCATCAAATTCTGAACTTTAAAAATTCATATCTCGCTCATTACGAAAAATTTTTAAGTCGCGTTTGCATTCTTAGTTCATCCTGTTCTTCCAGAAAAAAATTAAAAATAAAATTGGTATAGTTCCCCATTATTACACAATTACACAAATTAATTAATTATATTTATTGTTAATATATTAAAAATATTTTACCTTATTGCAAAATCCTTGTATACAAGGTGTTCCATCTTGTAAAATATCTTGTGGATCCACCGGAAAACATGATTCATTTATGTTCATTCGGCAACATCTTTTACACGCGTTTTCGACTATAATCAAATAATACATATACATACTTTGAAAAACATACATTGCTCATTTGTAAGGTGATAGTTATTATTTTTTTTTTTATCTTGTGACTGTTTTTTAAGCTACCAACTATGTATGCGACTAGCTATTCTCCCTAAAATCGTAATGAAATAATATTTGTGTAATTTAAAATGAACAAGAAACTTTCAAGTCCGGTTTCATTAAAACAATAATCTATGATTAAAATTTATTTCCAAAGTAAATTATAAAAATTGAACAAAAGCAACGCGATTTTTTTATAGCTGTTTACAGCAATGAATGTCATATGAACCAGGCAACTGACTCAACTTTGTTTATCTAATTAACTGGCTTATTCTGTAAGAATCTCGTTATACCATATCGTATCGTTATGATGAAAGAGTAGTTAAATAACGATAATTTTTGAAAAGCGTATTCTGTAAAACCATTGTCGTTATATTGAAATCGTATTGTCGTTATTTTAAGTAGTCCGCGAACGATAAGGATTCACTTGCCGTTATTGAGTCCGTTAAACAAAAAAAAAAAAAACATTTATTATTCATGAATCAAATATATAATTAACAACCATAATTACATTTTAGAAGAAATGTTTGTGGTCGTGAAAGTCTTTTATGTGATAATATTAATCCATTTGATAATCGTTTTTTACAAATATTCTTTACTCAATAAAGAAATAATTAAAATAATAATGTTAATATTTTTTTTGAAAAATGACATTACAATGACAATTAAATTTCAATAATAGCTACTAACTTTTCTAAAAAAAATTGCTGAAGTCGTTGTGACAAACGGTATGAGGAGGACGTTTATAACGATATTACTTAGTGAATACAATTTTTATAAAATGTTCAGGATCACATCGTTACATTTATAAATAACGATAGTTGTTATACAACGATATTTTTACAGAATAAGCCTGAAGCCTGTAAATTTACTGTGAAAGTAAAATTTAAACATAGATTAATTTGTTTTATGAAACCGCACTGTTAAGTATTAATGTTGATTACAAATGACACTATTTCTAAACTATCTATAATTTTAAAAGATTTAAAATTAGTTTTGACCATAATACAACCATAAATTCCTTGAAGATTTTTACTGACATACATATTTTTTTGTTTTATGATATGATTCGATGGATATCGATTCTTATAAATTCCTTTAAATTGAACTTTTCATTCTTAAAAAAATAGTATTTTTTTAGCCGATTACACAATCTCATTTTGGTTAAAAATTGACATTGATTGTCCTTCTCTAGTCGGGTGACTAGCTAATCATGTTTAGTTGAGAGCACAAAATACCAGTTTGTATATTATACGCAAATAATAGGAAATATGTTGATAAGCGTATTAGTCAATAAATAAAAAATGTAGATAAACTCTGAACTATTAGGATAAATTTTTATTAAATTATGGATTGCTAATTAGCAATATCAATATTTTTTTTAAATTCAATAAATTTTGTTTTGCCTTTCTTTTATTCCTTAGTTATTTTATTTATCAAGATATTTAAATCATACTTTGAGGAAATCATAACAAAATATGAACACTGGCATCTTGCGAAAATTTCTTAATTCTGGTGATAAATTTCGAAAATGATAACTATCACCTTACATTTGTAGTCCACCAAAATTTATATTTATACATACTTATATCACACATGCAGCTTTGCAAGTTTTGTGTTTCACAGTACGGAACACATTTTCCTGCCATACATTTTCCTCTTTCTAAACAGTCAGTACCATCTGCCATTGGAGGACTTTTGGGACATTCAGACTGAATTCCTGTACACCTAGATTCTTGTTCGCACGTTGCATATTGTGCGTCGCGGCATTTCACGCCAGCAATCATATACACACAATTTTGGCAACAGGGTGAATTTTTATCACTGTAAATCAAATTTATTATTACGATAACCATTTTATATAACGCCGACGATTGTAAAACATCGCTAAGTCAACGAGGGTTTGATAATAACACACACACACACGTGCTGAATTAGAAACTGCCCAGTTGACGAGGATGTCACATGGATGTACGTCAATGCAGGTTATGTGTGGATTACGTTCAATTTTCCCGCGCTACATCTTTGTAGCTAAATAGGGTAGTAATTACGTCATACGCGACAAGCTTCATTTACCTACTGTCCTACCGGTAAACACATCTTTCAAAGTGAACCTTATTGCCACAGCAAATAAGAACTATAATTTTAAGCAGGTTCATTTCGTCGCCAATATCATACTTAATTAAGAAAAGTTAGCTATTTAAGCTATCATTCAGTTAAGTTTGAATATTACCCTTTTTTTCAAAACATCTTAATTAGTAATAATAATTATTCTATTTAAATTTTAAAATACTTTGCATGTAACTGCATATTCGTTCAATCTCGAACATGTTCGTGAAACATCGCGTGAAACGGCCGGAAGAGCTCGTTTGAAAGACAGCGAACCATTTTTATATTACAGTTCCCTAAGAACACGACATATTATTAATATATTAATGTGGATAGATAGAGTTATTTATGTACATTAAACTTAAAGAAAAAGTCTAAAGTTTTGAAAGGAACTGATTTGAAAATGCTCAAAAACGCCAACAAACAAAATCTCAGTCGGTATGTCGGTAAATTCTCGGATATGTTTGAAGCTGCGCAAACTTGATGCTCTGTAGTTCAGAATGTGCAGAGTTGATTTCAATTTGAAATAAAACCTTTATTATTTATTAATATGTATATATTGTATTACGAAGAAATAGAAAAATGTTTAAAATTTGATGTTATTAATATCTGAAAGTTAATTCTTCATAATAACAATAATATCAGCATCAAATTACAAGCCTTTAAATTATGACCCTTATGTGTTCTGTCAATAGAGTCTACTTTGAAAGTATCGTTTTTGCTTAGGACAGTACTTCATATTTCGCGCTTTACTCTGACGTCACACTATTCTACCCCATTCACTTGACACAACTATTTCTATCTCATAGTTCATCAAGCTTTCTCTCTTGCCGGGGTTGTGTCGGCACGGGATGACGTCATGGCAAATTGTAAAATTATTTTGCATTTTCTCCCATACTATAAATCTTTATGCAAAATAAAATATATGGGTCTAATATTTTTATCTCTTGTATGTTTGTATGCACTGAAGAAGGTACATTTAAGTGTATACCGAAGGGTTTTGTAAGAATCAATGATGTATGATTGTAATTTCAAGTAATTGTTAACACCACAATTTATACATATTTTTACTTGTTTTTTTCTCCATTTTGCTTATATAAATATTTGAAGTCCCGATAAGGTGATTCAAAATATTTACCTGCAAACGGCGCCTTGCGATCTTCGCAATTTACAATTTTTATCGCAACAGGCATCATTATCTTCAGTTCCCAAAAGTCCTGCGTCACATTCTTCATCTCCTTCAACTCTCAGATTCCCACAGAAACTTTCTTCTGGTTCCGAGAAACATCTCCCCGATTTAGCTTGCAAAACTTTCCTAATTGATCGCAAACTACATGGAGAAAATCTCTACAAATTAATATATAAATAAAAAAAAATGAGTTGGGAATAATTTAATGTTACCTTATTGTTGACATCATAACCACTGACGCTGTATGTGTACATGAGGTAAGAACCTCCTTGGCTTGCGCTAGGAGAACATTCTGGAATGTCGGGATCGTGTTCTGAACCCCAATTGTGACCGAATTCGTGGGCTGTTACTAAATCTGCCTCGCGGGTTATTACTCTTTGGCCATAGTGATTTCGACTTGAACTTAGACCAGAGTTTAAATAAAGCGTGTATCCGTTTTTGAAATATTCTGTTGAAATTTACAACTTATTATTTATTTACTTAATATTATCTGTTTTTAAAGATGTACTAAATAAATTATTAGTTGTGTAAATTGATAAAAATAATTTATTCAGAAAAGCTTCAAAACAAATAAAATTATATTTGATATTAATAATAATTTTGCATGCAATATATACATATTACCGTAAATACCGGCATATAAGATACATGATAATAAGCAAAAACAATGCTATTGTTACTTATTATTTCTGGTGGAGACAGATTCCATAAGTCTCCCCTCCTAATAAAATTTTTACTTATACAAACTTTTTTTTACAGTTATTTTTATAATGAGGCGCGGGTAGACACGTGACTTTGACAAGTGCTTGTAGGGCCCCTCAAGGGTGCCAAGTATACAGCTTGTATAACTTGCCTGTGTTGCCAAATCAATTTAAGCGTAAAACTAATAAATAAAATTGTAAAACTAGTTATTATTAATGAATATCATGTTGTTTTATTTTCTGACACATTAAATTTAATTTTCCATTTAATTTTTATAAAAATAGAGCATTCAACATGAACTGATGGTTTCCTCAAATTTAACGCGCCAAGACATCTTTGTATCGTAGATGGCAGCACTAATCGCTCTATTTTTATATAAAATATTTTAAAAATTAAGTTTATGTGTTAGAAAATAATACATGATATTCATTAATAATAAGTAGTTTTACAATTTTATTTATTAATTTTACGCTTAAATTGATTTGGCAACACAGGCAAGTTGCACAAGCTGTATACTTGGCACCCTTGAGGGGCCCTACAAGCACTTGTCAAATTCACGTGTCTGCCCGCGCCTCATAGACCAGAAAAGTGTAACGGTCAAATTTAGGCGCCAAATTCAAATTCAGTTCATAACGCTGAGAACATAATTTTAATCGCCGTGTATTTCTTACCAAGGAAATTTTACCTCAACGTTAAAGGTCGAGAAATAGAATAATCAATTTAATTTCAAAACTCGTCATTTATAATTCAGAATAATCAATTTAATTTCAGAAAGTGACGAATGTAATTTAGAAATTTAATTCAGAAAGCGTCAAATAATGTAATAAGGCGCGAGCAGACACGTGACTCGAGCGACCTAGAAGTGTTTTGAATCAGCTTATCTGTGTGCGCGTGTCACTTTGACAATACCAATGTTTTGACTTATTTTGATTTTGATCTGCTAAAATATTATTTTACAATTTCCAGGCAGTACAACACATGTAATTAAAAATAATAAATTTTTAACAGTTCAATAAGTCAAAACATTTGTCTTGTCAATGTGTCATTGTTTTTGTCAAGGAGGCACGCGCACATATATCAGCTGATTCCCAGCACTTCAAGGTTGCTCGAGTCACGTGTCTGTTCGCGCTTTATAGCGATGTTGCAAGAATTTTTATATGCCTTCTAGGTATTAAATTTTAAAAAATATTGTTCTTTAAATAGCCTCAAATTTGAAAATATCAGGAAATATCAATTCGATAGTTTACAATTAATCATTGAAATTTGTCTAATATTTTGAAAAAGTCACTTTTATTTATATGAATAACATAGGTGATGGACAAACTGTTTTCCTATTTGGTATGAATGACGTGCTGTTTGTACTTTAACGGCACAGGAGTGGGGGTTGTTTTTCGTGACTATATTTCGCGACTATCTTTTTATCAATTATTTACGAAAATCTTTCATTTAAAATACTTTTGAAAAAATGTGAAATCGGCTCATTTAGAGGTTATTTTGAATTACAAGTGTCGCGTTCTGAAATTAATTTAATCATTTCTGTAATACATTTATAAAGGTGTAGAAACAGGAAGGTCCGGGTTCAAGTCCCAGTGAAATCCATGAATTTTTCAAAGAAAAAATTCTGTTAAATTTAACCGTCATCTTATATGTTGATCATCTTATACGGTACATAAAAGAGTTAATAGACAACAACATAAAGCAAAGCATTCGTTAAGAGCAGTTAAATACCTGGGGTGCAAATGCCCCCTACAGAATTGCGTCTTGGTGACCCCACATATGCTAGACCCAAAATGCCGCCCTCAAACTTTAGATCAGTAAAAAGATGAGCAAGACAAAAATCTTTATGACTGTACTCTCTACTGAAAACCTGTTATAAAAGCACATACAAAACGAAGAATATTAGTACACATTTCACATAAATTCGATGCTGAATATACATATATGGAGTTATTTTTAAATTCTAGAAGGTATAATACAGTACCGTTCAAAAACATGGTTTAAAAAATACCGGTCTTGTTATTTATCAATATTTTCTCTAAATTTGACCAGGGTCACTTTTAAAGGCTCTCCCAAACAAACGCGAAAGTTTCGCAGCGGTGGTCGAAGATGATAATTTCGCGTTCATTGCTGCAACGAAATTCGCGTGTATATCCATACCAAAGCGTCAGTTTTGTGGTAGTATTTGCGACAATGTAGTTCACGTCACCATAATACCAGGTTTCTATTTGTATATAAATCATATACCTATTTATTAATGTATCAGGAAAAAGAAAAGAATGTGGATTCATTCACAAAATCAGAGCATAAGGATTTCGGAGGATTTAACATTACAAAAATAAACACGAATAGAGTATTTTATTACCATTTCTATCTATTTTTCTGTAAATATCATAATAAAATCTCTAGCAAATGCATCGAATTTAAATAAACCGCTGCAGTTTCGTGGACGTTTGTCCCCAATGTGGAGGCTGTTACTTGTTGCTGTTTACTTTACGATAATTTGGAAAACCGAAAGTTTCGCTATCGTTGCGAATATTTCGCGTTGGTTTGAAAGAACATTTAAATCAGTAGTAGCCAACCTTTTATATACCATGCGCCAATGTGCTACTTGTGTGCCATTTTTTTATTTAATATTTTTGAAGAGACGGTAAATATTTGCTACCCATATTTTTTCTTTTGGCAAAATTTTCATTAATTGGCCAGAAAAGAATTAATGAAATTTAAATATTTAAATTACCGCCATGTATGACGTAGAATTACGCCGAACCAATGAATGGCGGTAAAGCAATAACATCGGTACGTCCAATAGCAACGGCATGTGCGGGTAATTTAAACATACCAGATCATCTGTTTGACGTTTGAATAATAGTTTGGAGGTTAATATTTTCGTTTGTCATTTTAATCTTGTACGAGTATAAGCTAAGTTAAAATCCTTCAAAATCCTGCTTAACAAATCGAAATACGTAATAAAAGTAACAGAAACCACAGAAATTGTAAATAATAAAGAAGAGACAGTGACAGAAAAATGAACTAATGTGAAAATCAAATTAAAACTCGCACTCGCTCGCCATCTACAGGTTGTATTCTTAAATATGCATCCCTTTCTCCAGTTCAAAATAATGACGTCAAAGAAAATCTTCTTTCTTAATTTTTAAAAAAACATAATTTATATTTTTACATACGTTTTCAACTTTACTTTAGGTATTTAGTGATATCAGATTTTCAGTACCACGCAAGTAGCCTATTTGTTTCACGTATGACTTCAGTTGCGCCATACACCTCAAGCACTTTTCTTTCTTACGTTCATAGTTGGAAAATAGGGGTAGGCGAAGAATCTGTTCCGCTCATTTTTTTAAGACGTTTTTGTAGAAACGCTCAAACTTTAAAACGTAATAACTTGTGACAAATACTTATTTGAGAGAAACTGTTTGTATATTTACAATATTTGAACTATGGTTGTTATTGTTGTTCCCGTAATTATAAGGTGTTTCCATATTTTTGAACGGGTCTATATTGAAATAAAATATTAGACCAAATGCCAATTAGTCCCAATTTAAAAAATATGTATATAAACCATTTGAACAAATTCCTCCAATAGATGAAAATCGTGGCGATGCAATAAAAGCTAACCCGAGAACAGACGAATGTTTGTCCTTAAATGTTTGATGCGTAAATAAATGGGCTAAGCAATAATTTCTGTTATCCTTATGTGTGGAAAAACGCTACAAACAAATTTTTCATTTACGTTCCATTTTTTAAATATACGATCTCATTAATGAAGTTCGCACCTAATAAATAACTGCAAAACATTTTTCAGGTAACAATTAACGCATTTAAATAGATACAGAATTGACGTCACACGCAAGAGAGAGATAGAACATCTTGATACAAACAAACTCCCTCCCGTTGTCTTTTCAATCAGTCAGATAATGTGAATGGCTAACAGTTCTTTATTTGTATTGCAGTAACCTTAGCAACCATTTCTTCTAAGCAGTGCCTTTGCCGCTAGATGCGCTATGTGCAAATTGCAAAAAGATGTAAATACCAAAAAATATATCTATAAGATTTTTGTATGAAAATGTTCTTAAGTCAAGCCTAAATGAAATAAATACAATAAAACAAACTAATTTTGAAATATGCGAACTTCATTAACGAGGATTCATAAATATCTAATTGTTAAATACATATGTAAAGTTGAAAATTACCTCAAGCAAATTTCTAACATCCCATTTTTCTCTTATCATATTATAATGAGCTTCGCCTCCTCGCACTTTTGTTGATTCAGAATGGACAACAATTTTTTTAATCACAAATCCCATACCTTTAAATCCATCTTGTTCTTGGCGATCTTGCCAAGTTGTATCGTTATATATTTTATGAACCCTGTCAATAAGACTTATCTACAAACAAGGAGATATCGTAATATATGTTTTCAAATATGGGTAAATTTCTCGATGTGATGAAGATTAGGTGTTAACAATTACTCGAAATCTCAGTCGTACAGTATTTATTCTTACAAAGCCGATTTTTTGGTATACACGTGTATCTTCTTCAGGGTAAGTAAGATTCTATAGATTTTTCAACATAAATTCATCTACGCATAAATACATACGTTTAAAAAACATTGGCTGGTAGCATGAATAAGTGATTAAGCGAGCAGTTGACTAGCAGTGTTTATTCTTTGGCGAAATTACGGAAGAAGAAAAAGTACTTGGAATGTTTTGAGATGAATTGGAGAAGAAAGAAGAATTTTGATAGAAATAAGAAAGCTAACTGGATTGGACATATCTTAAGGAAGGATGGTATACAGAAAATTGTAATTGAAGGAAAATACGAGGTGCATTCAAGTTCTAAGGTCTCCTATTTTTTACTCAGGTTTGGGAACAGGTAGAAACTTGCGGTTTGGTTTAAAATACGTGCGAACTATTTGTGAATATGTGACAAAGATTGCAGCACTGTACTGCACACAAAATTCTAGTGGCGGCGGCGAGAGTGAGGAGAGTTTTTGATACTTAAAATGGCAACGTTATCGTTATAAGAACAGCGAATAATCATTCGTTTTCTCCACTTGCGTGATGTGACACCCACTGAAAGTCCTTCGCCAGTTAAGTGAGATATGTGGTGATAGTGTCATGAATGTGAAAAATGTGCGTTCGTGGGTGCGACAGTTCAAAGAAGGCCGAACGTCGTGTGACAACGAACCAAAACAATCTTGGCCTCGCACCAGCCGATTAAATATGGAAATTTCGCCTTCAAGTTGAGATTTACGTGAGCTCTGTGCACACAATCCTGCATTAAGACCTGAAAATATGGCAAGTGTTCTCCAGACCTTGAAGTGGTTTCTCATGCTCCCTACTCATCTGACCTGGCTCCTAATGAATTTTAGCTTTTCCCACCGATGAAAAACACTCCGTGGTCGCATATACACCAGTCGTGCCGCTATTGCATCAGCGATTTTCCAGTGTTCAAAACAGGCTCTTAAAGAAGCGTTCATAGCGGCCATGGAATCATGGCATCTATGTTGTGAAAAATATGTACGGCTGCAGGGAGATACGTTGAAGTGATAGAAGTTTAAAATTTTTACCCCTCTCTAAGAGAGGTATTGATTTCATGCTAAAAATCACATAATTTTAGTGAATAAGCACGTTTTAAGGTCCCTAAAATCCGATTATAACATTTTTACGATGATGTCCGTATGTGGATGTTGGATCCACGATTTCTCAAATACTATAAGACTTAAGACATTTTTAACTACGGATTCCTGAATCTAACAATAATGGGAAGGTAACAATTGGACAATCGGAAGTAGTAGTTACAAGAAAAAAATCATTAAATATTATTTATCGAAAATTTATGTAAATACTTATATTAAAGAACGTTAAATTCTTTATTCGATAAATATAAATTCATTATTATATCTTCTATAGATTTAGAGATAAAGAAAGGCATATAAAATAATTTGATGTAAAAATTCTCAGATCAAACTACTTCAAGGCAAGAAATTTTAATGTTTGTAATTGTCACATAAATGTCACTGTCAAAAATATTTGTATATCACTGTCAAAAATATTTGTACATCATTATAAAGATTATGAAAATAAATAAAAAAGTCAACAAGGCAAAAGAATATACGTAAAAAAGAATATAAAAGGAATTTGCGAAAAAATAGAGAACGGGCACTCAGCTGTTTCCGGTAACCTTCGAAACAGCTGATCTTGCTGCCCTGGCCTGTAACTAACTTCATCGACAACCAACTTTCTTGGCGCTAATTCAAAATCTGAAGTCAGTTTGCCTTACATTTTGGTGAGAATAACAAATTTTTCTAGTGTTTCATTGTGCGAGCTTAATAGGTGGTTTTTACAATGTCTATGTATTTCAAGAAGCTATCACCTGATATGCAACTTCGCTATTTAGCTAAAGTCCAGTTAATTAGTAATATTGACCCGTATGATTGCGATGAAAGTGAGTTTTCATAGGATATATCGGATTTTCCGAATATTTTGCCAATGGATATAATCAAATATCTTATTACCAACAAAGTGTTTACACCCAAGAGTAATTAAACGCTTTTCGGAATTATAAGCATAAAGTTTTATCAGAGCAGTTGACGATATAGAAATTTGAAAGAAATGTATTAATTAAAGGATAAGGGAGTAATTTAATATTGAAAAGAAGTGAAATATTTGTAACTTCTATACTCCAAATACAATATTTTAGCTCATAAAATGAAATAAACCTTTTTAGTTTTTCTAGAGCTGTTGCGGGGTCATTGACCTCTAACAATTAAAATTTGTCTAGAATTATAAATATTAGTCTACAAATTACTTTTTCATGAAATTTTTCTTCTAAATAGGTATTATATTTTCAAAATATGCTTTAATAAAGGTATTTACTTTAAGTTTAAATTTTCGCTTATTAATGTAACAACTTCACACCGCACGGGGCAGCAAGATCAGCTGTTTTGAAGGTTCACGGAAACAGCTGAGTGCCCATTCTCTATGACGAATATAAAGAAAAAGAAAAGGAAAGTAGAAAATTTCAGGATATTGAATATAAAGAAAATGTATGTATTGTACATAATTTATATTAAAATATCCCATAGATTTTGCAAATATATGTGAGAATTATTTTGTAGCGAGACATGAATATATGTATTTGTATTTAAAAATATTTTTCGTTTTATGCGTACAACCAGGTAAAATATCGGGCGAGAGGTTATGTGCTGGCCACATCAAATTTTTTGTATAGTTATTTTGTGAGAAAAATATCGGAGACCTTAGAACTTGAGGACGAAGAATTACGAAAGGCTGAAGAGGGAAGCGCAGGACAGATTAGTATGAAGATAACAGTTCCGTTAGGACCTCTTCGAGGACAGAATCTACAAATGATGATGAACTGTTATTTGAAGTAAATAACTTATTCATGCAACTAGTTATTTAATATAGATTTTTATTGAGGATTTTGAAAATAAACAGATTTTGGAGAATTTTTATCAAGTTTGTAAAATTGATTGTTTAATCGAATGTATTTATGTCTGCATGAATTTATGTTTAAGAATCTGTAAGATCTTACCCATAAGAAGGTATAGGTGTATACCGAAACGTCGGTTTTGAAAGAATAAATGCTGTATGACTGAGATTTCAAGTAATTGTTAACATCTAATTCAGAATTGAAAATAATACCAAATAATTAATTGTAGTTTTAGTATTACTTCCTCCCATTTCTTGAAAGAATCGGTAATCCGCTACTAAAAGTAGCGGACACCGAGTTTTCGTCGGTGTATACTCATATTGATCCACTTGGCGTTTTTCTCTATGATAATCTGTTACATTTGAAGTCCATACATTGTCGATTTCTCCTTCTAGTTCATCGCCTTCTTTAACGTAACCGCATGTTCTTGGACCTACTTCATTATGATTTCCTTGTTCCCAACTGATTTTTACATCAGATGATTTGTATGTAATCATTGTTCTGTTATCTAATTCAGGTAAATGTCTCCAAGAAGGTTCTATATGGTATGTTTCATCAGGTAATTGAATGTGACCAGTTATAACTCCATCATCTATATGTATTGTAGCGTCCGATATAGTTTCGCCAAACACTCTTCCATCGAAAAATTGATTGTGGTCAACGTGAACTGTTGTTTCTTTTCCATCTCCATCAACGGAATATGCTTTGAATTTAGAGTGCAAAAGACCTTTTTTAGGAGTTAATATTATTCTAAAATCTCTTCCATGCGTACGGAATGTAACTTCGTTTATTTTATTAAACGGGTGAGAACTTTCTTTTATTCCTCGCTTCACTATCTTATGATTTAATTCGTCCGCATGAATAGTTTCGTAATATTTTAAATTTTTGTGTATTGAACCTACAAATAAGGCTTTGTATTTGTAATAGCGACTACAATATCGATTAGACACTTACAAGTAACAGAATAAATTTCCGATAAGCATAAAAATATAACTATGTACAAATACATAATTTTGAAGAACAATATGAATATCAATATTATTTTTGATATCAAAGTGTCCGTTGAAACTAATGACTATTTTTCTACCAACCAGACAAATCTTGTGCTAAATGTCAAAATTTGACGTTTCTATTTTTGCACTCAACTAGTGGCAACATTGAAAATATCAAATCCATATTTTACATCCAACTGTTAGCAACATTACACTGAAGGTATATGCTGATTCATGAAAGATGGACTATTCAAGGTCATTTCTTCGAAAATTTCACGTGTTTATTTAATTTATGTTGTGTAGCAGATACATATACGTACAGAAATAATTTCCAATGACGCCATAATTTTGCGACCTTGTGCAATCTCTACCATGCTTTATGTACAAAATTATTACGTCACATCAGTCTCAGAATGTTTATAAACAAAATCATGAATAAAAGTATACAGGTAATATTAAATATATTTGATGAATATATGCATTAATAATAGAAAAAAATTCATTTATGAAAATAAGTCAATATTTTTTTGTATGACCCCATTACCGAAAAGTTTATGCATCATATTTTTTTCATTTTTCCGGACATTCTGATCTTTTCTCATACCCGTTTGTGTAACAGTGGCGTAACATCTATCCTTGCCGAACCCGCTCCGCATAATAGAACTTTTCAATTTAAAGAGATAGAAGATATGCGCAATAGGGATCTGCGCATAGCAAGAACAACTGAGATCTATGGCGTTTGTTTCTAAAAAATTTAAACGTAAAACAGATAACTTTAAAAAATCTTGTCGAAGTAAGTTACAAAAGCTTTTATTGAAGTTAAAATGTCTGACAATGCAAATTTTCACTGAGAATACAGGTATTTTAATGAGTGCAATATTTTTGACGTTTCGTTTGACAGCCCAACTGGCAGTTGTGCGCGCCATTTTCTTACTATTTGCGGCGATAGAAAGAGATAGCCGTTAAATTGAAAAGGTCCATTGGACCACTGAACTAAATAAACAGTTTTTGAAATGTTTAAAGAATACCTCAAACTAATAATTACTATTTAATAGGCGGAAGTTGGCTGGTCTGAGACGTCAAGAAACTTGGAGAATTTTGATGCAGCTTCCAAGCTTTGAATTTGAACAACAGATCTTCTAATCCAGTTTTTCTCAAGGATTGCTGAGCTCCAGATAAATCTTGTATGGCGTATACGACCACCGATGGATGAACTGGTAAGAAACTTTATTTTTTTTACAATATATTTTGTTCTCATGTTCAATCATGAGAACTTATAGTCAAAGAAATATGACTATAATACATACTCGTATGTGTCTAAATATTATCTTGTATTCAAATTCGATTTTGATTACTACATTGAGAGAAATATAGCTTTCTTGAATGTCTGTATAATATTCAAACATTTAAAATTGAAATATCGAGTATTTATCAATAAAATCAATATCTGGGAACATATAATTAGCATATATCTTTTCAGGAATCGGACATCAAGAAGATTAGATTAATAGTAGATTTTAAGTTAGTTTTAAGTTCTTTTAAATGTATTTTCAGGTCTTAATTAAACTTTGGCCCCTCGCGCTGTTGAGCAAACAAGCGTTTACTTTAAAAATGAAAATAAATTGATTAAGTGAAGTGCATTCCTTGTCGTCTCATCATAAAATCCTGCGTCGGCGTTTGCCAACGTGGTATGCGTCATTCGCGGGTTGTCCAGACACCTACGGAGAGTATGTGAAAAAAAAACATATGTATCGGGGCATGTTTGCTGCGGATGGATGAGAGAACCAATGAGAGGCTGTGGAAGGTGGGAGAGATTCGAAACTTTGATATGGGTTCGGGTTTCCTTATTTAACTTCACGGTCAGTGAGATGGGTAGGCAGGGTTCGTGCGTGATTTTTCCATAATTGAGTGGACTGATATGTTAACAATGCCATATGAAAACAGTTGTTTATTCTGGGGGATCGCTTCGCACTTGTGTAAATGTTTCTAGGGACAGTTTAATTCTTTTGTAAAGTTGCTGACCATCGATCGTATTGGCCATTGCTCTAGATCCGCTAGACTCGACTGAGAAAAGATTAAACGAACCTGAATGCTAACACAGGAAGCTTTCTTATGGCGTCTTTGTAGCCTCCTCATCCGGAGACAACGTATGTAATCATCATTTAATGTTAATGGCAACAAATAATTAAAGACAGTAAAGTTTGTTTGATTTAACAGTGTTCGGCTTAAACCCCTCGTAAACTATGTGTGTGAGAACCACACCGACGTTCCCATTTTTTGTCTTAGCTCGTATATCTCTCTCACTTCGCATTTAGCTTAGCATAGTCTAGATATAAAATAGCTTGCGTAAAGATAAGATAGCTTTAAATATAAGATAGGCAAGGGTTGTTTTTGCTTTTTTTAGAGAGGAATAGAGAGAGAAAAAAATTAACGTAACTTCAAATTTTTAGATTTAATATTCTTTGAACGAGATATTAACGTAAGATAGGCTATTTTACGCACTTCGACAACATAATTTGGGGGTTCTACAATAGCTTAAGTTTGATTATAAAATAATATTGTACACGAAATTGTCTTTATTTAATAAATGATATATACAGGCAGTCCGGATTTCGAAGGCTACCATTGGGATCTCGGAAACTGTAAGAGATACGACTTTGGTTAAATGGGACATGTGGTGCACCTTTGGAATGAAAATATGACGTTTTTATTTGAAATTGAAACATATTTCTCAATTACGGATAGTTTAGAAGTAAATTCAAAATGAAAATATCGACCAAATTCAGTTTTCCGCCATTTTCTGGTAACGTGAGAATTTTTATCAAAACAAAAGCACATCTAAGATGGCCCCCCAAAGGCGCATCACATGTCCCATTTAACCGAAGTCGTACCTCTTATAGTTTTCGAGATCCCTATGGTGCCCTTCGAAATCCGGACATTCTGTGTAGGAAACGTGAATTTTGCATTTGAGGGCGGTTGCTCCCTATATATATATATATATACAATTTAATAAATAAAGAGTTTAGTTTTAAGGTAGTTCTAAGTTGGAAGAACTAACTCCCTACTGTCCTGTCACTGTCGCCGAGATTCTATACAGTGCCCCACACTCTATGTTTAGTGTTGCGGAGATAGCCAATGTTATTATTATGGACGTTTTCTGTACCATGTTGCCAATTTTTTAATGTAATGTAATATTGAAACATTCATAAATTTTCATTGCTATACCAAAATTAGTTAACACTGTACAATTTAAGTTTTATGAGGGTCTGTTATTTACCCAAGGGCTTATTGTATTCACCATTCCCCCGAAATTTGTCTGCAGTTCTAAATAGTTTTAAATACAGGGCCGCGAAAAGATGCGTTGGAACCGGGGTGTAAAAAACATGCTGAAGCTATTTGTACCTGTAATAAGTAATATTTCAATGCAATATTTTAAAATCGCCTGGCATACTAATCTTGATCAAATGCATTAGAGATTAGAATATTATAAATTCAAATTGGAGATTATAAAGAAAGAATAAAGACTTATGAACTATGTAAAATGCAGCATTTCTATCAAACCTAAATATTAGTAAATTATCAAATAAGATATAAGTTAAATAAAAAATCTGTTGTGGCCAGCATAAGACCTCTCGCAATTTTCATATTAAGCTATATAAGTATAGTACATATTTAACATGTCTGGTACACACAAAACACATATCTTCTTTATATGTATTTATATTTTTTAATTCACTCTATGAACAAGTTTCCTTTTGGAGATTATAAAGAAAGAATAAAGACTTATGAAATATGTAAAATATATGCAGTATTTCTATAAAGTCTAATATTAGTAAATTACCAAATAAGAAGATATACATTAAATAAAAAAATAATGCTTAACAATTAAACCAGTTTATTACTTATTTATTTTTTCTTTTCACCTACCTGTTTAGATACACTGAAAGTACACCAGTCATAAATACATTCAATGAAGTACCCAGAATATTTCATCTCTTTTTGGGCATCTATTTTAGTCTTTCTATCTTGTAGACTTACAACAGGTAAATATGGCAACATGGTACTCCATAAGACCCTACACTGAACATTGAGTGTGGGACACTGTATAGTACCGATTGGTAAAGCAGACCAGGGCTTCCTCTTCATAAAGACCTTTTTAAAATGTATGTAAACAACAAAACAATTTTTTATGTTCTGTTTATTTTAATTTAAACTCGTCACATTAGTCGTACGGTAGGTAGTTTTAGTAAAAATTGTAATTATTTAGTCGCTGTCAGGGTAAAGTTAGATTTTAAGTATTTATTGTAAACGAAGCTTTGTATTAATAAATATTATATATTTTGGTAAGTGGGCGGTTGGGTGGTAACATAAAAAAATATAATGCAAAGGTTCGTAAACTGTCTTAAACTGAATAAGAAATCTTGTACCTTTAACAATGGGAACAAGAAATCTTATTTAGGGACCCCAAGATTTTAATTTGTTAAATAGTCTATAAGTATTGTAAACGGAAAACTAAAATGTTTGTTACCAATTGAAATTATTACGGTTATATTATTTGTTATTGTTATTAATTATTTTGCATCTTTATTCTGTAAATAAAAGTTTTATCTTCAGATAAACTATTTACAGAATAAAGATACAAAATAATTAATAACAAATGCATATAACCATGTTAATGGTAATTTTATTTGATAACAAACGTTTTAATTTTATATCTAAACAATGTTTGACACTGTCATAAATTGTTATTAGATTTGTTAACAAATTTAGTAACATTTATGAACTGAATTATAACACAAATGAAACGTAAAAGACATTTGTGTTTAAAAACTGTTCATAATTATTTCTTACCAAGTTTGTTATCAAATTTGATAACAATTTCTTATCGTGCGAAACAGGCTTTAGTTATAAAATTATAATGTTCGTTACCTAATAAAATTACCATTATTTGAGTTGTATTTTTTATTAATCATATTGCATCTTTATTTTGTAATAAATAAACTTTTATTACAAAATAATGCTAAATTTTTAATAAAATTTACAACCAAAATAATGGTAATTTTATTTGGTAATAAACATTTTATTTATATAGCTAAAGACTGTTTGGCACGTTAAAAAATTGAGTAAACTTAGTAAGAAATAATTATAAACATAATTTTTAAACACAAATGTCTTTTACGTTTCGTTTGTGTTATAATTCAGTTCATAAATGTTACTAAATTTGTTAACAAAGTCGAACTTTGTGACAGTGTCGAACATTGTTTAGTTATTTTTATTATTTGTATTATAAACTTACCTTTGACCTGAAAAAATAGAAATAGGGATGTTTAAATATTTGTTTATAAATGTTACTTGTATTTATTGTTAATGTTCAATATTTTATACAATAAAATATAAATTAAAAAAATGTAATTGGTGTATTTCTTATTTATTGCACACATGTAGTTTTTAAAATAGCCACAAGAATGCAGCACCTGTTTGTCCAAAAAATGATGGGATAAAATTGCAAGAAAAGGGTAAGATTCATGTACGCATTACATATATAGTTCTTAAAACAGCCGCCATGCGGCAGCACCTGTCGAAAAGCATTGCGCCTAAAATATAGGCAACCACATGTATTTAAAAAAAACATGCTACTTTGAGGTAGCATCTATGCGCGATTTTTTAGAAAATTTGGTGCATAGATGCTACTTTGAGGTAGCATCTATGTACGATTTTTTAGAAAATTTGGTGCATTTTTTTTTAGAATTGTGGCTTCTTTTTTTAAACGCAGAAAAGAGAAGTAGTCATGCACCATTTTTTCAAAAATTTGGTGCATTGATGCTTCTTTTTTAATTGATTAAAATTCCCAATAGGTATATCAAAGAAGCATCCAGGCACGATTTACTGAGTTTAAATTCCCAGTAGGTATACGCTGTTTCCGACAGGTGCTGCCCCCTGGCGGCTATTTTAAGAACTATATACGTAATATGATCACGACTCTTAAAAACTATATAATTACGTGTGTTTGAGGTATTATAAAAATTAAAACTAAAGATTAGAAAATGTCATTTTTAAATCAATTTTACAGTTTATTAGCAATATATAATTACAAATATATTAAAAATATACATTAACATTTTATTACAATATTTAAATAAACTTTTTTGTTTTATTTATATAGTGACAATTATAAACAGAAATATAACACAACACAAATGAAACGTACATTTGTGTCTAAATTATTTCATACTGTTTGTTACCAAATAAAAGTATCATTATTTTATTACAAAATAAGGATGCAAAATGACTAATAGAAAAATACAACTACAATAATGATAATTTTATTTGGTAACTAACATTTTACAACTAAATCCTGTTTGGCACGTTAAAAATTGTTACTAAATTTGTTAACAAATCTAATAACAATTTATGACAGTGTCAAACATGGTTTAGTTATAAAACTAAAACGTTTGTTACCAAATAAAATTACCATTACTGTGGTTTTAATTAATAACAAATAATACAACCATAATAATTTCATTTGGTAACAAACATTTTAATTTTATAACCAATCCGAAGCTCTATTTATATATTTTTACCAGATATATAACGTATTAAATAGAGTTCCGTTTACAACACTTACAGACTATTTAACAAATTAAATCTTGGAGTCCCTAAATAAGATTTCCTGTTCCCATTGTTAAAGGTACAAGATTTCCTATTTAGTTAAAGACCGTTTGGCAACATTATATATTTTTTTGGTGTTACCACCCAACCGCCCACTTACCAAAATATATAATATTGATTAATACAAAGCTTCGTTTACAATAAATACTTAAAATCTAACCTTTACCCTGACCGCGTCTAAATGCTTAATAATAAATACAATTTTTATTAACACTACCTACTGTACTACTAATGTGACAGGTTTAAATTAAACAGAGCATAAATTAAAAGATTGTTTTTATTGTGTACATACATTTTAAACAGGTTTTTATGAAGAGGAAGCCATGGTCTGCGTCACCAATCGGCACTGCAATCTCGACGACAGTGACAGGGCAGGTAGGGAATTCTTCCAACTTAGAACTACTTTAAAACTATACTCTTTATTTAATAAATTGTATATATAGGGAGCAACCGCCCTCAAATGCTAAACCCACGCTCCCCATATATACCATTTATTAAATAAATACAATTTCGTGTACAATAATATTTTATAATCAAACTTAAGCTATTGTAGAACCCCCCCAAATTAAGTTGGTGAAGTGCGCAAAATAGCCTATCTTACGTTAATATCTCTTTCAAAGAAAACGCAAATCTAAGCCTATCTTACGTTAATATCTCGTTCAAAGAACAGCAAATCTAAAAGTGTGAAGTTACGTTAATTTTTTTCTCTCTCTCAAAAAGCAAAAACAACCCTTGCCTATCTTATATCTAAGCTATCTTAAGTCTACGCAAGCTATCTTATATCTAGACTATGCTAAGCTAAAGCCGAAGTGAGTGAGAGATATACGAGCTAAGAAAAAAAGTGAGAACGCCGGGGTGGTTCTCACATGTAGTTTACGAGGGGGTTAAGCCGACCCCACACGATGCAAAGCATGTACGGTCTACCAACGCGAGCTCCCTAAGGACAAGAAAGACAGTTACATATAATCTTCTCGGCTTGGATGCCGAAGAAGAGCTACTCCCGAAGACATCGCCCGGTCTTATACGCGATACCTATCCCGAACGCGATCAACCCGTGTGCTCAAACAAAGTTAAATCAAACAAAAACTTTACTTTGTCTTTAATTATTCGTTGCCATTAACATTAAATGATGATTACATACGTTGCCTCCGGATGAGGAGAGCACATAGACGCCATAAAAGAGTTTCCTGTGATAGCATTCAGGTTTGTTTAATCTTTTCTCATTCGAGTCTAGCAATCTAGAGCGTAGACCAATACGATGGTCAGCAAGCAAGTTTACAAAAGAATTAAACTGTCCCTAGAAACATTAGCACAAGTGCGAAGCGATCCCCCAGAATAAACAACTGGTTTCACATAGCATGGCTAACCATATCAGTCCACTCAATTATGGAAAATCGCGCACGAACCCTGCCTACCCATCCCACTAACCGTGATGTTAAATAAGGAAACCCGAACCCACATCAAGTTTCGAATCTCTCCCACCTTCCTGACCCTCTCACTGATTCTCTCACCCATTCGCATCATTCATGCCCCGATACATATATTTTTCTTTTCACATTCACTCTCCCTAGGGGCCTTCTGGGCAACCCGCGCAGTACGCGTACCACGGTGGCAAACGTAGACGCACGATTTTATGATGAATCGCCAAGGAATGCACTTCAAATTAATCAATTTATTTTCATTTTTAAAGAAAACGCGTGTTTGCTTAACGGCGCGGTGAGCCAAAGTTTAATTAAGACCTGAAAATACATTTAAAAGAACTTAAAACTAACTTAAAATCTACTATATTAATCTAGTCTTCTTGATGTCCGATTCCTGAAAGATATAAGTTAATCATATGTTCCTAGATATTGATTTTATTGATAAATAGTCGATATTTTAATTTTAAATTGTTTCAATATTATACAGACATTCATGAAAGATATTTCTTTTAATGTAGTACTCAAAATCGAACTTAAGTACATGATAATATTTAGACATATTATAGTCACATTCCTTTGACTATAAGTTCTCATGATTGAACATAAGAACAAAATATTTTATATAAAAAAATAAAGTTTCTTACCAGTTCATTAATCGGTGGTTGTCTACGCCGTAGAAGATTTATCTGGTGCTCAGGTATCATTTAGAAAAGCTGCTTTAGAAGATCTGCAGTGTTGAAATCCGAAGCTACATCCAAATTCTGAGACCAACCAAAGGTCCACCTATTAAATAATAATAATTATTAGTTTGTGGTATCCATTAAACCATTTCAAAAACTGTTGGATAATATTTCATATGGTAAACGCGGCTTCATTACACAAGACACTTGATTTATACAATGAATACACGTATACCATGCGATATTTTATCCAACAGTTTTTAAATGTTTTTAAATATATATGAAATTTGCTTTAATTCGATATTTCGGAAGCAGAGAAGGCCACCCAAACAAGACATGTCAATTTAAGGGCATGAGCACAGTATATACTGTGTTTAAGTGTGTGGGCCGTGACCCCATCCGGCTGAAACCAGACATTCTACAAGCCAAGTTCTTCAAGTGTGGCAAAAAATTCTGGAGCAGGCTCACGCACTGTTCGATTTCCCTACGTAACTAAGTAACATGCAATTGTGCTAATATCAAATTTGATTGTGAATGTACTTTAGGCAGTTCTGAATATATTTAACAATATTAGGAATTATTCTAGTTTTAGGCTTTTCTGTATGATTTTAAGACAGTTTAGAAGTACACGAAATAGTTTCACATATTTAGAATGAGTTTGTACCATTTTTTATGACATATGCATAATTTAATTAGATATTTTTAACCATATTCCAGAATTATTCGCCTATTTTACCTTGTATTTAGAATTTCAAGACACATTTTGTAAATTTCGACCCGGATTATATACTTTTTAACCGTATCACATACTAATATTTGGTATTGCACTAGAAAACCGTTCAAATTTTATATTTCTAAATACTTATATAACCGGCAGACTACCAGAAGATAATTAACGATTAAATTTACATATTTTCAAACGATTTAAACTTACCAAATGCATATTTCATGACAAAATATTAACACTATTTTGTCTTCAAGAATATTTAAAATAGTTAATTTTCACCTAAAACTATTTTCATTTCTACACCTAGGCAATCAAAAAGTTTTGTTAACAAGAAATTTCGTACGTTCGAACTATTTTCACATACGGAACATATATTTTATAGTACAAAATTAATAATTATACTCTGTTCCACTTTAAAATCGTTTAAAATGCTCTATTTTCAGCTAAAACTATCACAAGACATTTCTCATCCTCAGAATCTCCATATTTTCTATAGTATCGCTATCTGTGTCAATATGCTTGAACTATGAAATATATACTCTATTCAATTTACTATCGGCAGAACGCTTATGGAAATTTAACATTGTTTCGTAATTTTCTCGGAACGCACTATATATGCAACTTGCATGATGAGATATTTCGTAACATTTCGCTGAACTACATGATTTTTAACAATTTTTTACTGACAATCAAATATTTTCATTAAAAAATCTGGTGTGGCCAACACAATACCTCTGGCCATTAATCGCCCGAGTCACAAAAAAGATTAAGCTAATCATTATTTTCGGATTGCGAATTTTACTCTAATTTGGCAGTTTATTTCTTAAAATATAGTCTAATCTAATCAAAGTAACTGCCTTAATACAATGGTATTATATTATTTCCTAAACATGCATACGCTTTTTACGGAAAAAATATAAACTGATAATTTAATAGTATTTCCTTTCTAAACCTCGAAATGTATAATGTAGAGCTGAAATTAATTAAAATTATGAACTATACTAACTACGTAATGTGCTCAAAACTCAAATTTTAAATGCAACCTGTGGCAACACTGATAAAATGGTGGGTTAACGATTTTATTTCAAAACATTTAAATTTAAAATAATGCAAATGTTTTTTTAATATTATTACAAATTTATATGCTTTATGTAAATAGTATTTTTTTAATATATAAAACATTTCCTTAATTTATTATGATATATAACCTCAAATAAAATGTTCCTTTCCTAAAACTATTTTTATACACGTAGCAAAGTCATTCCATTAGAATTCCTAAAAAAAAATATTTAAATTAATAATTTATAAGTAACATATCAATGATAAGTTACACTATTATTTGAATAAACGAGAAAGTGTAATTTTGTGAAAGTTTTCTTTTTTTTGCTTTCTCTAAATATTATTATAACACATAATAATAAGGTATTTTTTGTACAGTCTTAATTATCAAGTAACAATATGTTTTCACGCAATATAAGAAAATTTATAAAATACGGAATAATTGGTGCAGCATGTACAGGAACTGCATTAAGTTTACATTCAAATTGCTACGATATCAATTCCATTGGAATTGTTCGTCTTGGAAGAGCAGCTATCACAGTATTTGATGTCAGTTTACATTACCAGGTAAATTTATACAGTAAAAAATTAGATAAATCAACAGTAGAATATAAAGAGACAAAATCAAAATGCCATAAAGAAGCAGCACAGAAGTTACTTAAACTTTGTTGCACCAACAAAGGTGTTTATATAAAAGTTGGACAACACATAGCCGCTTTAGAGTATTTATTACCGAATGAATACGTCGAAACAATGAAAATTCTTCATAGTCATGCTCCCGAAACCGACATCAAAGATGTCAGGAAGGTAATCCGCGAAGAACTTGGTCGAAATCCCGATGAAATCTTCCAGAGTATAGATCCGATACCGTTGGGTGCCGCATCTTTAGCTCAAGTCTACAAAGCTACTTTACCGGACGGTAAAATTGTTGCCGTTAAAGTACAACATCCGTATGTCAAAGGAAATTCACTTGTTGATATGCGAACAATGGAAATACTCGTTAAAATTGTTGAAAAATTTTTCCCAGACTTTAAATTTCAATGGTTGGTTGATGAAACAAAAAAGAACATTCCAAGAGAACTAGATTTTCGGCAAGAGGGTCACAATGCGGAAAGATTACTCAAAACTTTTGGGAGTAAATATAAATGGTTAAAAGTGCCGGAAATTATATGGGATTTATCAACTTCCAGAGTACTGACTATGGAATATTTAGATGGCTGTCAAGTAAATGACGCAAAATATATCCATCAACAAGGATTGGACCCGTTTGAAGTTTCCGATAAATTAGGCCTACTATATTCTGATATGATTTTCATTGATGGTTTTGTGCATAGCGACCCGCATCCAGGAAATATTTTAGTCCGTAAAAACAAATTTGGAAAATGTGATATCGTCATGTTAGACCACGGATTATACGCAGAATTAACTCCTCAATTTCGAAAAGAATACGCAACATTATGGCTAAGTATTCTTAATATAGATAGAAAAGTTATGCGAATACAATGTACTAAACTAGGAATCAAACCCGAAATGTATGGATTGTTTACTTGTATGGTAACTGGCAGATCGTGGAATTCAGTTTTAGGAGGTATTGATAAAGTTACCGTAAGCAAAGGAGAAAAAGATGTAATGAGGAAAGAATTGCCAAATGCGCTTCCAGCTATTTCTGGAATATTAGATTCCGTTGATAGGCAAATGTTATTAGTGCTCAAAACAAATGATTTACTCAGAGGGATTGAATATGCGCTTGGTACTTCAAATAGAATGTCATCGTTTAAAGTTATGTCTGAGCGATGTATACGAACTGTATATACTAATCGAAAACTAAATGCAAATAGTAGATTACAAAGATTTGGTATAAATATTGCGCAATATTGGGCGCTATTTAAATTAACATTATATTATATGATTTTGAACTTACGTGTAATTCTCCCCTTGAAACTATTGTCCTAGGTCAAGGTTAACTCCTATATTTATTTATATATTTGATGGACTGAAAACAAACCAAACATAAATAATGTAATCAATTGTTAAATAAACTTGTTTTACATAAACATTGTTGTTATTCATAAAATTAATATCAACATCAATCCTAACAAAATATTTTAAAATAAATATTACATTAAAAAGAATCACTCTATACATACAACGATTTATAGCTCATTGGAACTATTCTATTATTATTTACCTGCGGTATATATGAGTGTGCAACTATACATGCGCGCAGTATACAAGTAGGTATGTAAAAATATGCAAATACACCACAAACAGCACATTGACGACTGAGATGAGTATATACACGATATAGTCAGAAAAATTGCCGGGTCCAGCAATTAAATCATAAATATGACAAAGCGGCATATCGCACACTGTTTAGATGCCAATGCAACATTATTTGCGCCGCTCTGTTCATGCATTGAATGGTTCCTCCACCTGTCTATCTGCTCTGTTCCTTAACATAAATTTTTGCACGATCGGGTTATTTTTATATTTACCGATAGTGTTTCCAAGACAGTAGGTCTTATTTACAAATTACTGAACGGTAAGTGATGTACTTCACTTACTGTTCAGGAGGCGAGACGGTAGTAGCTATTAACATACGTAGGAATGTTATGTATATCATAACTGCCGGGTTGAAATCCGAGCTCGTAGAGCGAGGATTTTAAGACAACTAAGGCTTGTTATGATTCACAACATCCGTGGTTTGTTCAATAGTTTATCGGTTTCAGAAAATGAAGACAATATTAATAAATATTATTTTTTGAAATTCTGTCGTTAATGATACTTTCAGAATGCTATGGTTAACAGAACAATTTTTTTGACATATGTCAATATGACAAATATTCAAATTATGTGCTTTATTCCTCATGTTTATTATTTTAGAATAAAGTAAACCATATTTAGAACGATACACTAACGTTATCTGTATGTATTAATGAAGAGCATTACACTTTCATTTTATTTTCATTTTGTAGACCGTTGTTGACAAGTCAGTATGGTAATATTACCATACAGATACAGTTATTACTTAGTTACCAGCCTACTTTTGTACATGTAAACAATGGATTAATATCCTGAAACCGGTAAATAAATAAAAACAAAAATCATAGCTTACTTAAAAAATGACAAATAATTTTTTTTAATATATCAAAATAATTTACAAATCTTTTCTTTTAAATTTTGTGCATCGATCGCGTAAAAAATAGTATAAGCATCACGATCGTTAAGGAATTACCGATCTCAGACAAAATTGGGGACTGAGCGTTCGGTAAACTGTCCTTACCGTTCTTAATATATACTTAATATACAATTTTGTTTGAAATAAGTTCTTATGGGAATGAAATCTGCCCTTCCAAAAATTATTTCAAACAAAATAGCGTAAGATTATTTTATTATACCGAGCAGTAAGAGGAACCATTCAATGCATGAATAGATGAACAGAGTGCCGCAAATAATGGCCGTCGGCATTCAATATTATAAAGCAAACAGTGAACGATATGCCGCTTTGTCATAATTATATTTATAGTTTTATTGCTGGACCCGATAGTCAATTTTTCAGACTATGACTAGATCTAGGGAGGGACTGGACTTAGTGCAAGTGCGAGGAGATCTAAGTAGCCGATGGAGAAGAGACCGACACCAAAGAAGAAACAATTACGATCGAAAAATTTCAAAACTCTCGATAATATTTCCAGAACTGAATTTTTGATTTCTTCAAGATCACTTAACGAATAAGACAATAAAAAATAATATCACGTATTATTATTACCCATAAATCTGGGTGTGCCTATTTGCTTTTATTCGCAAATTTTACTTTTGTGCGGCACATATCGCGCAACTTTTAATATATATTGCTTGAATCTTCCCCAAAATGTTTCGTAATTTTGAAAAAATTATAGAGATATTTTCTTCTTCTTCTTCGGCGGCATAGTATTCTTCTTAGTTCATGTTGTATTTGAGGAGAGTACTAGCGTCGCTGGGTCGTCTAGAAAGCGTCCCGACCGTCGGAGTCCGTCTAGGAGGTGGCGGGGGCGGTCCAGGAAGTGGATTTAAATTCAAGGGCGGCAAATTCGGATGCTCGATTCTTGTAGGAGGCGACACTCTAGGTCTCGGGCGTCGTAAAGTACTGATACATCGCATATCTTGTTGTTGTTGTAGCCATGCTGGTATAGGAGAAGTCAATAGAGCTGGTTCTTCGTATTCATAATTACCGCATGTGGCTGTTGTACGATACCACGGACCATCTACGGTTTCGTAGTGATGGTGTTCTTCATCATCAACACTCACAAAATGTTGAGTGCCTCCTCTAGGAGTTAACGCAGCCCAGCAAACAGCTCTTGCATCCGTGTTTGTCTCGCCGTTCGGAATTGCAGAAGCAGCAGCTACCGCTGCAGCTGCTTTACTGCGATGTTGATGTTCTTTTGATCCGTGTTGTCTGTAAGCAAACGCAGAACTATTATACATTGTAGTATAGTTAATAATTGTTAAACTTACTCTCTACATCGAAGCAGAAATAAAGCCAGCAGAGCACCAAGGACTAAAACACCAACTGAAGCAGCGACGAGTACAAGAGGCCAAGTGTCATCCACGCTGGCTATATCCTGGCGCGATAATTCCACGTAGTCTCCTTTTGGAGGCTCCCATTCACTGCCGGCGCAAAATTGACCCCCGCAGGGAAACGAAGTCGCGTTGTCTCGCAGTCTATGTTGAAGAAATGATGGGGCGGGTGGTGGAGGCATAAAAAGGATTGTATCGGGTGGTGGGCCAATATCCCAACATTCTCCCAAACATGACATTATTGCTGTTTTGTTGTTATTTGTTGCACAATTATTAAATGATTACTTATCACATTATTTATAAAGGAGTGTGTGATGTGTGAGTATTCAGCGCAGCACTTGTCGCGATGTTGGATTTGATAGTGGGAGGGTGTGTTGTGTATTGATCGCCTCTTTCGCTTCGCAGATGGGATAAGGGGTGCCACAAGGGGCACATAATCGAACTGCGCGACGGTCAACATTCACATAAGGTGGGGTAGAAGCGTAAAAAGCACGCGCAGTGGATTTACAATCTCTGTTGCTTACCTGCACGTCAACAGGTATTCCTTCTTCCATAAATGTCACCACTATATTATTGTTCACTTGTTTTTATACACGTTAAATGACTCATGTCAAAATTGATAACATATATTAATAGAATAGACGGATGTGTAATGTAAATAAATTTTCAAGTGCAGTTATCAATTGCTTTATAATAGGATCCATCTGGTGTAAGATGATGAGGTGGACTACAGCCCCCCAATGACTGGACGTTCTCTTTTGCGGATAAGCGGCCTTTTGGCTGTCTACATCGCGTACCTCATCCTCGGAAGTTCTGTGTTCTCCGCAATTGAAGGACCGTTGGAAGTATCAAGAGTACAAGAGCTAAGAACCTACCGGCACTACTTTCTCAATAAACATAAATGTATTTCCGGTTAGTATAATTTATGAATGAACTGTTCCAAATTGTAGGTCATAAATAGGGGCCATTATATTTACAAACAAACAATACAAGGGGAACAAAGGCAACAGGTGACGTATGATATTTCGATCCAATAACAGAAGCGCGCGCATTTATTTACCAGATCTTTGCTCTGTCCGTTCCGTTGGACTGTTTACATTTCTGAATAATAACCCGAAAAAGATAGACGATAGACATCACATGCCATGATCACTCTACACACACACAAAAAAACATGCATTATTTTTAAATTCTTAAAATACTTCGCCAAATATTTGTATTAAAACTTACTTTGAACTTTCGCTTTGTTTATTTACATAAACACAAACCCCCCAATAAACATGGATAAAAATTAACTTGTCTTCTTATCTTAATGAACTAAATTCGCTTTCCTTGTTACCATGCGTAGGGTTGAAAGGCACGCATATCATTCCTCAGGTCATCTTATCGAAAATAATTGACATCGTAACGATGACCTGGACTGTGATAACCAAAATACACAACCGTATATACATCAGGGACACTGTCACTGATATCAGTGATAAACATAAGCGGGAACGAGGGAGTTGTCTGGTAATTTAAACCACCGGCTTCGTAGAGAAGATCTCAGTGCCACCATGCCGCTGGTCCGGGCAGCATCTTCAACTGCTCAAGTCGACTATCCAGAACATCTTTGCCAAGTGATTTTATGACAAAGGACTTTTCCGTTTGCGGAATTTGTGCAATAGGTTGCAGAAGTGTTCAGTTTCGTAAACAGTAGTTTGATAAACTATATAGATAATATTTAAATATTCACCGGAAATTAAAAATACAATTACCTGAATATTAAAACCGTTATCAGTAATTTATAAGATTTTAATTTAAATTGACGTCAATTGATATTATTAGATAGTAGTATACGTGAGATAATAAAACAATTATAAGACTGATCTTTTAAGTTATTATTTAACGTACTATTGAAAGTACCTGAAATGTCGAAAGGAGTTACACATTATGGCACAATTACAACGGATCCGGAATCGTTGACTGGCAGTTATAAGGCACCGGAAGAAGTTCTCGGTATTTGCCGCGGCTCTCCCTGGCTAGTTTCTTTCTACTTCGTTTTGTACCTAAGTTTTTTACTCTTTGGCGCACTGGTCTTCTCTACAGTTGAAGCACCTGGGGAAATGCAAGTTCGTAATCGAATGAACGAACTTCGGCATGCATTTTTAACCCAATATCCGTGCGTTCAAGGTAACACATCATCACATCTTAATAAAATTCATTCGATTATGTCATACGAGTAGATAAGTTTATGATTGTTTGTTTATATTCGTAGATTCGCAACTGGAAGAATTGATCAGAGAAATTGTTCGGGCTAGTAATCTAGGAGTTTCGGCAGAGAAAAATGCTACTGGCGAACCAAATTGGAGCTTCGGGCAGTCGTTTTTCTTTGCGAGCACCGTTGTCACCACAATCGGTAAAGACAAGTAAATATAATATCTCACTGCCATTATATGTTTGAAAGTTATTTTCCAACAATAACTGCGATTTTTCTTTTATTATTTGTTTAAATACCCTTCGCCGAATGGGGTATTTTAATAAAACATTTTTTTTCTGAAAGTTTTACCTATTTTTATTATAAATCTAAAATTTTGAGTTCTAATCTTAATTAATTTGAGCGATATAAATTAATTATTAATTGAAAAATTTAATTTTATCGGTTGTGACCTAGGAGGAGCTGATGAAATATACAGGATGCTGGAACTTGGGATTTTAACATTTAAAACCATACTTTTGTAATTTTCTGCTTCCCTAATTATTTTACGAAAAAAAAAGCTTCAAATAAAAATTATAGAGATTAAAATTCTGCATCTTAATCAATAAGTAAAATTAAATTTGCATGTTTTATAACAGCAAAAATTAGGTATGAAAATGTCGAAAATCACCTCAAAAATAGCGATAGCCATGGAATTAAAACAAAAAATTGACAAATGTTGGCGATTTATCTGTCAATCTAGGTTATTTCAATTTTTATTATTTGTAATTTCTGTTAAAGTGAAAAATTATTTATTTAAATTAATATATAATTGTTAACTCGAACAGATATTACAAATAATACCTAATAAAAATATATTAACTTGATTTGACATGTAAAACGTCAAACATTAGTTAATTTATCTCTTTCAATTCCATGGCTACCGCTATTTTTGAGGTGATTTTCGACATTTTCATATCTAATTTTTGCCGTTAAAAAATGTACGAAAGCAGGAACTTATGAAAATATGATTTTACATGTTAAAAGTCTTATGTTCCGGTATCGCGGTCAACACCCTGTATAATAGAAAAGTTGTGAAGAAACAAAATGTAATAAAACTAATATTAACAAGACATTTGACATCGCGTCAACTGCTTCCTCCTAACTGGACAGTTGATATACAAAGTTTGTTAAAAATGTCATCAGTCACTCGTACGTCACAAACCACGTGATTCCTTTTTAGCTTCAAAATCTAATTCACGCTAGACAAATATTGATTTTTTATTCAGTTATTGTTCAGCATAAACATTTTTTATGGGCTCTCGTGGCCGCGTGCCTGAGTGTCAGGTCGCGAATCTGGGGAACCGGGTTCGATCCCGACCGACGCCAAATATTTCCAATTTTAAATGGCACAAAATTGACCCCTGTGGTGCACTCTCCACGCCAGCAATGAGTGCCCGTGAGGTGACGCCTGGTAAGCGCCCGCACGGTGCAAATATTTCATCATTACCGCATCTGCGTACAAAGCAGATTGGCACACCCAGCAATGGGTAATAAGCCGTGATGATATATTTATTTATTTTTTATTTATAAACATTTTTTTACCTTAAATTTTATATAATTAGACTACCCCATTAGTGAAATTATTTTACTACTTGTATGTTTATCTTCATAACACTTTATTTATAAAATTAGTTCTAAAAGTGCTGGTAGGGCCCCACAAGGTTGCCAAGTATACTTATGTTCCTTAAGGTGTTGCCAAATCAATTTAAAAGTAAAATTAATAAATAAAATTGTAAAAGTAGTTATTATTAATGAATGTCATTTTGTTTTATTTTCTGACACACTTAAATTTTAAAATAGAGCGATTAGTGCTGCCATCTACGATAGAAAGATTTCTTGGCGCGCTAAATTTGAGGAAACCATCAGTTTATGTTGAACGTTCTATTTAATTTAAAAATTGTTTAATTTGTCAATTTTACAATTTTATTTAATTTTACGCTTAAATTGATTTGGCAACACAGGCAAGGTGCACAGTTGGCACTCTTGTGGGGCCCTACAAGCACTTGTCAGTCACGTGTCTGCCCGCGCCTCATTCATTTATTTAATAATTAAATTATTTTTTCTTGTTCGTAGGATACGGTCATGTAACTCCTTTAAGTCGCGGAGGCAAAGTATTCTGCATATTATATGCAGCAGTCGGAATCCCTCTGACTTTAGTTTTATTAACAGCACTGGTAGATCGACTCCTCGGTCCAACTTCTTTGCTGTTAAGCTGGATGAACAGTCGTTTAAGTCACATCTACCAACCATTTACTGTCCGCATCTTTCACCTATGTTTAATCGTCTCTGTTCTGGGTGGATTATTCCTTCTAATTCCTGCAGCTATTTTTGCGTCCATCGAACCAGAATGGAATTATTTGGATGCCTTTTATTACTGCTTTATATCACTTACAACGATTGGATTGGGGGACTACATACCTGGTGACTCTCCCAATCAGCACTATAGGCCTTTATATAAAGTCCTCACAACTATTTATCTGTTTATGGGGATCACTTTTATGATGTTGACGTTGACAGTGTTTTACGACATTCCGCAACTGAATATAGGAGTGATTTTATCGTCAGATTCCTTGAATGAAGAAAAAGTTAAGTTAACATGCTCAACAGATGAATGTAAATATGGTGGTTTTACAACGAGACATGTAAGAGTTCGTTCGAGAAGAGATGATGATAGTCCTAGTCCTAGAAGTAGTCCAACAGAACAACCACCTCCTTTATCGCTGTCCCGCGCTTCTCAAACTGTTCAAGAAACTGGATCTCAGACAATTACCACCGACGTAACCCGCGGTTCTCAAACAGGATCAACCCGCGGTTCCCAAACAGGATCAATTCGCGGTTCCCAAACAGGATCAACTCGTGTTCCTGTTCCCATGGCAGGGTCCATAGACAAAGCAGGGTCAGTGTCCCGAAGATCTACGACAGCACCCGAAATTTCTCCCGATTCGCCTTTTACGCAAGAAGAAACGGCTAGAAGTGCGACAGGTTTAACAAGACCTAGTCAATCGTCTCAGACACAGTCTCAAACCTATGCTAACTTGTCAAGAGGATCGAATTTATCTCATTCGCCAACGGAATACATGACAGAAGAGACGGAGGAGACAGACGAAGAAGAAGGCGGGGAGGAGGAAGAAGAAGAAGACGAAGAAGAGAAGAAAAAGTGAAGACATGAAGGAACCAGATGGCATTTAAATCGAGGCACTCTAAAAGCACGCAATGTACCTTCTGAATGTATTTTTGGAGTATTTACAAAGCACTGTAGATGGTATCTTCACGGGAAACTTTCCAATTGTAGATCTCGAATATATGAAGTTTCAAGTGAATGTACCATATTATTTATGTACATGTACGTTTTATGATATATAGAGTGATTATTTTATTAATCCCTATTAATGTAAGACAAGAAACGAAGCTAATCTAATAAAGAGGTGCGCTTCGCACATCGCACGAAAAACTGTCTATTTTTTACCTCCCGCTACCCTTGGTAGGGATCGTGCTAAAAGTCGTATATCGAGATTTTGGTAAATGACCACGTTTTAAGGTCCTTAAAATCCAATTTTAATATTTTAACAATGATGTATGTGTGTGGATCCTCCGCTCTAACTCAAATACTATCATTCAGAAAATTTTGAAACCTTGTATTTATTCCTTACATAGCGCGAGCAAACATGTTACTGAAGCGACCTTGAAATGCTTTTTAATGTGTGGGCGTGTCACTTTGACAAGACCAATGTTTTGACATATTTTGATTCTGAACTGCTAAAATATTATTATTTTACGAGTTTCAGACAATAAAATACATGAAATTAAAAATTATAACTTCTTAACAGTACAAAATTAAAATAAGTCAAAACATTGGTCTTGTCAAAGTGACACGTGCACACATATCAGCTGATTCCAAGCACTTCAAGTTTGCTCGAGTCTCGTGTCTGCTCGCGCCCTATAAGAATAGGGCGGAAAAATGTCACGTTGACAATACCACTGTTTTGACTTTGAACTGTTTTAATTTTATTATTTTACAATTTTTAGGCAGTAAAACATACGAAATTAAAAATAATATTTTAGCAGTTAAAAATCAAAATAGATCAAAACATTGGTCTTGTCAAGACATTGTTCTTGTCAAAATGACATGCGCATACATATCAGCTGATTCCAAGCACGTCAAGGTCACTAGAGTAACGTGTCTGCTCGCGCCCTATATGGAAAGAAGCCAATAGATTCCTTGAAGCTGAAATAGTTTTTTTTTACGAAAAATATCTTTCAGGATTTATGTTATAAAAATTAAAGATTTTTAAATTTCCTACAGGTTTGCATTCATACTTTTTCTATATATTTTATGGAAAAAAATATCTATAATTTAAATCCCGGAGCCTACGCTTTAAACACAACTTCTTACAAAGTTCAGCTAGCTCTCAAATGTATGTAACTGGCAGATAAATGTCACTGCCAAAAAACTAATCATTTCAAATTAATAATAATGTTTTAAAAATAATATTGAACAGTAGTTATAGTCTGTACGATATTTGTTGAGCCAAAATTCCTAAAAGACCGCTACGTAACTTTGTCGGAATGGGAGCAGTTAGGCGCTGATGTTCGATCTACTTTTCCCCCCTTCAATCTTCGTCGAAACGTCAGATTTCTAACATTTTCATTTCTAACCTAAATGTAACTGTCATACGCATGCCTGCGCAAACTTGATTCAAAGTGCGCAAGCGTACCATTCAGTATGAAATGTTTTTCATAAAATGTCTACACTTTTATCTTCAAAAAATGAATGTGTGCCCTCTTAACCGCATTCCGAGTTGGAAAGACATTGGGGATTTTCCACCTAAATTTGTTTCGGGGTTTTATTATTTAGTTTCTTATTTTGCCTGGTTTGGAATTGGTTTAGATTGCAAATATTTTCACAAAAAATGTACGTTTCAAGGAACGCCGCCGCCGCTAATATCAAAAGACCGTTGCATACCGCGAATAGAACGTAATCAGCTTTCCCCTTTCTGGAAATTCTGGATAAAATACGGACTATAATTAGAAACTTAATAGTTTCCAGCAAAAGTAAATACGTAGGTATGTATTTAAATGAATAAAAATGAAATGGCGGAAGGTATTGTGTTGGTCACATCAGATTTTTTTGTCATTCCAGCGATTTTATTTTAGAAACATGACATGGCACTCTCACAACTACAACAAATCTGTATTTTTGTTTATGAATGCGACATAACAATATGTTCGCTGTGTATTTACATCAGGTTGTCAATATTTTGTCTGGCGCGTTGCGGGAGATTCTCCGCTTCGCTTAGTTAAATAATCAAGTGTATAGATATATAAACTATTCGCTTGTGCCCACTTTATCATACAACTCTTATTTAATAATCAATCAAACTTACTTCTTAACACCAGGCCTAAAACTAAAACTCTATTATTTATACGGACCAAATTGTGAGCCACTTAAAGACGATAATTCTTCAAAAGAAATCAGAGATCATAACATAAAACTTTAATTTTTTGTCGAAATTTCATTTTGAAAATCTTGGAAACGTTCTCAATCTTCAGTACGTATTTCTGAGATTATTATTTATTTTTGCACTAAATAAATACGGAAGAATTTGAATTGTATCAAATATATTTTTGACACAAAAAAATTAATCGTTATTCCTTAAGACTATTTTCTTATTTTATATTATAACTAGTATTTAAAAAAATGTAAATAATGAAAATATTATTTACAATAGAATACAAACAGAAATATATTCTATATTTTTTGCACTATAGGAGGGGCCTAGAAGAAAATAAAAAGTATTGCTGATAAATGAAATTTATTTTTGATTAATGAAAGAACATAATTTCAAATCATCTTGAAGGTGATTCTCTAAGCACTGATGCAACCGATTTCTGAAGCTTCTCTCTACACGTTCCAATAGTCGGGCTATTTCCTGCCGAAAAAAATTCTTCAGCTGAAGCCGGTGTTTGTAAACTTCTGCCTTAAAATATAAAAAAATCACATGGCGTTAGAGTTGTGACATTCCGTGGAAGGCGCGGAGCGTTCACCCGATCTCTCGCCGTATGATTTTTTTATTGGGATATCTCAAGGCAGAGATTTACAAACACAATAGTAGTTGTCAGAGCGCCGAGGACCCCGAAGATACACGATGTCTTCCGAGTGGAAAATTACTTATTTTTTATGATTTTTTTTAATCCTGACAAAAACAATACCTAACGCACAAAAGTCCTTATAATTGTTTTTTAAACTTATAACTACCCGGGTTTTGCGGACGCTTGGAACCAACGACTAAATATAACTAGACAAAACATTCCCTATCCCTGCTCACTGAATGTTTTGATTTCGGCTGGCTAGACAGAGAAATTAGAGATAGAGATATATCTTGTCTAGTTCGAGTATTTCTCACTAGAGGCCACGTAGAATGTCAGTGTATAGTCTAGTGTTTAGTTAGAACGTTGCTCACTAGAGGCCACGTTGAAGCATGTGTATTTTGTCTTTGTTTTGTAGTTGTAATGATTTTGTGAGTGACACGCTGATTTTTCTTTAATATTAATCCTTATAAATTATTTAATGTTAACCAAGAAATTTTAACTCAGAATACTTGCGCCTCTAGGGGCCTATTCTGTAACTCAGTAGTTAATTTTTAACCATTAGTTAAATTTTTTAACCAATCAAGTATGTTGACATATAACAAAAAGAGGGATTTTTAGTTGTCAAATCAATATCTATTGGATAAAAATTTTAACCAGTGGATAAAAATTAACCACCGAGTTACAGAATAGGGCCCCTAGTGAGTTACTTGGACTAGACAAAATATATCTCTATCTCTAGTTTCTCTGCCTGGGCAGCCGAAATCAAAACAAAGAATTTTGTCTAGTCATATTTGGTCGTTGCTTGGAAAATACGCTATGTTGCTTCGGGGTCCTCGGCGCTCAGACGACTAGACTCTTGTCTTAACACACCGTCATACAACCATGTTTCAGCTGAAGAATCTTATTGAGCAGGAAATAGCCCGAATGTTGGAATGTGGAGAGAGGACCTTCAGAAATCCGTTGCATCCTGTAAACTGTATGATTTAAAACCTGAAATTATGTTCTTGTTTTATCCAAAAATGAATTTTGTTTATCAGCAATACTTTTTATTTTATTTGCCTTCAAAAAAAAAAGTTTTCTAGGCCCTAACCTGTATAGATATTATATTGGTGCAATTTAGTGTTCAACAATACATATTTCGTTTCGGATAAGAATGGATCGCAAAAAGTAGCCAGTTGTTAAACAAAATCGATATTATATTCGTAATTTTGTTTAGGTAGTGTAAATTGTAACATGAACACAGTTTGGTTTAACGGATTTAGATGTAAAACAGGTGCTATCTATTCCATTCTTAAATAAAACGAAGTATATGGAGATTTTAATAAAATAAAGTAAATTAGACTTCCCCAAATGAAAATAATAAAGTTATATGATCATTTATTTATATGTGATTTCGTTTTGAAAACTATTTACCCTCAATGGCTCACGAATAAAAAATCTGTAACGATTTTACAAAAAATAAGTTAATCTCGACTGCTACCTGTATAAAATTTGTTTTAGAATTTCACTGGATAAAATAAGGTGCGCAAAACTAGTGTCTTAATCATACATAATGAATGAATAATATGTATATGAGAAATGAAGTGTAATAAACACATCCACCACGTCGACACAGTCACATCACACTTATAAATTACAGGGGCGGTACACCAACACCAGATCGACACAAGTTAGGCGGATGGGATGTCTTGTGTGTGTGCTGCTAGGCAGTGTCTCACTTCTTGGTCTTCTTGGCGCGCCGGGAGGTGGATGCCGACGCAGCCGGCGTGGAAGGCGCGGGTGTGCTCTGAGAGGATGCCCGCGTTGCCTTTACTCCTATTTTTGGAGCTGCCGATGCAGATTTACCATTCCCTGTAGGCGTGTTGCGTCCAGCTAAGAATATAAGAGGCCTATAGCTCATTGCCACATGCACGTGATTCTGTATTTATAAGATAAGCGGGCATTGCTTGTTTACGAAAACGCTCTACTCTATCAGATATATATTATCAATTTGGAAGAAAACGTTTGTTGATTCTATCATCTTGTTTTCCAGATATTTATAGAAATTTATTGTATTAGATACAAATATAAATCTTCGTTCTTCTAAATTATAAATCTTCTTAATGGTAAAATTCCGAAATTATTCATCAATTTGGAATACAAATTTTCTTCAATATATTAATCTGTATTGTATTACTATTATTATCACGGAGTTGTTAAGTTGCCCAGGCTCATATATTTCGGTCGGTTTACATTTTCAACAAACATTATTATTATTAAAAACCTACGCAAATGGTGAGAAATTTTTACAAATTTCTTTCGACTACTTTATAGCTATTAACATACCTAGGAATGTTATGTATATCATAACTACCGAAGATGTCGGTTTGAAATCCGAGCTCGTAGAGCGAGGATTTTAAGACATCTAAGGCTTGTTATGATTAATAACATCCGTGGTTTGTTCACTAGTTTATCGATTTCAGAAAATGAAGGCTATATTAATAATTATTTTTTGAAATTCTTATGTTAATGCTACTTTTAGAATGCTATGATTAAGAGAACAATTTTTTTGACATATGTCAATATGACAAATATTCCAATTATTTGCTTTATTCCTCATGTTTATTATTTTAGAATAAAGTATACCGTATTTAGAACGATACACCAACGTTATCTGTATATATTAATGAAGAGCATTATACATTCATTTAATTTTATTTTTATTTTGTATACCGTTGTTGACAAGTCAGTATGGTAATAATATTACCATACAGATACAGTTATTACTTAGTTACCAGCCTACTTTTGTACATGTAAACAATGGAATAATATCCTGAAACCGGTAAAAATATATACAGGTATCCCAGAACGAGCTTACGCTATCGTTCTTTTAAAAACTACTCGATATTATTTTACGAAATTTGGTATATACGGGTTTTCCGACATGCTTGTTTCAACCAAAGTATTCTCAAAGCAGAAGCACTTCCGGTATAAACGGAAGTAGACCCTAACTTTCTTATTTTAAATGGAATGCTAAATTTTTACCTTCCGCCACCTTTAGGTAAGGAAGGCATTGTCTTTGGTCAAAAAATTCGGTGGTGAGTTTTTAATGAATAAGCACGTTTTAAGGTCCCTAGAATACGATTTTACTATTTTTACGATGTCTGTCTGTCTGTCTGTCTGTCTGTCTGTCTGTGTGTGTGTGTGTGTGTGTGTGTGTGTGTGTGTGTGTGTGTAACAAAATTTTCGTCTACGATAACTCTAATACTACAATTAAAAAAATTATAATTCTTTCGTATTCCTCTTCGTTGCATCCATATGAAGAGGGGATTTGATTTTGGTTATAATTGGTCAACCGGAAGTACCCTCATTTGAACAGTTTTTTTTGAAAAACGATGTTAAATATCATTTTTTCACATTTAATGTTATTATAAATATTAAAGAACATTGTATTCTCTATACGATTTGACTGCATTTTATACTTCATATTAAATGGATATAGAGTTATAAAATTATAAAGAAATTAAACTTCATAAATTAGCTAGCTATGCTAGAAACAGCTACTATATTAAGAAAATTTTGGTTGAAAGATGTCAGTGTCAATTGACATATTCGTACGGTCTGTTCCATTTAAGCCATTCAGTAGATGGCACTGGCAACAGCGCAAATCTGAAGTAGCCGAAATTACATTGGGTAAACTTGTCTCTAATTTCAGCCAATCAAAGAGATCAAAACTATTCCCTATGCTCCGCAATACTGAATGGCTTAAATGGAACAAGGTATAGTTGTTATAATTTTACTCGAAATATAAGATATTTTTGCTCGAAACTTTCTGTGTGGAATTTGTATAAAATACTTACAACTGTCGAAAGGTAATGTACATACAAGAATTTAGAATCTTTTGCAAGGAACTTTCTGTATGGATTTTATAGAAAATACATAGGCATTTACGAAAATTCTACCGGTAGATACCACATCTACTGACTGTGTTTGAAAACACGAGTGGTAAAAAGTTACCGTGTTCGAAAATTGTACAATATCTACCAGATCCATCTACCGGATTCATGAAGAATCTAATCTCAAAAAAAAGGTAGTGATGCAAAGCGAAGCGGCGCGTTAAAAGTTTGTTAACTATATCAAATTTCTAACCTGTTTCAAATTTTCTAATTTTTTTATATGTTATGGATCTACCCTGTTTACCACTTGCGTTCTTAAAATATCGATTCCGGTAGATATAACCTGATAAACAGCTGTTTACCGGTAACAGTTCACTGGTAGAATTTTCATAAATGCTTCATATAACTGACGGACGGTAATGTGCTGGCCACATCAGATTTTTTATTTTACCATTGAATTTAGCGGAAAATTTTACATACGAAACAATAAAAATATTTTACTCATGATCAACCACTTTCGAAGTAATTCAACTTTTTTTGATTTTTTTCTGCAAGCACGGCCACTTCTTTATCACTCGATATTTCGAGAATATCGAATTTTTATAATCAATAAAACAAGTTTTATAAAGAAAGCTTTTGTTTACACTTATATAAATTAATTTAAATTAAAATCTGTCAACATGCTACACAAACTACCCCTATTTTTCAACGAAGTATTCTTTTAAATAGTAAAAAATAGGGTGTTCCATTCAAAAAACCTGTTTTTTAACTTTTTGAACGCTGGCGTAGAAGTTACATTTTGTCGATTATTAATTTATACTAGTGTAAATAAAGGCTTTTTTTATAAAACTGACGGATATGTTGAAAAATCCCATAGATACCAAATTTTAATATTGAATAATTTTTAAAATAACGACTGCGCAAGCTCGTCCTGAAACTCCCTGTATATTTTTTTTTCTTATTTGTAAACTGTTGCTGTTTGCCTGAGTATCTGGGGAACCGGGTTCGATCCCGACCGACGCCAAAATTATTTCGAATTTTAAATGGCATAGGAGGGACCCCTATGGTGCACTCTCCACAACAGTAATGGTGACGCCTGGTAAACGCCCGTATTGTACAAATACGTCATCATTATCGCTATCTACACATAAAGCCGATTGATACACCCAGTAATGGGTAATATGCCGCGATGGTATATTTATATTTATTTACAAAAACTGAATATGTTATTCAAGTATTCCGCCATTTAATATTGACTTGCATCGTCTTTAATTCTTAGGCATTGTATCCGCAAGCCCTGCATTCTTCTGTTAATGTATTCTCCTATTATGTCTTACGAGGTAGGTTTTATTGTACGCACTGGATTTTTAAGAACTTGTTTCTCATTGTGCCAAAAGTAAAGGGTCACGGTAGAAGATAAATCTAGACTAGAAGATGACCATATAAATACCAGTAGAACTATTATCACCCGTCATTTGGTCCACAATTTTTGTAATTGTAAGTCTATACCTATCTAAAGTAGCCGAAAAATTTTTGTACAAATTTTCCACCATTTGTGTAAGTTTTGTAATTTGTTAAAAATGTAAATCGGCCGACCTAGACGAAAACAATCTACTCCAATTTAAAAACATAAATCTTCTCTTCTTCTAAATTTCAATTATAAATCTTCTTAATTGTAGAATTTTGGAATCAATCAACCAATTTGGAATATAAATTTTCTTCTATATTTAATCTTTATTTACTATTATTATCAGGGAGATATCGAAAGTTATAAAATGCCTATCTTCAAAAATATATACGCAAACAATTTACTCAGATTTGATAAAGATCTTCTGTTGATTTTATCTATCAAACATTATCTTGCTGCTTTCTAAATTTCATTTGCTATTCAAAATTTCTAAATTTATCTCTGGCTAAATATAATTTCCATAAAATAATCTTCTTAACCATTAATTTCGTTTCTCTTCTGTTGATTCTTCGTATCAAATTTTGATAAATAATTTAAACACAATATTCTTTTTTAAACTTCAATTAGAATTTCATAATTTAACACAATTTATATAGATTGGAAATACATGTGACAAATTTCACAGAAATTTTAAATTGCTGGTTTTTCTCAATAACTAATTTGCTGTTTACTAAATGGCCGCATTACAAATATATCAGATATGTTTATCGCATATTTATACTTTTATATAAAACGATTGTTTATCATATCATATTTCGCAGAAAAAACAATGAAAGTTATACGCAATTTTATAAATAAACACATACGCAATTTTAAACTTGAAGGTTTGTATGTACAGTAATCAGAATATATTCAAACATAACGGAAATATTTTTGTGTACATTATAATAGATAAATTCATTTATTTTGGACCTTTAAAAGACATGAAACCATATTAGTCTTGATTCTAATATTAATATATTCATTCTACTCTTAGTTACAATCAGTCTGATACATATTACTTACTGTGGTTTAAAGTTTAAAGTGTATAATGATAATGGAGTATTCAAATATAATGGAAATGAAGACAATGAACTAATTAATATTATAGATATTTCACTAAAAAATAACACAATATAAAATACTCATAATTATTTTATTTAATATAGGTTAGCGCGTAAAATTTATGATGTGTAGACCTCGTTCTTGACGATGACGTTTCTCATATATTTTGTACCGCAAATAGATGATCTCGATGATCTACTGAAATTTTTACAAATTTGGAAACCCTAACACTGTTTTTATAGTTTGAAAAAAAAACCTCGGGCGACAATGATTTTGAATATAATTCAACATAAATGTGGATAAATTTCTCGACTGATGTATAAATTAGGTGTCGATTTTTGAAGCTTTGGAAATTTTTGTACGATGTTTGTAAAACTGAATGTCTTAACTTGTACGCATAAGACATGCGCAATGGGGATCTGCGCATAGTAAGAATAACTGAGATCCATGGCATTTGTTTCTAAAAAATAGACGTAAAATGTGAGAAAAATCCCAGACAACTTTAAAAAAACTTATCGAAATAAGAACAAGAATACTGGTATTTTAATGACTGCAATATTTTTGACGTTTCGTTTGACAGCCCAACTGGCAGTTGTTGGCGCCATTTTCCTACTATTTGCAGCGATAGAAAGAGATAGCCGTTAAATTGAAAAGGTCTAGTGTATAGCGAAATGTCGGTTTTGTACGAACAAATGCTGTATGATCGATTTCGAGTAATAAAAGTTTCCAAGTTTTATTCATTTTTTAAAGTATATCTGTACATAAAAATATTACACCCGTATTTTCGCTGAAAAGTTTTTAATACGCCTGAAAAAAAATATATTAAAATTTCAACAAATCGACGGCGCGTGTGACCTTATGTAAACTATTATTCACGAAAGATGACTATTCAAGGTCATCTGTGAGCCGTCTGATATTATATTGCTTGCAGATAACTTCATTGCATTTAGTTTGCATAGGCGTGCGACATGAAATATTTATGGAAACATTTTAACTGAAAAAATAAGAGTAATTCATTTGAAAATTATTTTTCTTTCTAAATAATGCCTTTCTGAAAGATCTATGTTCTTCACTTATGTTTTTACAAAATACAAAAACTTAGACTTAACTTACAAACCAAGGAATAATAATTTGATTTAAACGTCAACGCCACTGGGTAAATAATAGCACAGAGTAGATAATTAGGTATCTGTAATTCTACGACATGTCATTATTATTTATAGTGATTTAGAAAGTAATGCCACTATTTACGTATATCTGTCACACCACATAAAATAAATAGACATAGGTCAAATAATCTTTCTCTTTCTAATACAAAATGTTGCTAAGCTACTGCTATAAAGTGATGTGTATTCTTTCTTCGAACAAATTACCTTGAATAGTCATCTTTCGTGAATAATAGTGTACACCGATATACTTTTCTAGAGCTGAGTGAGACAGATATATGATAAACACGCTGAGTACGTCGTTTCGTGTCACGTCAAAACCAGCGCAAACATGGCGGAGCCAATAGCATTTGCCAGTGCCCAGCACGTCGCAAAATGACGCGTTTTTTGGCGATATATTGGTTTGAAACTATTTCGTAGAGTTTCAAAACATATTTTGTCGACGCAACCGTGACGTCAGAGACGAAATTGGTTGAAACAGTTTCGTATGTTTTCAAAAAGGAACCGCTGGGCTGGTTTGAAACAGTTTCGAATTATTTTGTAGTAGAGGGGGTAAACGTTAAGAACACGGAACACCGGTAAACGTTTCTAAATCATTACATATTAGTTAAAAAAATTATAAATATTAAAATACATATATTTTATCTGTTAGAAAATAAAAATAGAGTGCAGCCAAGGAATCGGTTTAATCACTGTTTTGAATAGTTTTTATGTACACAACAAATTCAAACTCACTCGAACGTCTAATTTATATTTGACAGATGTAAATTTATACGTCATTAGTTCAAAACACAGTATTTTAGCGAAATAGTTTTGGAAATATTACGAAACTGGTTCAACGCCAAAATATGCCTATGGCTGATACTGAATAGGGCTGTTGCAAGAATTTTTATATGCCTTTTAAGTATTAAATTTAAAAAGATATCATTATTTAAATAGCATCAAATTTGAAAATATCACCAAATATCCATTAGATATTTTACAATTAATTTTTGAAATTTGGATATTTTGAAAGTCACGTGATATGAAACGGAATGTGACGTCACACCACATACATCTTCATCGGCTCCAATTGGTCCATTATGGTGTCAATTCTTAGTGTTTTGTTACAATTTTTTAGTTTGGTTCATGTTAGATAATACAAATTTCAATATAAAATGAGTAATTTACAGTATCTTGCAAAAATACGCTAGGAACAAACCTACTATTGAATATAAATATGCCAAAAGATGCAAAGAAAAGAAAATTGTGGCTGGAAGCAGTAGGTTGAAGAGCTGATGGTTGGGTTTTTACATTTTATTTTACCTTAACTCTTTAACACACTTTATTTCGGCAACAGTAAAACAGTCGTTTTCTGATATAAATTCAGAAATCATCCAGCATTCGACTTTCGGTAAACTGTCCGACTTAGCTTGAGTGTACATTATTACTCATTTATAATGGAAAATGTCAGCGTCAAATGTCAAATTAGAAGTTTGTTATTAACATGTGACAAACTATCGCCTACGTTTATTTATCTAAATAACAAAAATAAGTGTAGGTGATGGAAAAACTGTTTTTCTATTGGCTGTGAATGACGTAATGTATGTGCTTCTACGACACAGGTGTGGGGAGTTGTTTTTCATGACTATTTCTGGCGCCAATAGTCGTATTTAATTATTTACGAAAATAACAACAAATTATTATTATTATTATTACTTTTTCGTTTTATTCATTCCTCGATAAATTTTGTATTCTGAAATATTCAAAATATTTTACTTTTATTTTTATTTTTTAAGGTCGTACAAAACTGTTTTACAAATTTGTACACAATGAAGAAAATCGCAACAAAAATAGATGTTTTAGTAATTCGTTTTACAGATTTATAGATCTGTGGTAATCTGTGGTTGCAGAAACGTTCATCAACGGTTTGTTCAGTTAGCAGTTCATCAAAACCAACACGGTTTTTTGGCAGCAATGATTAAAATGTTATAAGAACAAGGAAACTGATAACAATTTATCGTTGTTTTCGTTTCAACGTCACATGCGCTAAATTAAAATTTGAAATTTTGAAGAATTATATCTCGTTTAAATAATATAAAACATATTTATCAATAATAATAAAAAAAAAACAGTAGAATATTCCACTGAAGTTTATGATTAAAATTGTTAAAAGTTCTGTATTTTTATTGGAAAAACACATTTATTGTTATTAACTTCTTGTTTATTATTCGTCATGTTTTATTTTTGGTCCAAATTAAATGAATTTTATATATACGGATAAAGTAACAATCTGGGAAATAAACTGGGCACCCTACCTTTCTTCTTCTGAGGTGTAGCAGCCGGGATAGCAGTTTTCATCGCCACTTTCGCCAACACTCTCGCCTTTTTCTGGTCGACAACAGGGCTGGTCTTAACCGGAGTAGGGGGTGCTGCTTCGCCCCTTCTCTTGGCGCGCTCCGCCCTGCCTCCGTCCGATTTCCTAATTATTTTAACGGGTTCGACTTTCTTTTCAGCGCTGTTGACAATGCTTGTGGATTTTCTATCGCTGGATTGGTTGTTCCGTTTGGCGACGATTTTCGGCGCAGGTGATTTGGAGGGTTTTCTAGATTTTGATTTGTCGGGTGTTCGTTTCGTTCGTTTGCTCGGGCTTCTAGTTGGAGATGATGATTTTCGTTTAGAAGATCTTCTTTTCTTTTTTAGTTGGCTTTCATCTCGGAACAGCGACAAATCCACTAAAAGAACGAAATTATTATACTTACAACAGGTACAGCAATCCTATCGTTATAAAAACAAAAAAATTAACGCATATCAATACTCTTAAATTTTAAGCAGGACTGTGGAGTCGGAGAAAAAAAATGCGACTCCAACTCAGACTCCTAACTCCGGCTCTAATTTTTATCTCTCGCAGAGAGGTATTGAATTCATGCTAAAAATCGCATATTCAGATTTTAGTGAATAAGCACGTTTTAAGGTCCCTAGAATCCGATTATAACATTTTTACGATGTCCGTGTGTGTGTGTGTATGTTGGATCCACGATTTCTCAAATACTATAAGACTTAAGACATTTTTAACAACGGATTTCTCAATCTAACAATAATGGGAAGAGTTGATTCAGTTTTGGTAACAATTGGACAACCGGAAGTAGTAGTTACAAGAAAAAAATCATCTAAATATTATTTATCGAAAATTTATGTAAATACTTATATTAAAGAACGTTAAATTCTTTATTCGATAAATATAAATTCATTATTATATCTTCTATAGATTTAGAGATAAAGAAATGCATACAAAATAATTTGATGTAAAAATTCTCAGATCAAACTAATTCAAGGCAAGAAATTCAAATATTTGTAATTGACACATAAATGTCACTGTAAAAAATATTTGTACATCATTATGAAGATTATGAAAATAAAAAAAAGTCAACAACGCAAATGAATATACGTAAAAAAATATAAAAGGAATTTGCGAAAAAATGAGAGTCAAGACTTGAATATATGTATTTAAAAATATTTTTCGTTTTATATAAATATCAGGCGAGAGGTTATGTGCTGGCCACATCAGATTTTTTTATGTTAAAATATTTTTAATTATAAAGCGTTTTTACTTTTACATATATTTTGTAAAATTTTAAAAAGTAAAAAAAATGTTAAACCTATGGAATATTTTCTTCCCGCCATTAAGGCGTACGTAACATGTGCGAATTAGGTCTCAACATACGTGCTCAAGACGTACTTCACAGAAAGAGACAAAAGCAAAACACGGCCACCTGTCTATGTTTATATTTGACACTTGACAATTTAATTTCTGTTTATCGTAGTTTCTAGGTTTTACATTTACATATTTAAAACCAAATAATTTGCTTTTGCCAATTTTACATTGAATTTGACGTTTCAATATCAAATATAGAAGACATACGTACATGTTTTCGTTCTAAACTAGCGCTCGTAGCGGACAACTACGGTGACCCAAAGATGCTGTATACGTCAGCGTATTGCGGGCGATTTAACTAACGATAAATATAATATCGTTTGTACAAAAAAATACGCTGTATTTTATTTCTTTTATTGCATTGATAATAATATTGCATGTATAGTATTGCAGTAATGTGGAAAAATCGTTTCATTTCAACATCATTAAACTCCCCCATTCGGATTAAGGGAATCGTTTACGCCTCGATCTATTGCTGCAATTCTAAACAAATCTGTGAGTCTTACAGATTTGTAAATTTGTAAAAAATCGGACAAAAACGGCTCTATTTTTGTTGATTAATATAAAATTATACATAAGAGTGACCGCTCTCGTTGCGATTTTGTTCATTATTTACAGATTTATAGATCTGTATGACTTACAGATTTGTTTAGGATTGCAGCATAAGCTTAATGAATGAAAAAGAGTTCTAAATTTTTGCTAATTATACAAAATCTATTGTCTGTAACTTTTTACCTCATGCTAAAAATCGCATATCCAGATTTTAATGAATAAGCACGTTTTAAGGTCCCTAGAATCCGATTATAACATTTTTACGATGATGTCCGTATGTATGTATGTGTGTGTGTGTGTGTGTGTGTGTGTGTGTGTGTGTGTGTGTGTGTGTGTGTGTGTGTACATGTTGGATTCACTATATCTCAAATACTATAAGACTTAAGACATTTTTAACTACGGATTCCTCAATCTAACAATAATGGGAAGAGTCGAGTCAGTTTTGGTAACAATTGGACAACCGGAAGTAGTAGTTACAAGAAAAAAATCATCTAAATATTATTTATCGAAAATTTATGTAAATACTTATATTAAAGAACGTTAAATTCTTTATTCGATAAATATAAATTCATTATTATATCTTCTATAGATTTAGAGATAAAGAAATGCATATAAAATAATTTGATGTAAAAAATCTCAGATCAAACTACTACAGGCAAGAAATTCAAATGTTTGTAATTGACATAAATGTCACTGTCAAAAATATGTGTATGCCTCTGTCAAAAATATTTGTACATTATTATGAAGGTTATGAAAATAAAAAAAAAGTCAACAACGCAAAAGAGTATACGTAAAAAAGAATATAAAAAGAATTTGCGAAAAAATGACGAATATAAAGAAAAAGAAAAGGAAAGTAGAAAAAGAAAATTTCAGGATAATTAATATAAAGAAAATGTATGTATTGTACATAATTTATATTAAAATATCCCATAGATTTTGCAAATATATGTGAGAATTATTTTGTAGTGAGACATGAATACATGTATTTGTATTTAAAAATATTTTTCGTTTTATGCGTACAACCAGGTAAAATATCTGGCGAGAGGTTATGTGTTGGCCACATCAGATTTTTATTTATACTTTAGTGTTGAAAATATACAAAACACGTCTCAGGTTTTTACTAACAATGACTGTATTTGTCATTCATTCGTAACTTTTTTAAATTTTTAAATATTTGTTTATTTGAAAAATTAACCAAAAATCAACAATTTTAGAGCTTCGCACCAGATATAAGAACAACGATATTGCAAAAATAAAAAGTTACAGATATAATTTCAAGTTTTCTTAATAAATATGTTAAAAATAAGTAATAAATTCCTAACATATTTTTCACAATTAGTAAAAATGTAGAACCTCTTTTCTTCATTTGGAAAAGCGTAGACGATCCCCTTAAAAGCTGTCTACAGTATTTAAAATATTTTTTTTACTGATTATGAAGTATTTTGCTCAATTCTGTTTGAGAATTAAAACTACATTTAATTATATTTCTAGATATTGTGCACCACGTTTTTAATAATCGCTAATATATTTCAAGTTACAATATAGAATAGTTATTTTTGTAACACATGTAAGACATTAGTGATAGAATCACGTTTTCCGCATGGGTTGTAATCAAGTTTTTCTGCAATCATCCACAAAATAAGAAAAGTTATAAGATATATTCTAAATTTTTGACCTATCATTCGCTACTTGGACGAGCTTGCTTCCACGACAACAAATAAAAAAAATAAATAAATAAATAGATAGATAAATTTTGTTATTATTTCCCGCACTTATTTTTAATTTGAGAACACTTATTTTACGATTGTAGTAAAAAAATATTTTATCTTATCAATAAAGATTAAAAGTAGGTTTTTTAACGTTTATTTTTACCGTTAAAATGTGTAAAATATAATATAGTAATGTTAAAAGTAAATTAGTTACTTTGGTAATGATGAATGAAATAAAAAATAAAAATAAAGTAAAAAATTATTAGCAATATTAATTTAAATAATACGTTTTAAAATGACCTTCGCACAAAATAAAAATACACGCTTAACATTTATATCATAAACAGCTATTTCGGTATTGTCGCATCATATGTGATAAACTGTTAAATTAATTTATTTTTACCGCCTGAAACCTACATACATAAGTAAGGGAGGTAATGTTTCGGTCCAAAAATTCGATAGTGAGTTTTCACAACATATTTTTACTATTTTTACAATGTTTATCTGTCTATCTGTGTGTGTGACGATTTTTTTTGACTTTGTAACCTGCATATGTAATGCTTAAGATGGATCATAATTTATCTCTGAAACGTCGAATAAAAATGTTATTTTAATTTAAAATTAAATAAATTTATGGATTTCCAAGACTGAGCTCTTCTCTTGATAAACTAGTTTAAAAAAAGTAATATAGTAGTGCTAAAAGTGTTGTATTGTTAGCAATATTAATTTAAATAAAATAAATATATCATCACGGCATATTACCCATTGCTGGGTGTGCCAATCTGCTTTGTACGCAGATATCGGTAATGATGATGACATATTTGTACCGTGCGAGCGTTTAAATATACGTTTTAAATGCCCGTCTAACAAAATAAAATGACACTTTCACACATTTCATAAATAGCTATTTCGGTACTGTGGCATCATACGTTCTAAAAAACTGTTAAATTAATTGATTTTTTGTGCTCATAATGACTAAGTTAAAATGGCGCAGTATACTGTTTTATCTTTGCAATATTTATCGATGCTACATTTTTCGTTTTAACAAATAGTTAACAGATAGTTTAACCAGAGATATAAATACCAGGCCTTAGGCTTTCCAAAAATTTCACGTATAAAATGTAATAAGTATGTTTAACTCTTAACAGAATGTTTATAAAAATGTACACAAAATAAAAGTTTAGCATTTTTAAATTAAATTAGTTTATACCATATAGATTCACGAATTTTATTTTAAATTACTTTAATGTGTAATGTATATTTAAATTAGACTCGAGCAGTTTTCATAATAAACTTTATTTTCATTTAAACACTTTAAATTAAAATTAAGGTTGTGTTCGTTTTCATAATATAACTTTAGCAATTTAACGAGCGCTGTAACATTATCTTCTTATAAGTGAAAGTTTGACGTCTTAGAAGTAGTTAAGAGTTCAAATGCATAGTTTTTACCTGCCGTCACCTTTAGGTTAGGAAGGTATTGTCTTTGGTCAAAAAATTCGGTGGTTTTTTTGATGAATAAGCACGTTTTAGGGTCCCTAGAATACGATTTTACAATTTTTACGATGATGTCTGTATGTGTGTGTGTCTGTGTGTGACAAAATTTTCTAATGCGATAACTCTAATATTACAATTCCAAAAATTATAATTCTTTCGTATTCCTCTTCGTTACATCCATGTGAAGAGCTGATTAGATTTTGGTTATAACTGATTAACCGGAAGTACCCTCATTTGAAGATTTTAACAGTTTGTTTTGAAAAAACGATGGTAAATATAATTTTTTCACATTTACTGTTATTATAAATATTAAAGAATTATTTATTCTCTATACGATTTTAATGCATTTTATACTTCATATTAAATGGACATAGAGTTAAAAAAATATGAAGAAATTAAATATCATATATATTAGTCAGCTTTGCTATAACTCTGGAAACAGCTGCTACTATGTGCTGGTCACATCAGTTTTTTATAATTAATTTTCGAAGTTTACATAAGAAAGGCATTGGCATTGGTTTCGAGATCGGCCAAGATCGGCGCTAACGTTGCGAATGACCGGGATTCGGGAGTAGTGCAAGAAGAACTAAATAATGGAGGAGTTTAATGATGTTGAAATGAAACGATTTTTCCACATTACTGCAATACTATACATGCAATATTACTATTAATGCAATAAAAGTAATAAAATATAGCGTATTTTTTTGTACAAACGATATTAAATTTATCGTTAGTTAAATCGCCCGCAATTTGATGACGTATGCGGCATCTTAGGTTCGCCATAGTTGTCCGCTACGAGCGCTAGTTTAGATTGAAAACATGAACGTATGTCTTCTATATTTAATATTGAAACGCCAAATTCAATGTCAAATCGCAAAAAGCAAATTATTTGATTTTAAATATGTACATGTAAAACCTAGAATATACGATAAACACAGAAATTAAATTGTCAAGTGTTACATGGAAACATAAACAGGTGGCCGCGTTTTGCTTTTGTCTCTTTTTATGAAGCTCGTTTTGGGCACGTATGTCGAGACCTAATTCGCACATAATTGATAATATGTACGCCGTAATGGCGGGAAGAAAATATTATAAAAGGGCAACATTTTTTTCTCCGGTATTTTTTAAAACTTTACAAAATATAAAAGTATAAACGCTTTAGATTTAAAAATATTTTAACATAAAAAAATTAAAAATTCGAAAACTCTCCCATTCCGATGAAGATGCTTGAGATAAAACAAATAATTTTGAGTGTCCGAGATTAGCAACATAACCTATAAATATGTATTCGTCGACTGGATCAAAGTAATACTGGGAAAACTTGGAGAAAAACAGTCTGATAAAAACGTTTGAAAAATGTTTTATTACATAGCCGACGTTTCGGCACCAAATATGCCTTCTTCAGGGAAATGTATACTTACTGAGTTGAAAATTTGTAATGGATCTTTTCAATTTAAAGAGATAGAAGATATGCGCAATGGGGATCTGCGCATAGTAAGAACAACTGAGATCTATGGCGTTTGTTTCTAAAAAATTTAAGACGTAAAATGTGAGAATATCTCAGATAACTTTAAAAAAATCTTATCGATATGTTACAAAAGCTTTTATTGAAGTTAAAATGTCTAACGATGCAAATTTTCACTGAGAATACAGGTATTTTAATAACAGCAATATTTTTGACGTTTCGTTTGACAGCCCAACTGACAGTTGTTCGCGCCATTTTCTTACTATTTGCAGCGAAAGAAAGAGATAGTCGTTAAATTGAAAAGGTCCATTCAACAATTCTAAACAAATTTTTCAACTTAAGTATACATTTCCCTGAAGAAGGCATATTTAGTGCCGAAACGTCGGCTATGTAATAAAACATTTTTCAAACGTTTTCATCAGACTGTTTTTCACCAAGTCTTCCCAGTATAACCTATAAAAATAAATATTCCTTCATTTTTACAATTTTTCGATTTCAAATAAAATTTAATATGCACCACTGAAGTTCTAATTTTTATCACTAATGTGGAATTTATATGCCGAGGAAAATAGATCATATGATACAAAAATAACAATTATTGTTGCAAATATCTACAACAGGTGCAGCTAGTTTTAAAATAAAGTCTTAAAGTAAGAGTTTAAATGTTTGATACACACACTAATGAGTAAAAAGTAGTGATATATTTTAATATTTTGTACTTACATCCATCGGGGTGTTCTTCTGTTAAAGAAGGCGTAGCTTCTCCACTTTCTACAGCAAGAGCACGTTTTAAAATATTTTCCGTCCTTTCCAATTCATCTTTAGGGAGATTATATTTCCCTTTTTCCACACGCTCCATATTTAAATTTGTCAAAATACAATCAAAGTCTAAAAACACATAAATTACATCAAGAAATGTTTCAAGTGAAATATATTCAAAATTTTTAAATAAAGTTTTTCTATAATTGTTTTTTGATATACATAATATCTAATCATTGTCAGTATGCTTACCAGTTGTGTCATAGAAGTCAGGAATGTATATTTTATCCTGTTTGTCCTGTGATAACCATCGTATCCTAATTCTAAGAGAACTTTTGTATACATTTTGAACTGCTTGGCATACGTAGAATCCTCCTTCTGCGTTTCGAACGGCCAAAAATTCATTTCTAAAAAGATTACAATAGGGTTGTTGCAAAAAAAATTATATGCCTTCTAAGTAAAAAAATATTATTCTTTAAATAGCATCAAATTTGAAAAAAATCACGAAATATCCATTACATATTTTACAATTAATTACGAGCTTAAGCTCATATTACTTTGGCCGGTTAACATTTTCAACAAACAAATTATAAAATCTACGCAAATAATGTGAAATTTCTACAAATTTCTTTTGAGTAGTATAAAATACAGATTTTAAACTGAATATGTTATTCAAGTATTCCACCAATTAATATTTGGTTATATTGCTTTTATTAATAATACCAATTTTAATTTTATTAGGCATTGCATCCCAAAGGGTGGATTGCATGAAACTGGGTTAACACTAGAGTTACGCTAACCCAGGGTTACATACACAAACTGAGAGTTTCCAGCCTATTTGACAACTAATCTCGGGTAAAAAAATAACTCACCGATTTGCAAGAATTAACCCACATTAGCAAAATGCATATGGCTGACAGTTGTCATTTCACGCGTCATATTTAATACAAAAAATAGTTATTTGTATATCAAGGCCGCGAAATCACTCTTTAGCGTACCGAGAGAAAAATTGTCGCCGAGGCCGCTTGCGGCCGAGGCAAGACAATCTCGAGGGCGCTAAAGGATTTCGCGGACAAGGTGTACACAATATTTTTTGTGCAACCGTAAAAAATATGTAATTACAAATTTTATTAATTTTAAACAATTTCATTGTAAATAGAAAGTTAGCTTTCAAGGTGGCTATGGAATTGACATTTGATAAACAAAATCATGCAATTCTCAAGTGGCAAGTGATTGTTTACCTATTTTCGCAGCCGTTGCCATAACAACGGTCGCGAAATCCAATTTAGCGGCCTGTATTGCGGCTGCGAAATGCTTATTTCGCGTTCGGTTGCACAAAAAAGTAATTTTGTGTTAAATATGACGCGTAAAATGACAACTATCTGCCAAATGCATTTTACTACTTGTGGGTTAACCCATGCAAATTGGTGAGTTATTTTTTGACCCGAGGTTAGCTGTCAAATAGGCTGAAAACTCTCTGCTTGTGTATGTAACCCTGGGTTAGCGTAACTTGCGGATTAGTTAACCCACTTCCATACAATCCACCCTAAGACCTGTACATTTTCCTGTGAGTAACGTAGATTGAAATCTTTCAGATTTGAGATTTCCCCTCCACTCTATAGCCACAATTAGGTGCAGATTTGAAATCAACTGCTCGAGACCAGTCGAATATAATCTACAGATAGATAGATTTCGAACGTCGCTCGCTAAGTTCACTGCATTTTTTGTTTGTTTGTTAATTGAAATCTGATAGATTTCAATCGGTTTCAAAGTTACAAAATAAGACCCTCCTATGCACTAGATTTTTAAGTTATTTTTCATTGTGCCAAAAGAAAAGGGTCTCGGAACAAGCTAATGCTGCAATTCTGCACAAATCTGTAAGTCTTACAGATCTGTAAATAATGAACAAAATCGCAATGAAAGCTGCCACTCTTATGTATAATTTTATATTAATTAACAAAAATAGATGCCTTTTTAGACAGCTTTTTACTGATTTACAGATCTGTAAGACTTACAGATTTGTTCATAATAGCAGCATAATCTGGACTATACTTCATTTCACGTAAAAAAATAGATGGAACTTGAGAGCCGACCGTCTTTACCGAGATTTTTGCATACATTAAATAAATCATTTAAATTTGTAAAACGACACTTGGTCACCAATAAAGATTTTAATTTGTAAAAATTTACAAGACCTGAATATGAAAAATTATAACAAAACATGGTTAATTCTGAAGATTTTATTTGATAATTGACAAGTGACAGGAGATATTTTTTTGGTTTTTGTGAACTAGGGTTGCATTGCGACCAAAGGGCAGCATTTATATCCCTATCTAAACCAACACTATTTTCTTACATGAAAGAAAGTATAGAAGATAACACCTTAAAATACCGGTCGAACTATTATCACCAATCATTTGGTTTATAATTATTTTATTGCAGTTAATTTTAATCGACTGTTGATATAGATTTGGAGAGGTGAATTAATGGAGAACCAGTCCTTGAAGAGCAAAATATTTATTGATACATTAACAATAAACAACACCGACGGTTCATCATTATTATTTTAACAAATCTGAAATTTTAAAATAACTTAAACTAACCCTGAGGATGGTCAATTTGTGACCGAAACGTCGGTGTTGTTTATTGTTAAAGTATCAATAAATATTTTGCTCTTCAAGGACTGGTTCTCCATTAATTCACCTCTCCAAATATAATTATTTTAGTTTTAAGTTTATATTTAAAGAAGCCGAAAAAATTATGTGGAAATTTCTAACAATTTGTGTAATTTTAAAATTTGTTGAAAATGTAAACCGGCTGAATTATTATGAGTTTGGGTTCGTATTAAAATTTATTTAATATTTTGATCTGAAATAGAATGTGACGTCAAAATTCATACAGATTAACAGGTGACAAACTATCGCCTATTTTTATTTATGTAAATAACGTAGATGCTGGACAAACTGTTTTCCTATTTTCTATGAATGACGTGCTGTATGTAATTTGACAATTAATTATTTACGAAAATAATTTATTATGGGGTCTCGTGGCCGCGTGCCGGAGTATCTGGGGCCGGGTTCGATCCCGACCGACGCCAAATATTTCGAATTTTAAATGGCACAAAATTGACCCCTGTGGTGCACTCTCCACGCCAGCAATGAGTGCCCGTGAGGTGACACCTGGTAAACGCTCGCACGGTACAAATATGTCATCATCATTACCGATATCTGCGAACAAAGCAGATTGGCACACCCAGTTATGGGTAATATGCCGTGATGATATATTTATTTATAAATTAATTTTTTATTACTGAAAAATATTGCATAAATTCTCATTTAAAATACAATTTAGAAAATGTGAAACCGATAAAACAAATTTAAAATGAATAAAATATCCTTACTTGTAAAAGACGATGAGCTTTTCATCTTGAGCTTTAGACGGGCTTGCAGCAGAATTCGATAATTTAGAAATAAGAGCCAATTCTGGCAGTGGGCTCTGATATGGTTGAGTACGAGTTCTGGTTCGCTTGCTTTTGCGTTCTTCGGATGGTGTCCTCGGAGTTTTGGCCTTATCCGGAGGTCGGTTATTCTGCGCCCCTGAACTTTTGCCATCCGGCGTCTTCGAAGGGGAAGTCTTAGGACTTTCCACTTTTTTTGTTTCGCGTTTTCTGCTAGTTGCGCGCACAGGAGTCGTAGCTAATTTCATAGTTGAAGGCGGTTTTACAACGGGAACAACTCTTTCTTCTTTTGGAACAGCCGCAATCTTTGTTGGCGTCGTGGCAGCTTGGGGTACTTCAGGGGGTGGTGGCTGTTCCGGAGTAGCTGCAACAGCTGGTTTTTGTTCTGGAGCTGGTTGCGGAACAGCGTTGCCTATAGAGTTTTCTGGCTGTTTGGCGTTACTTGTATCGTTATTTATTTCAGCAACGTGATTTTGTACTGCTGGAGTTGAAGCAGTACTGTCTGTTTTTGTCTCAGTTGGAGGTGTAGGCACTGTTATTTTATTATTTGTTTCAGGAGCGCTGACTGTGCCGTTCGACTGCACAGATGGTAATGTCGGTGGTTGTTGAGGAATCTGAGGCTGTTGTTGAACTTGTTGCTGTTGTTGTTGTGGAACCGGCGGTTGTTGTATCACCTGAGGTGGTTGAGGCTTGAAACGATCAGGTGTTATAGGCTGCGCTGAATGCGCTGGCTGATCGTGATGTTGTTGATTTTGATTCACGTGTTGATTCTGTTGTTGAGCTCTGTGTACAGCCATTAATTGTGCAGAGTTTTGAGATGGAGGAAGGGTTGTTCCCTCGTCTTGTGGAGGTCCTGGTGGTGCACTACCTCCAGAGAGATAGGGGTGCGTTGGGCGTCCAGCCACTGCAGGTGCCGATGGGAGATTCTGTGTCTTGATTGGATTGTTGTGTGCTGCCTGCATGTTGTGAGCCGGCGGCTGGTTCATGCCCATTTGTGACAAATTGGGCATTGTGTTCATAGCCATGTTGGGCGCGGATAAACCCATGTTGCCGTGAGGATGAGGCAGCCCTCCGAGGTTCTGGGGAACGTGACCTAGGGGCCCTGTGGCGTACGGACCTGGGGCTCCGGCGTGCTGCGCCATGACTTGCGGCTTGGCTGGTCCTGGAGGAGCGCCCGCTGCAGGACTCTGCGTGCCAGTTGGTGCTAACACTGGCTTCAACGCCGAACTCATTTATTTTAGGGAAATATGCAAACACCAAATTGTCTTACGCTCAAAGTTCCTTAGGCCACTTCAACTATTCGAAGTTTCTATGACGACGTAAGCTTCATTCAACTGAAAAAGCAGAACTCAATCAGTACCATAGAAACACACTTGTCTTAATAAATTTGCCGCCTTTTCTTAAAATAATATGTAGTTTCCCGCGCTTGCGCATTTACAATATCCCGCGCACACCAATAAAAACTTGACATTCATAAGATCAAGATTGAAAATAATGATATGAAATAACACATTAAATAGTAATATGCACACAGTAATTAGCTATATATTTACAGTAATGAGTAGCCTTAGGCTCTTAGCCACACACCGAATTCTTCAGATCCATAAATACCACCAAAATATTTACCGAGTGGAATTATAATATTAAACATAAACAAAATAAATACATAGTATTTACGTTGCCGTTATTTATATATGATAATAATGCTGATAATACGGACTCGCCTCTTTTAGTTCACCTGCTTTGTTTATGCCACCCCCCCTAATTCCACATAGCTTGGGGAGAGAGAGAAATTAACTACCAAAAATTCCACAATTTCCCATACAACTACGTTAAAAATAGGGCAAATCTATATATATTCTTACCTTTGAGCACATGAAGATATCAAATTTTATTAGTTTTCATCACAAAATGATGTATTTGTACGCATATTTTACAAATATTTTCAATTACCACACACCAACACTAACAGACGTTTAGATGGCGTCCCTCTTGCAAACATGCGCGACCGATTGTACGCGTGCGTAGTCACTTCAATCCGCGTCCCCACTGCCAATATTACGGCCTGTTTACACTTGCATATCTAGCGGGAAGATTACAAGCAAATAACAATACCACGTCGAATATCTTTACATATTTGCTAACAATACAAATTTTTCTTAAAGTTTTATGACGCTAATATGTCACAGAATTATTTCCTCCCTTCCCTAATTTATTTGAATTATTATGGATATGTATGGATTTATTTGAAGAAAATGGGGAAATCTTATCATGTAATATTTTGTTTGCATTATATTTTATCTCATGTGTATTTTGCTTTAGAATTATGAACAATAAAGTAAGAAAACATCGTCTACCTTTGTTTATATGTCAAAAAAATCTTGACGTGTTGTTCGTGCGTCGCTAGTATACAATCATCAGTGTGACAACGCTTTTTAATAAAATCTTATTATGGTATAAGTAAACAAATGAACAGTGATTTTAAGTTCTAATATTAGCTTATAATGAGAAAGAAACATGTATTTTACAAATAAAATAGTACTAACTCATAGTTTACACATTTTGCCGTTTATTTAGAACAATCTGAGCATAATTATACTGTATAATGATGTAATGTGTTAATTTATGTGTAAAGTTAGGATAAAATGACATTACCAACTACCAATAATCTTCAGAGTAGCAGTGGCAGTGATAAACAATTGAATTCTCAATCAGGAAGTGATGCAAAGTAAGCTCTTTTGTTTTACGGCTTTTTTTGTTCTCATTAGTTGTTTCTGTAGATCTTTGAGCCCTTCTTCCAGTCCTAGAGGCAGTCCAAAACCTTCTCCTAGACCTCAGCACAAAAGAGATCATTCTAGAAGTGATACACATCTTACGGCTGCGTATAAGGAAGCACAATCTAGTACTCCCAATAAAAATGATTCGGCTCAAAACGTATTATCACCAATTTTAGTTTAAGCTTATTGTTAACTTGTACTGTTTTTAGTTAGATGTAGCCAGTGCAAATTCGAACAAATCTGACTCTTCTGTTGAATTGAATCGATCAGTTTCTCAAGAGAGTACTTCCAATGTAACAAAGAAAGAACAAAAAAATTCTGATAGGCCCAAGAAGAAATCATCCTGGTACAATGTTTTGTACCCTACATATAAATCCAGATCTGAAGATTTTAAACGAATTTTTAAAGATGTTCCTGATGATGAACGACTCGTTGTAGGTAAGAACAAAAAAATCCTTTCATTTCAATAATCAGTTGATTAGTTATCTATTTTATCAGTTCATTATCTACAATTTCCGACATTAACGTATGTCTCACAAGTTTTCGGAAAAATTTTACTTTCCTAATTTTATTATTAAATAAGGTCTAATCTAGTTGTCACTGAACTTTGCCCGAAAAAGTTTTGGAAGATGTTATACAAACTTGAAATACGCAAACCTATCTATAGGTAAGTTGGCCGAAACGAGAAATTGTTAACGTTTTTGGGGATCAAAATATTGGACAGACGACTATTTACCGAACTATAAGGAAATGTGAAGTGTGTATTAATTTCGAAAAAGTGGGCGACCCAAACTTTTGCCCCCAAATCGAAACAGCAGTTTCATTCAAAGTGCTTAAAACAAAGTTAGAACGTCATCGCGCAAATTAACTTGACAATTTAGAATTTTAAGAATGATTGTTAGCAGAATTTTAATCAGAATGTCAGAAATGATTTAAAATTTTGAAATTAATGGCAGGGAATACCAAAATGAACAGCAGTTACATAATATTCGGGACGATCCGGGTGGTAGATTTAACATCGTCCAGAGTGAAATTAGTATTGAAAACTGCATCAGTGCATCGCATTCAAGATAATGGTCCTCCATCAGCGTTGTAAAACTAAATTTCTTATAGCTGTTTTACACTTTACAATAAATTGTAAAATTTTGTGACCTTCAATTTATTGGCGAATTATCAGCAAAATTGTACAATTTATTTTGAAAATAAATTGCATAATAAATTGTGAAAATTAGAACGCGTTCTATTTTCTCCGATGAAACAAACAGTTAACCTTAAAATATATCTAATCATCAAATGCGGTTGGTAGCCTTTCTCCCGACAACAATAAATAGGGGATTCCACCATTTTTTATATAATTTCATCTGAACGTATAAGTAAAACTAAGACTGTCGGTGAAAATCCGGTGAAAAAATTCCTATTAATAAGCGAGTTATAGTCCTCCGAAATTTGAAAATATAGATGTGACGTCACATACATGTTTTAATATCAAACTATTTTCTTCGTGGACCTAAATGTATTTGAAATACACTATTATTCACGAAAGATGACTATTCAAGGTCATCTGTTCGAAGAAAGAATACACATCACTTTATAGCAGTAGCTTAGCAACATTTTGTATTAGTAATTGAAAGATTATTTGACCTGTCTATTTAATTTATGTGGTGTGACAGACATACGTAAATAGTGGCATTACTTTCTAACACACTATAAATAATAATGATATATGTCGTTACCTAATTATTTACTGTACTGCCCTCTGTGCTAATATGTACCCAGTGGCGTTGACGTTTAAATCAAATTATTCCTTGGTTTATAAGTTAAGTCTATGTTTTTATATTTTGTAAAAACATAAGTGAAGAACATAAATCTTTCAGAAAGGCATTATTTAGAAGAAATATAATTTTCAAATGAATTACTCTTAGTTTTTCAGTTAAAATGTGTCCATAAATATTTCATGTTACACGCCTAAGCATACAAAATACAATGAAGTTATCTGCAAGTAATATTATATCAGATGGCTCACAAATGACCTTGAATAGTCATCTTTCGTGAATAATGTATATCCTATTTCTAAATTATATTTATAAAAAATAAATGAATATTATTATACTGTACAAGTCGACCTGATTTATAATTGGAAATGTATATAAATTATTAAGTTTAATGCAAAATATTTATATTCAAATAAAAACTGTTTGAGAATTGCACTACCGGACTGATAGCCACGCCTCCGCTATTTGAATTTCTCTACTTCCATTGGTAGTAGGCTCCGCCCCTAACTCGGTATTCGTTATTTATTTGTAGGTGGTCTTTGAGTCGCCAATTAAAATAATATATATGGATTTCATATGAGTGACGAGCTGCTAAAACAAAAACCCCCTTATTTCCGAAGTATTTCAATTATATAATTTTATTTCTTTATTAATATTCATTATATAGCATATACTTTCACTATTTTTTACTAATTTCTCTTAATTCGATTGAGCTGTAATCCCCTATTGTTAGAATGTCGTGAAGTGTAAAATGCTTATATTTTCAAAATAAATTGTGCAATTTATTGCACGATAAATTGTACGATTTATTGTGAAGTGTAATACGGGCTTCCCATAGTTTGTAAAAAAAAATTGTTTCTATTTAATGAAGATGTCTAACTTTTCCCGAAAACTTGTGAACGTACATTATTTGTACTGTTTCGTAAGTTATTTTTCCTTTTCTAGACTACTCTTGTGCCCTTCAAAAAGAAATTCTCGTTCACGGTCGATTATACGTCACTCAAAATTACTTGTGCTTCTACGCCAACATTTTTCGCTGGGAAACTACTCTAACTTTGCAATGGAAAGATGTGACTGCTATTACGAAAGAAAAAACTGCTCTTGTTATCCCAAACGCTATTCTACTCTCTACGGATAGTGATAAGTACTTCTTAACAAGCTTTAGCGCTAGGGACAAGACATATTTGATGCTATTTCGAGTATGGCAGAACGCATTAATGGATCAGCCGATGTCGGCGCAAGAAATGTGGCAATGGGTGGGAAGACAATCCTATTTTTTTTATTGTTTGTATTATTTTGTGTTTTGTGTAGGTTCATCAATGTTATGGGGATGAACTTGGCTTAACAAGTGACGACGAGGATTATATTGCCCCCGGGTCTGAAGAAATTAAACTTTCCCGAATTTCTGTCGAATCTTTCTCTGAGGTTCGTATATTTTAAATTCAATTGAAGCATTTAATTTCAAAGTGATCTAAGTGCCAAAAAAATATACATGTTGGTTCATCGGAAAATGCACTAAATGTTAATTTTGAAATATTTTAATATTGTCTTCCCTAATTATTTTCCAGCAAAACATATACGGCGTGGAATTAAAATATGCAATATTAAAACAAAAAAACAGCGAACTCAACCGGTTTTTTTAAAAACGCTAAAACACGTCGATTTTATATTTTAAAAATTAATATGTGCGATTCATCTTCCGACTTTCATTTGTTTTTAAGTTATGACGTCATCACAAAAAAAATTTAATGACAATATAGATGTTTCTTCACTTTATGATCATGTAAATAAAGCATAAGGTTGCATAATAAAAATTCTGAGAAAAATTGAGATGAAAATTTAAAAATCTGATGTGGCCAGCACATAACCTCTCGCCAGATATTTTACCTGGTTGTACGCATAAAACAAAAAATATTTTTAAATACAAATACATATATTCATGTCTCACTACAAAATAATTCTCACATATATTTGCAAAATCTGTAGGATATTTTATGTACAATACATACATTTTCTTTATATTTAATATCCTGAAATTTTCTTTTTCTACTTTCTTTTTCTTTATATTTGTCATTTTTTCGCAAATTCCTTTTATATTCTTTTTTACGTATATTCTTTTGCGTTGTTGACTTTTTTTTATTTTGTGACATTTATGTGCCAATTACAAACATTTGAATTTCTTACCTTGAAGTAGTCAGATCTTTTACATCAAATTATTTTATATGCATTTCTTTATCTCTAAATCTATAGAAGATATAATAATGAATTTATATCTATTGAATAAAGAATTTAACGTTCTTTAATATAAATATTTACATAAATTTTCGATAAATAATATTTAGATGATTTTTTTCTTGTAACTACTACTTCCGGTTGTCCAAATGTTACCAAAACTTAATCAACTCTTCCCATTTTTGTTAGATTGAGGAATCCGTAGTTAAAAATGTCTTTAGTCTTATAGTATTTGAGAAATCGTGGATCCAACATCCACACATACACACACACACATACACACACGGACATCATCGTAAAATATTATAATCGGATTCTAGGGACCTTGAAACGTGCTCATTCATTAAAATCTGGATATGCGATTGTTAGCATGAATTCAATACCTCTCTTTGCGAAAGGTAATAAAAATGAATAATCAGGATATCTAGATCTTATTTTTCAGTTTAGATTTTTCTCAGAATTTTTGTTATGCAACCTTATGATTTATTTGCATGATCATAAAGGGAAGAAAAATCGCTATCAGATTCTGCTACTAAAAATCTATATTGCCACTTAAATTTTTTATGATGACGTCATAACTTAAAAACAAATGAAAGTCGGAAGGTAAATCGCACATATTAACGTTTATTTTTAAAATCTAAAATCGACGTGTTTTAGCGTTTTTAAAAAAACCGGTTGTGTTCGCTGATTTTTTTTATTTTCCATACTTTAATCTCACACTGTAGACTGTTATACTCCGGTCGTTAAAAAAAGAACGTGGAATTAATTCTTGAACAGAAACAAGTCATTCTATAATAATAGAAAAATATAAATTAGGATATCATTAGATGAAAGTTTTTTTATAAAAAACTATTTAACAGTTTTGCTGAGAAATAATTAGGGGAGACAGTATTCGAACATTTCCAAATAACATTGAAATCGCTATGGTGCATCGTCCGATGTACAACCCTGTATAAGATTCTTATTTAAAATTTTCTAAATAAATTTTTTTGTCTCACATCGAGAGATCATAAGAGTTTACCACGTATATAAACAAAATGAATAAGAATAACAATAAAAGAAGAATTGACACTTAGATTCCTTTTAATTTAAGTGCCATTATGTTTTAAAATTATTTAATTATCTGCAGGAAACAATAACGTTTCTTATCTGAAAATGTTCTAAACTCTCTCAATACACGATTTATGACTCAAAATTTTTTGGTACTTGAATTTATCTACACTACTCCTTGTACATAAAACTAGTTCCGTCTTTGGCTTTAGATCTCAGCTACGTCTGGAATTTTGTGCCACTTCATCAACATTGGACTTGGCATATAAACTTTTTCTTGGAAAAAGTCTTATATAATATTTTTGGCACTTTCATTTGAACTTAAATGCTTCAACTATAAGTTAAAAATAATGGTAAGTTAAATTGCAAATCAAAAATAGGTGGAATTTCTATTTCTTGTTTTATTAATTGTTTGTTGGTCACTGATTCCGCGTAAACAATAGTAAACAATATTTGTGTTTGCCAAGAGTTGAAAAATGTCGCAAATTGTGCAGGAATTCGCCGAACCAATGTTGGAATCAAGCGTTGTTGACGATAAAATTGAGGAGGACTCCCCGGCTCCTCAGAGCTTCAGGGATCGTGATTTGTTGCGCAATTCGCCCGACGCACAACTTCCCACGGACATGTCCGATACGACGGAATCAGACGTCGAACGGAACAGGTAGAACAAATCCCAAAATAAGCTATTTATATCTTCTACATATATACAGGCTCTTCATTTTACTTTGTCCACTATATCTTAAGAACTATACAGCTACGAAGTCGGTTAAATTAGCAAACAATTTCTATTTTATAAGAATATTTAATGAGAATAATTTTTTTCCAATTTTAAATGAAACCATATATTTTTTAAGCTTATTCGACTGAGAATTTTATTCTGAATTTAGTGATATAATATTTGCATAACCCTTTTTTTATAAATAATACATATATTAGTCTTATTTTAATAAGTGTGCCTTGGACGATACAAATAATGTAAAAAACAATTAATTTGAAACAAAAAACAAACACATATATTTACAAATTCTGTTCAAATAGACCTTTTCAATTTAAAGAGACAGAAGATATGCGCAATGGGCATCTGCGCATAGTAAGAACAACTGAGATCTATGGCGGTTGTTTCTAAAAAAAATTATGCGTAAAATGTGAGAATATCTCAAATAACTTCAAAAAATCTTATCGAAATAAATTAAAAAAGCTTTTATTGAAGTTAAAATGTCTAACGATGCAAATTTTCACTGAGAATGCAGGTATTTTAATGACTTCAATATTTTTGACGTTTCATTTGACAGTTCGACTGGCAGTTGTTCGCGCCATTTTCTTACTATTTGCAGCGATAGAAAGAGATAGCCGTTAAATTGAAAAGGTCCATTGTTCTCCATTTTCGTTAATAATAATACTCTCTAAAATTTGTTTCATTTGTATCGTCCATGGCACACTTATTTTAGCTACGAAGGCCATCCTAAAATTGAAGATAGGCTACGAAAAATCGAAAATAGTTATTTGTATATCAAGACCGCGAAATCACTCTTTAGCGTACTGAGAGAAAAATTGTCGCCGAGGCCGCTTGCGGCCGAGGTAAGCCAATCTCGAGGGCGCTTAAGGATTTCGCGGACAAGGTGTACACAATATTTTTTGTGCAACCGTAAAAAATATGTAATTACAAATTTTATTAATTTTAAACAGTTTCATTGTAAATAGAAAGTTAGCTTTCAAGGTGGCTATGGAATTAACATTTGATAAACAAAACCATGCAATTCTCAAGTGTCAAAGTGATTGTTTACCTAATTTCGCGGCCTGTATTGCGGCTGCGAAATGCTTATTTCGCGTCCGGTTGCACAAAAAAGAAATTATTTTCAAAAAATTTACAAGAGTGTAGGTATACATCTCAACTATTTTTCTACATAGTCCCCGTTATTTTCATTCAGCTTCTATACGCGGGGCACGAGATTTTTATGCTAATGTCGAACAAGGTATTTGCCTGCTCCCTTATCCAACGTTCCACGTTCTCTTTTACCTTATCTTCGACTTTAAATTTTATTGATGTCAGATTTTTACTTAAATGAAATAAGAGATGCAAATCAGACGGTACCATATCGGGGCTGTGTGGTGGATGATCCACAATATCCCATTCAAAATCGCGCAATAAAGCTTTGGTTATTCGCGCTGTTTGAGGCTGTGAGAACATATATTATCGTGAAACAGACACTTGCTGCGAGTCAATGGTTTTGAATCGCACCTCGACGTTTCTTTAGGACTTTGCAGTGACCCACATTCACAGTAGACCCATGCAGAAAAGGTATGATCGAGCGGTTTTCTCATCTGGCGGAAGAATGAAAGAGATACTGCATTGTAAACAGATGCTACTGCTAAACTGTTCGCCCTAGAGAGCTGATGGACCACTCGTTTGAAAGAGGAGGAGTAACATCTCGATACAAACAAACCGCCTCCCGTTATTTTTCTATCTGTCTTTCAGGGTTGTTTGTACTGCCGTAACCATAGCAACCATTTACTTCTAAGCAGTGGCGCTTGTGTGTCTATTTTAGAACGGCTCTTGTATAGGGCGCGAGCAGACACATGACTCGAGTGACCTTGAAATGCTTGGAATCAGATTATTTGTGTGCTCGTGTCACTTTCACAAGAACAATCTCAATTTGACAAGACCAATGCTTTGACTTATTTTGATATTGAACTGCTAAATGCTAAATTGTTAATATTTTACAAATTCCAGGCAGTAAAATATATGAACTTAAAAATAGTAACATTTTTACAGTTCAAAATCAAATTATGTCAAAACATTGGTATTCCATTTAGCATATGGAGTAGCACTTTACTACCCCTTTTGCGCGTTCCATTTAGCGAGAGCTAAATGATCAGGATCTACTTGAGTTCTTCGTCCCTTCCCCTTTAAGCACCCCGATTTTTTTGGAGTAGACTACTCCGTTTTTGTCTTTGTCATAAACTAATTTATTTGGCGTGGCGTCAAACAAATTATAAAATAATTATTAGTGCGGAATTCTCAAAGAGCGGAAACTGGTAAATACTTTAATTATTCTACAAGTTTTTGTTAACTTTTTAGTTATGTGCGATAAATTATTTTAGACAAATTTTTCCCAGTCCCTGTTCGCAACTACAAATTCGGAAAACAAGAACGAAAAAGAAACGTGGGAATCAGAACCAGGTTCCCAGTCCCTTTTACTTATTGCTACTGAGTACTACATCATCTTCTGATTTATCCGACGACGAATTACTTGTTTCGTCTCCATTAGAAAATTCAGATGAACGTTCGTTAATTAAGGACTAAAATATTGTACATTGGAAACAATAATAGTATTTTATATTAAATTACTATTTCTAATATTTTGACTTTTGACAATCAAAACAAAATGAACAAACATTTTTAGTCTGGCGCACTTAGGTTGAAAAGTTGAAAAACTGTTCCTTAAAAATACGTTTAGAGTAGTGGCGGATCAGTTCACTTCGGTGCTACCTACCCCAAGAGCTAAATGGAAAGTAGTTTATATCAACTGATTTTAAGTACTTCAAGGTTGCTCGAGTCACCTGTCTGCTCGCGCCCTATAATTAAATAAATCTAATATAAATCTAAACATTAATTTTTTCCCAAAAAAATAAAAATTGATATCTAAAGGTATGTAAATATTATATCACTGAATTCAGAATAAAATTAAAAAATATGGTCCCATTCAAAATAATAAAGTTGGTCCTACAAAACAACAAATATATTGTTGTAGATACGACGAGTCCCCCGCAAGCAACGCCGCGCTTTGCACAGGTTCGCACGAAGGCCGACAAATAATGAACGAAACCTTCCCAATGCATGTTGACCAACTCTTCACTCTTTTATTCACCTCTTCCAAGTTCTTCCTGGACTTCCACGCTTCGAGACGAACCGCAGATCTCAGCCAAACGGCGTGGAGTCATAACTGTGCCACCGGCCAGAAAACAAGAGTTGTTAATCTTACTATAGCAATAAATCAATCCATAGGCCCGAAATCATCGAATGTCACAGAAACGCAAGTCATGTTGCCGTGTAGTAGGCCGGGGCAACTCTATGCAATTGATGTAGAGACTGTAAATGCTGGGATTCCCTATGCGGATAGCTTCTATGTCATGGTTCATTACTGTTTAGAGAGAATTACAGATGTTGAGAGCCATATAGCTGTTTATGCACAAGTTAAATATAGGAAATCGGTGTGGGGCTTAGTTAAGAGTAAGTTGAACAAAAATTGGGAGAAGAATATGAGTTATGGTAGATTTTATTACAGATTTAATAGAAAAAAATAGTTGGCAAGGTATGGAGGACTTCTTTTCTGCTATGGCGAAGGCGTTATATCTGGAGTGTGAAGAAATTATTCATCCAGTTGTTAAGAGAAAGTCCAGAAGACGCAGGAAAAGTAAGACCTTTTTTCTAAATGAATTACTATTTCTTTATGTAGGTTTTTTTATCCATTCATAATTGGAATTCTAAAATCGTGACGTAATGCGCTCCACTTTTTTAAACCAAATCTTTCTTATATATAAAAGTGAAAGTTTGATGTCTATAGAAATCTTCACAGTTTTACATATCGACGCTAAATTTTGTAGAAATGTGCTTTCAGCTTCCGGACGTGTCGCAGAAGTAGAGTTCAAATTTTTAGTTTTTTTTTTTTTTACAAATAGCTTCCAAAGTTTGTACATTCGATATCGGCGCTAGCTTTACTAATGACCGGGATTCGTGAGTAGTGCAAGAAGAACAAATTAAATAATTCCGATGAAGAAGTTTGATATAACATAATTTTGAGTTTTCTTTACAATAACTTCAATGTTCGAGATTAGCCACATAGAGTGTGACTTAAGACCTGTGTCCACGATGCTAGAAATCGTTCCGAGTTCTCGATCACATTTTTTGATCATAAACATTGAACTTGTATGACTACAGATGTCAGGTTTGTCGAATTTATGAAGTTACTTTCAGCCATTTCTACCAATACTAAAAACTAATAAAAATTATCCTGGCAGTAAGTAAATTAAATATTTTGAACGAATATATTAATGAATAGAATTATGTAATATTTTATAACCTTATCATTTTCAATCTTATCAAACGTCAAGATTTTAAATTGGTAACAGTTAAATAAAATTAGCAACTTGTACGAAAAAATGGGACAGAACGCATTTTTCCATTCTAGTTTTCTATTCGATTTTTGCGTCCGACTTGGTAATGTCCACGATCCGAGATATCGAATTTGCGAACTATATCTGAGAACTCGGATCGATTTCTAGGATCGTGGAAAAAAACCTATAAAAATAAATATTACTAATATGGAATTTATTTGCCAAAGCTCGTAAGGCCTAGGGAGGCGCGGGCAGACACTTGACTTTGACAAGTGCTTGTAGGGCCCCACAAGGGTGCCAAGTATGCAGCTTGTGTACCTTGCCTGTTTTGCCAAATCAATTTAAGCGTAAAATTAATAAATAGAATTTAATGAATATCATGTTTTATTTTCTGACACATTAAACTTAATTTTTTTTTAATAGAGCGTTCAGCATGAACTGATAAGTTTCCTCAAATTTAGCGCGCCAAGAAATCTTTATACCGTAGATGGCAGCACTAATCGCTCTATGGACCTTTTACATTTTTATTGCACCCTGACGTCATTTTTCAATGCGCCACGTAGTGAAATTCTTACGAATTAGAGATGAGGAGGCACCATGTTGTCAAGTAAAAGAAAAAGCATTTATTTTTGATAAAAAATTATTTAAACAACATAAAAACTTAAATAATTTTGTCTTTAACTATAAAGAAATAATTAATAATGAAAAAAATATATTTAAAAGAAAAAACAATTTTATTCTTGTTTATTACTTTACTAATATCAAACTGGCAACTACGCAATTATCTGTCACTATGTGGTGTTTATTTCGCATCTTGTGGAACAAAAAAACACTTTTTCTGATTCCTATCTCCTCTTGTTTTAAAATATTCATCACAAACGCTTTGTGTGAATTTATTTAAGAAAGTTAAGTTTTTGCCAGAGTTTTTACTTTCCGCCATTTGTAATTTTATTTGAAATGTAACTGGCCTCCTCAACGCGCAAACAACCTACTGTGCACTACATATATGTCCTTTTTGTCTATCTCTCTCTTTTGATGTCCATTTTACTTTCTTTGCTCGCTGTGGCGCCGCCCGAACCATATTTAATCGGTTCGAGTCCCGCCGACAGATGATGTATGATTTGTCGTTAAAAAATTAAAGGTGTTATAAGCAAACCACTTTATATGTACATCTTAATTAAATGTAGCATTGGCTAAAATCTAACCAACAGTACGGAATAAAAAATTGCGGCTCGGTGAGTTCGGTTGGGAAGAGTGAACAACGTAACAAACAGGAAAAGAATAAAACGAGGATGAGCAAACGTTGATGTTATACAACCGCGGTGATGAGAAAACCCCGTTGTTACTTTTGCGCCAGTTAAAAATTGGAAATAATCTTCACACCGCATTCAACGATTATGATATATTTCTATTGAACCCACTGCTGTTATAATTTGTGATAATTGATTTACTCGTGTTCTTTCTAGCGCCAATATTAGATGTAGGCGAAAGCAATCATCGTGGAGCTCACTTGGGCGTCCATACAGTTGCTGCAACTATAGCTCGTCAACCGCGGTACGAATGTGTAACGTGGATGGTTTTTGTGGTTCTATTATTGTTGGTGCTGCTGAATATCGCACTTTATTATAAGCTTTGGATGCTTGAAGAGGCTCCTCCGTACACATTGTTGGATTTGCACGTTCTCAAGTAAGGAAAATGAAAATTCAACTATTTACCAATAGAATGATTGTGGATTCAAATTCTTGCATTCACAAGACTTTTACATAAAAAATATTTTATGAGTTAAACACATTGTTTAAGAAATGGTACAAATATAAAATTCCATACGGGTTTGATAAGTGAAGCCAAAGATGAAACTAATCTTATGAACCAAAGTTTGTATAGACAAACAAGTACAAATATTAAAATAATTTAACTCATATTCTGGATCTCAGGGTCGTAAATATTAAGAATGTATTTTGAAATAAAATGGAGAATAATAATAATAAAATAACTATAAATTTCGTAATAATTTTGACAAAGCGGCGTATCGCGCACTGTTTGCTTATTTATAGTTTTGAACAGAATTCGGCCATTAGATTCTTTTGAATTTAAATGCTCAGTTATATGTACAGGTGTCTCATTTTCGATGTTTTTTTAAGGTATCTCTGGTAATATTAACGATAGAGCAAAACAATTTGCACATTCCAGGGTCAACTTTTCGAGAAAAGTTTAACAGTCACGACAGGAATTTTCAATCTTCTTTTGTTTTTGAACTACACGCAAAAACTCGTTTTTCGCTCATTTCGAAAACATCTCTTATCTTATTAATTATGATAGTTAGAGAAAAAAAAATCTAACAAATTTTCAACTGTTTTTTTCGGTAAAATAAAATGGCGTAATTAGATTTTTTGAAAACTTAATAATTCTCGAGATATCACACAAACTTATGATTTTTTATATGGGAACTTATGTTAAAAATAGTCTCGTCGTTTTACTTATTTCATAAGCTTTTCAATGATATATAACAAGTCTACATTCTTTTGTTTTAAACATGAATAAAAGATAAATTAATTTATTGCGGTGAAAAAAATTTAAAAATATTAACAAACAAATGAAAATGTCAATTAAAAATCATCATTTGTTTATTTTGATTCTATAATTATTAATTATGTTCTCAAAATTATTCTTAACTAATTATTTTCGGGTTAGTTAAATTATTATTTATCGACGTTACAGTTGGCTTTGAAAAAAATGGTTTAATATGCTTTTGAAGTAAATAAATTGAGAAAATGAGTAAAACTGAAACAAATAATATTAGAAATAAACAATTTATGATTTATTTCTTTCATTTGTTTCATAATAAATTTCTATTTTTAACCCTAAAAGATTAATAATTTAACTTTTCTTCGTTTAAAATAAAAGAATGTAGACTTGTTATATATCATTGAAAAGCTTATAAAATAAGCAAAACGATGAGACTATTTTCAATATAGGTTCCCATTTAAAAAATCATAAGTTTGTGTTATATCTCGAGAATTATTAAGTTTTCGAAAAAACTAACTACGCCATTTTATTCTACCTAAAAAACAGTTGAAAGTTTGTTAAAACAATTTTTCTCTTACTACCATAATAAATAAGATATGAGATATTTTCGAAATGAGCGAAAAACGAGTTTTTGCCTGTAGCTCTGAAACAAAAGGAGATCGAAATTTCATGTGGTGACTATTAAACTTTTCTCGAAAAGTTGACCCTGGAATGTGCAAACTGTTTTGCTTTATCTTTAATATTACCCGAGATACCTTAAAAAACATCGAAAATGAGACACCTGTACATTTGTATTGCAGTGTCTCCATAAAATACAATTGTCTCTGAAATACGTGAATTTTCGGCCTCAAAAGAGTTGGAAATTCATATTATTATATAATGAAATATTTGTTCTACATAGAACTTAAGGAACTTTTATATTTTTGCTATTTTTGGTATATTTTTTTAGGGAACCTCCCAAATCTCATGAGGAATGGCTAAAACTTCTCCAGCAACAAGAAACTCTACATTCTGTAGAAATGCAGAAGTGGCAACGAGTTTTGAAATCAGCCGTGAAGCTACTACGCGAGGTAAAAACCATAAAAATGTATTTTTTCATGTTATGTAAATTTATTATAATTAAGCAACCTTGAAATGTTTTATCGGATGTTTTACGGACTATTAAACACGCAAATAATAATTATAAAATTTCTTGTACGGCAACATAAAAATTTAAATGTATATATTTTGAAACTAGGTCAACTTATCAAAATAATTTCAAACAAAAACGTGATATCATATCTGGAAAGTGTTTTTACAATTTACACCTTTTCCGATATCTATAATTTATAAAGAAACCATTAAGTTTTAGTAACATTGCTAAATTATCTAGTTGTATGTCAAAAAGAGTAAAATAAAATTCAAAATAACCATTTTCAAATGAAAAAAAAAATCTAATGGGACATACAATTTTCGTATAATCCGTGACCAACCCCACGCGAATGGAAGAAAATAATAATAAACAGTTCCTCTCTCAGACTGAAGAATCTCTGAGCGAACTACAACATTCCATCCACCCTACCTCGAGCGACCGCATCATGTCAGTGCTACAGAGCCACCGCGACGGAGTGGGGGCGGGGCCAGAGCCCCTCCCAACGCCGGGGGTTGTGCAAGATGAGCTGTAGCTGTAGGACCCCAGAGAGACAAAGCTATGCATGTACTTAAAACGCACCATCTTCCAGTAGACTCACAGTCACATCACGCGTTCCTTTTAGCGTAGAGCATTTAAATTGTTGTTCCTGTTATTTAAATTGTAGATAATGTTAACACCATAAAGCACATGTGTGTAATTATTGTTGTTTTATTTCATCATCACGGAATTACCGATAAAGAAGAAAATAATTTCATTAGATTTACATTTTATTGGAAATATTTACGAATCAAATAATATGATTTTTCTACAAATCTATTAAAAGTGGGCTTTTTAATGTTTGTTTTTAGCGTTAAAAATGTCATTTTGTGACACTAGTGTTAAAAGTAACAGATCATTGTTACTTTTGACACTAGTGTTAAAAGTGAATGTCAAAAAATTATTAGAAATATAAATTTAAATTAAAAAATAGTGTTTGTAGAAAAAATAGTGTATGATATACGTGTTAAAAGTGATTTTATTTTGTTCGAAGGTTTGAATCACTCCGCTTCGCGTCGTGTTCTAAACTTCCTTCTCACAAAATAAAATGTCACTTTTAACAATTATATCATAAATAACTATTTACATATATCGGGTAGCGCTTGAAATTCATTACATATACATTTAACATAAGAAAATAGATTTTTTTCAAATATCTGTCCTGAGTCATGCAAAATTTTATGCGGTATTTTATATACCGAGATTGTTGGAGCCAAAATTTAAATTTGCATTTTTGGTGCCCGAGTAAACTTTTAGTTTTAAGGTGTGGCCAACACAAAACCTCCCGCCATTTGCAGTCTGAGTCTCAAAAAAGATTAAGTTAATCCTTATTTTTGGATAATCAAATTTTACTCTAATTTAGACAGTTTATTTATTAAAATATAGTCTAATCTAATCAAAGTAACTAAGTTTTCTTTAAACCCCTCAACAGGATTAAATCCCAATTACAGAGTGGGTTCACATTCACACACATCCATGCCTTAATGGGATTCGAACCCAGAGCCCCGAGGGCACTCATGACATGAGGCGTTGCTCTAACCATTTAGCCAACGGAGCTAAAATAAAATGAAGATTAAATTTTAAATACCGGGGTAGAATAGAATTCACTAATCCAAAAATGAGGATTAGATTAAATACGTACCTACGTATTTACTTGTGCTGGAATCTGTATTGAATTCCTTTTCTATTGTTCTATTTACTTTTTTCTTTTTTAAACGTTACTAATATTATTTTGAAATGATTAGTTCTTTGATAGTGACATTTATCTGTCAGTTACATACATTTGAATGACTGCGTTTTGTTTGTTTAAAGTGTAGGTTCTGGGATTTAAAATATAGAAAATTTTATAAATTTATCCATAAATATATAGAAAAGTATTAATGTAAATCTATAGAAAATTTAATAATCATTAATTTTTATAATAACATTAATCTTGAAAAAATAACATTTAATAGTTATTTGTATCACTAGTCTAGAAACTGAATATTTGCGAGAACTCGCAAAACAGTTTCTGGCCGTGTGATACACAAGATTTTTTGTGCCGACATCTCCATAAATTCTTCGTATATATCAACACTTTAATTCTATTTTACATAACCTAAAAAAATTAACATATACTTTTATCGGTTTTGCATTGCAAGTTTAAATATTATTACTTACATTTGAGTTAAAAATGCGTGATTATTTTATATTTATTGAAAATATATCATACAAACATTAGTTACGTATATATTTTATGTAATTTCGCATATTTTCAGTGACTGATAGCGGAAACTCAATTGTGTCACGTGAAGTTAGTTGTAGTTACAAAACAAACGAAACAAATTAGTCCTAAAGTTGGAATTTATAATTAATCTATACGAGATGACAGCATATTATTATTTTTATGACAAAATTTAGTTATTTAAGTTACAATAATTAAAGATTTAGCCCTAAAATTTATAAACATTTTGTTAATTCTTGTGTTGAAAATAATCTTAAATTGACATATCACCAGAACAGTAATGCCAACTCCTTTTGCCGGCCTAGGTCAGCAACAGCGCATTTCTGGACGATTTTAAGTTCTGTAATACTAGTCAAAATGGACGGAGGTACGAAAAGGTATTTTTCGAAGACAAACTATTTTGAGCTTCTAGTAAAGTGCCATTTCCGGTTATCCAATTTTTATCAAAATCTAATGGGCTCTTTCCATTACAGAAAAAGTTCGAAATACAAGGTTTCATAATTTTCTGAATGATAGTATTTGAGTTAGAGTGGAGGATCCACACACACAGACATCATCGTGAAAATGTTAAAATTGGATTCTAGGGACCTCAAAACGTGGTCATTTACCAAAATCTCGATATGCGATTTTTAGCACGATCCCTATACCTCCCTTATCAAGGGTTGTGGGAGGTAAAAATGTAATACCAGGCCTAAATCTGTGTCTAACACGTCTTCAAATAAAGTTCACTCTCTGTCTTAATGTATAAAGCACCGAATAATGTTCTTCGGAACAGATATTAAAAAAAAATTGTATCAAATTTCAAAATTATAGATAAATAAATAAAAGTCTATATTCGGATTCGCCAGATGTCTAATTATTTCCAATCAAGAGACTGTGAGGTGAAGCCTGGTAAGCGCTCTCAACGGTACAGATATGTATATCGTCATTATCGAAATATGTAAATAACGGGAGACTGCCATACCCAGAAACTGATAATAAGCCGTGATGTTTTATTTTTTGGGGAGCAAAAAATAGAAATTCCAACTATAACTTCACAAGATTTACTTGCATTTTGACTATTATTTGTAATATTACAGTTTATCAAGTATTTTTTTCGTTAATAGTTTTTGTACGAGTTTTATTAAATATTTCTCTTAAATCTTCCAATTACTTTATAATATCACACACAAACACACACTACTATCATATCTAATCCACCACCAAACACTCACAGAATTCTAGGACGTAGGACAAGGTAAGACGAGAAACACATAACCCTTGAAATGTTTATTTCATATATTAATTATGAAGTTCTGTTGTGTCCGAAACATTTCACGGGGGGGTTTTTTGTATAAACATATAGTATGTTGTATAGAACTAGACTACATCTACTTGTCCTCGGGTTTCGAGAAGACGAGTGTGTATCCGCACTTTCCGCAGTAGTGTCTGTCCTCCATGGCAGCCATGAACACGCCGGCTCCGCACTGCTCGCCTGGGCATTCTCGGCGAAGTCGGTGGATCTTGCCGTTCTCGTCAACCTACAGGTTTTATAAAATTATGAGAAATAAGCCTCAAAATGCAAACACTCTCCAAGCGCTTTGAATCAGTTCAATCTTCATTTTCTTGCATTCAAGTATCTTCTAAATAATAGATGTTCAATTTTGAATTCAATAATTCATAAATTTAAGAATATATTCTAGCATTACTCTTAATTTTTTTCAAATTTTTGGCCCATCCAGAAATGTATTAGTTTTTTGTTTTAATAATTCTTCATTAAATTTTGAATTCAGTAATTCACAAATAAAATATATATTCGGATCATATAATATTTGTAGTTATAAAACAATCTTCACAACTTTTAGATATGTATTGGCACACCCAGAAATGGGTTATTAGCCGTCATGATATGGGGGTCTCGTGGCCGCGTGCCTGAGTGTCAGGTCGCGAATCTGGGGAACCCGGTTTGATCCCGACCGACGCCAAATATTTCGAATTTTAAATGGCACAAAATTGGCCCCTGTTATGCACTCTCCACGCCAGCAATGAGTGCCCGTGAAGTGACGCCTGGTAAGCGCCCGAACGGTGCAAATATTTCATCATTACCGATATGTGTGTACAAAGCAGATTGGCACACCCAGCAATGGGTAATAATCCATGATGATATATTTATTTATGATATTATTTTTTGGTTTTATTCATTCTCCATTAAATTTACTCGAATATTCAAAAAAAATTTCTTTTCTTGTTAACTTTTCGATTCTTTAAATTTAATTCCTTAATCGGTCATCCATCTGATTTTAATTTTGCGTCATTTTTGTTTTTACCGCAAACATTCGTAAAAATCATTAATACATTTTATTAATAATATGGGGTCTTATGGCCGTGTATCTGAGTGTCTAGTCACGAATCTGGAGACCCGAGTTTGATCCCGACTGATCTCGTCCGACGCCAAAATTATTTCGAATTTTAAATGGCATAAAAGCGATCCCTGTGGTACACTATCCACGTCAGTAATCAGTGCCCGTGTGGTGACGCCTGGTAAACGCCCACACGGTACGTTTATCATTACGATATCTGCTAATAAAGCAGATTGGCACACCCAGTAATGGGTAATATGCCGTGTCTTGTCGCTAATCTGGGGAACTGGGTTCGATCCCGACCGACGCCAAATATTTCGAATTTTAAATGGCACAAAATTGACCCCACGCCAGCAATGAGTGCCCGGGACTGACGTCTGGTAAACGCCCGCACAGTACAAATATGTCATCATCATTACCGATACCTGCGTACAAAGCAGATTGCCACACCCAGCAATGGGTAATATGCCGTGATATATTTATTTATTTATGATATTTTATTTATTAATAATAATGGATCTTGCAACTTTCATGTAAAGCACGTTAAAGAATTTTATCAGTTTTCTAATAGTTTTCTTGAATTTTAACAAATTTCTTGAGATCACTCATCCAAACATTAACTGCAACCATTACAGCTTAATAGGATTTAATAATAGGGTTTACAATTTTATTTAAAATTCTTCTTTCTACATAAAAAAAAGACTCAATTTGAACAAGGAAATGATGAACTAAGAATTTTTGTGTATATTCCAATTGAAAAATTTTATGTAATGAGCAAGATATGAATTTTCAAAGTTCAGAATTTGGAGTGTGACGTTCTATGTTCTCATTAATGGATGAGCACGCGTATCACTTTTATAATCAGGGAACCAATCAGATTTCTTAAGATATGAAATGTCGCGCAAAATATCAATCGGTTGTAGTTTATGAACTAATGGGGTATGTGACCATATTCGAATTTCAATATATATGTCATAAAATATAAAAACTAACCACTGTAGCTTCTCATTATAATAATAAAAACTAAATATTAATTTGTAATAATCTTGTTATTAATAATTTAATGTTTTGGAGAAGGAATATATAACGTAAGTATGTTAGAACCGTGGACAAAGACAGATAGACTGCGGGAAGGAAAGAGACAGTTATAAATCAGCCTATCAGCGTCGCGTTTATGTTGTGATAGGTGTGGCATTGTCACATCTGGTTATAACTATCTCTTTCCCTCCCAGTCTAACTGTCTTTTTTCACGCTTCTACCACTGTCACGTCACAAATCCCTTCCCCAAATTTTTAATAATTATTTTCTCGTAAAGTACGAATAATTAATCGATGTAAAAAAATACGGGTATTTTATTTTTTTGTCTAGTATCATATTATGTAAAAATAAAAATTTGGTCACATACCCCATTAATATTTAAACAATTTTTTTTCCTAACACTCATTAATTTAAATATATTTTCACCGTATCTATGATAGTTAAATTTTGACTATGACAAAAGTAAATATTTTTATCCGGTATTTGAGATGAACGACAAATTCTTAATTATTATAAACAATGACAATATTAAATATCTATTATTTTCCTCATAAACGCGTGCCTGAGTGTCAGGTCGCGAATCTGGGGAACCGGGTTCGATCCCGACCGACGCCAAATATTTCCAATTTTAAATGACACATAACTGACCCCTGTGGTGCACTCTCCACGCCAACAATGAGTGCCCGTGAGGTGACGCCTGGTAAGCGCCCGCACGGTGCAAATATTTCATCATTACCGATATCTGTGTACAAAGCAGATTGGCACACCCAGCAATGGGTAATAAGCCGTGATGATATATTTTTTTTCCTCGTAAACACCAAACTAATAACATAAAACTACTTTCATGCAAACATACCCTACAAAATATAAGAAAAAATTCTCCCTTACTTTGTAAAACTTCAATACAGCCAACTTGACCTTCTTCTTCTTGTGCTTGATTTTCTTGGGGGTGGAGTAATTCTTCTTCTTGCGCTTCTTGGCGCCCCCTCTAAGTCGGAGCACCAGATGGAGCGTGGACTCCTTCTGGATGTTGTAGTCGGAAAGGGTGCGGCCATCTTCTAGCTGCTTTCCGGCGAAGATCAGACGTTGCTGATCTGGAGGGATTCCCTCCTTGTCCTGGATCTTGGCTTTCACATTTTCGATTGTGTCAGAAGGCTCGACCTCAAGGGTGATGGTCTTGCCCGTTAACGTTTTCACGAAGATCTGCATGATGGAGGATTAGCCTAAAACAAGAAGAAATGTTAATTATAAAAAGAAGATATACTAATCAAATAATTTAGTGTTACTCAGTATGAATTCTTATAAGTATTTTTTTATATTTTGCGTTCATAATGAAGTCATTACGATACGCATTTTTTTGTTTTAGACGGTTGGTACTAGATGACGTTTCTTTAACCCATTTTTACCTAATTTATTTTTAGTTAATTGCCAATTCATTTTAATAATATAATGTCGAAATTATTATTATTTTTTAATTTAGTGAAGATTATTTACATGAAAATGTACAAATGGTTACAAATATAATCACAAATTGAGTAAGTAAATGTTATTGTAGAAGGCACAAAATATAAAAAAATAGTATAAAGAAATCATTTTATAAGACTTTCTTTCGTACTTGTCAATTAGAAAACTCGCTAACGCTCGTTTTCTAAATTTTGACGCATGTGAAAAAAAACATGTCTTATAACACATGTTCTTTAATATACTATTTCTATTTCGGTGTCCTTATGAGTCTATAAAAGCACTGAAAGCACATCGATAAGTAGATTTATAAACGCATGGTTTTCGCCGCTTTTCGTGTTCTAGAGGTGGTATCACTGTTTTCAAAACTAACAGATGAAATTACATTAACTTGAAATTGGTGTCGGTCAACAATGAATTTTCATTTCTGTTAAGTTAAAATTTTTAGCGGGAAACGCTATCAACATAACTAAACACGAAGTCATAATTTGGACGTCGAATTTTGAAAACTAATAGGATAATTATAAAATTATCTCAATAGAAAAAATCTGATGTGGCCAGCCCATTACTTTCCGTCAGTTCTATGTATTTTATACAAATTCCACGCAGAAAGTTTTTTTTGCCAATAATTCCATATTTCCAGTACATTACCGTCAGTCAGTTCTATGTATTTTGTACAAATTCCATACAGAAAGTTTCTTGTAAGATTCTATATATTTCCAGTATAATTAGAACTCAAACATTTTATGTAAATTGCACTTTGACATTGACAGAATTTTCTTAATGTAGTAGATGTTTCCATGCGTATAGAACAGCTGGCTGCTTTGTGAAATTTAATTTATAATTTTTAACTCTATATCCATTGAATATGAAGTATAAAATGTAATCAAATCGTATAGAGAATAAAATATTCTTAAATATTTATAATACCATTAAATGTGAAAAAGTGATATTTAACAGCATTTTTTCAAGAGAAACTGTTAAAATCTTCAAATCAGGGTACTTCCGGTCGACCAATTATAACCAAAATCTAATCACGTGACTCGAGGGACCTTGACGTGCTTAGAATCAGCTGATTTGTGTGCGCATGTCATTTTGACAAGAACAATGTCATGTTGACAAGACCAATGTTTTGATTTATTTTGATTTTTAACTGCTAAAGTGTTACATTTAATTACATGTGTTTTACTGTCTAAATATAGTAAAATATTAATATTTTAGCAATTCAAAATCAACATAAGTCAAAACATTGGTCTTGTCAATATGACATGCGCACACAAATCAGCTGATCCCAAGTAAATCAAGGCCGCTCTAGTCACGTGTCTGCTCGCGCCCTATACGCAAAAATTATAATTTTTGGAAAGGTGGTATTGGAGTTATGCGATCCGAAAAAATCGTCACACCCACATACACCCATCCATCCATACATACATCATCGTAAAAATAGTAAAATTGTATTCTAGGGACCCTAAAACGAGCTTATTCATTAAAAACTCATCATCGAATTTTTTGACCAAAGACAATACCTTCCTTACCTAAAGGTGACGGAAGGCAAAAATAGTAAAAAAAAACATATTTCATAAGGCCCGTTATCAGAAATATATATATTTTCATACTTTGTAGAAAATGAAAAATACGAATATTACAAAATTATTTATTTCAGACAATTTACAATAATTTAACATTTATTTATCTTCTTATACTAAAAGAACAGCATTAATGCACCCATCATTTTCGGGATTGTTAGTAACTTGTGCATATTTTCCCCATACAACTTTACCAGCTTGTGTGACCAAACCCAGTTCGGAAATATTAACTTCTATTACTGTTCCTTTTGTAATAACTCCTAAGCTTGTAAACATAGCTGAATTGGGATTCTTCTTTACACCTATAATGGGTAGACAAAACGTGGCTTTTAATTCTGGATGTGTGACATGTGCTTTCTTAAAACGAAGAGCCATCGGTCGAATGAATCTCTCGAATTTTGGTGGTTTTCTTGTGAATCCTTCACCGACATAAGTGACTTTTGTGACCATTCTTTTCCAAGCTTTTCTTTTGGTTTTTCCTGAACGCAAAACTCTGAGAACTTCGGAATCTGCCTGTGCGCGAACTTTAGGAATAGGTACGTCCCATTTTCCAGCCTTTTCTTTACGCTTTTGTTTGATCATATTCGATAAAACTTTCGCTCTGGATTGGACATCCCTGTCGAGAAGATATACAGGAAGCGCGCCTTCAGAAACTTTTTCTGTGTTTTTCTTAGTTTTCTTTTCTTCATGAGCCTGTATTTTCTTCTTCATTTGGATCTTCTCATTGCGGCGTTCTTTGTTGAAGATCTTGGCTTTAATACCGCGAAGACTTCTAGCTGTTTGGGCCCGTTTGTGGGGCTCACGAGCCTCACGTTTGCGTTTTCTTTCTTCATAATCGAGACGTCGACCGTGGAGTTTACGGTGACGCTCGATGTATTCGTTCTGTGGCATAGTTGTAAATTGTCGCTATCTAAAATGAAGAAGAAATAAAATAGATTAAACTAGGAATACTATAGCCATATTCAAATAAGAAAATAGATTTTGCAAGGTTACTCTTTGAATATGACTATTATGTACTCAATAAATATTTCATAATAGATACACTTACCTGAAAAATTAAGTTAAACAAATTTTAAACAAGTATAAAACACTAATACACCGAGTCATATTCATAGAGAACACCTTTAAAATGTTTAAAAATAATAAATCATACATTCTTATTTGAAAAAAAAGTACAAATTTGTTTAATTCCTCAATAAACTTTATTGGTTATAAGTTTTCAACCGGGTGTCAAAATATTGCACAAATCTATAAATATATTTGTAACATTCCAAAACATAAATTTAAACAATTTTATGCACAAATATGTTGAAATTTAACATCGAAATTAGTTTAAAAACTTCGTTTTAAAGGTGACACTATGACAAGACCATGTGGCATCGAACACAAATCACATGTTTGTTCAAAATTTAGTAAAATACGCATAAAATACAGTTTACAATTAATAGAAACAATAAATACCTGTTCAATGAAAAGTACTATAACTATTAAACGTAACACATATCACTTAAAACGTAAACATAATGTGAAATAAGCGGAACTCACCTCTCACACCACCATGTCACACTATGAAAAGAGTAATTTTCTTGAACGGAAACAGAAACATAGACTATAAGTGTGAAGATAGCGACACGTGTGACGCATTTCCTGCAGATTAAAAACCCTAGAAGACTGCCATGTTTAAAAAAAGTGGCGCTAAATTTAATTAAATTATATGCAGTATTCCTAATTAATTTAAGGTCATAAGTATAAAATGTTTACAATAATCAATAAAAACTGTTAAACTACTAACAGTCAATGCCAATCCGACAAAGTTATCAACTGAAATACCATTTTTATAATCACTGTTTATATTTCACAAGAATGTTATCGGCTACAACTTTGATTGTGACCTTTTTGATAACGGGTCATTCGTTTTAATAAATTTAACTATTAATTCATTTCAGTGAAAATGTTGTTTAAGGTCCTACCTCAAGTTTTGCGCAGTTGTAAACAATATTCAACTTCGGGTGCGGGTTACACAGCCTTGTACGATTTCCACGTAAAAAATGGAGGAAAAATGGTCAATTTCGGAGGGTTTCACCTTCCGGTGCAATACAGCGATCTTGGAATAGCTGCATCACATTTACATACTCGACAAAATGTATCCATGTTTGATGTGTCTCATATGTTACAGACAGAAATTATTGGGAGGCATTCTATAAAATACTTTGAAAGTATTATTACTGCGGATTTGAATGCTTTACCGACGGGGACAGGGACTTTAACAGTATTTACGGACGAATTTGGAGGAATACTAGATGATTTAATCGTTACGAAAATAAATGAAGAACATTTGTATGTTGTTTCGAATGCAGCATGTAAGAGATACGACCAAAAACACATGATGTACAATTTAGTAAGTCACTATTATAATTAAAATAGTTATTTGTTTAACTGGGCACTAAAATACCAGATTTACAGCTGCGGCTTCCGTTAAACTGCCGAGGCGAAGCTGCTGTAATTCTGTTTGATTCAATTTTTTTTTGCCGATTTTAGAATTAGTAATAATTTAGTGAATATTTTTAATACACTATTATTCACGAAAGATGACTAATCAAGGTCAAGTGTTCGATGAAAGAATACACATCACTTTATAGCAGTAGCTTAGCAACATTTTGTATTAGAAAGAGAAAGATTATTTGACTTATGTCTATTTAATTTATGTGGTGTGATAGATATACGTAAATAGTGGCATTACTTTCTAACACACTATAAATAATAATGACATATGTCGTAGAATTACAGATACCTAATTATCTACTACACTACCCTCTGTGCTAATATTTACCCAGTGGCGTTGGGGTTTAAATCAAATTATTATACCTTGGTTTATAAGTTAAGTCTATGTTTTTGTATTTTGCAAAAACATAAGTGAAGTACATAAATCTTTCAGAGAGACATTATTTAGAAAGAAACATAATTTTCAAATGAATTATTCGTATTTTTTCAGTTAAAATGTGTCCATAAATATTTCATGTTACACGCCTATGCCTATGAAATGCAATGAAGTTATCTGCAAGTAATATTGTATCAAACGGCTCACAAATGACCTTGAATAGTCACCTTTCGTGAATAATAGTTTACCCATTTTGAAAATTATCAAATTATGTTGCTATGCATATGCATAGCAACAATTGGAAGTAAAAATATTTTTACTACCCAGATTGTTAGCTGTCAAAAACCGCACTTTTAATATCAATCGGCAAAATAGTTATTTGTTTAACTAGGCACTAAAATACCAGATTTATAACAGAGGATGTCGTTTCATTACCTCGGCAATGATTGCTGTCAAAGCTATAAATCTGTGTTTAGTGCGTGCTGAACACAATTTTTTTGCCTATTTTAGAATGGACCTTTTCAATTTAAAGAGATAGAAGATATGCGCAATGGGGATCTGCGCATAGTAAGAAAAGCTGAGGTCTATGGCGTTTGTATCTAAAAAATTTAGACGTAAAATGTGAGAATATCTTAAATAACTTTAAAAAATCTTATCGAAATAAGTTACAAAAGCTTTTGTTGAAGTTAATATGTCAACGATGCAAATTTTCACTGAGAATACAGGTATTTTAATGACTGCAATATTTTTGACGTTTCGTTTGACAGGTCAACTGGCAGTTGTTCGCGCCATTTTCTTACTATTTGGAGCGATAGAAAGAGATAGCCGTTAAATTGAAATGGTCCATTGATTTAGTAATTATTTTTAATAACTATTTCAAAGTTATCGCCACTAAGTTATGTTGGTATACGTTTTTTGAACAGTTGCTATACGTTTGTATAGCGATTGCTACGTAATAGTAGTAAAATATTTTTACTGCCTAGGCAGTATTAGTGACATTTTACAGACTATTTAGCTGTTAAAAAATTACACTTTTAATGTCAATGGGCTACTTGCGTGTCATATTTTTATTTTTCTATTTTTGAAGAGACAATAAAAACTTGTTACCCATATTTTTTATTTTGGCAAAATTTTCATTAATTGGCCATAGAAAAATTAATGAAATTCTAATATTTAAATTACCGCCATGTGTAACGTAGAATTACGCCGGACCAATAAATGGCCGTAAAGCAATAACATCGGTACATCCAATAGCAACGGCATGTGCGTGTATTTAAACATGACGATCATCTGTTTGACGTTTGAATAATTGTTTGGAGGTTAATATTTTCGTTTGTCATTTTAATCTTGTACGAGCATAAGCTAAGTTAAAATCCTTCAAAATCCTGCTTAACAAATCGAAATACGTAATAAAAGTAATAGAAACCACGCAAATTTTAAATAATAAAGAAGAGAGACAGTGACAGAAAAATGAACTATGTCAAAATCAAATTAAAACTCGCACTCGCTCGCCATCTACAGGTTACATTCTTAAATATGCATCCCTTTCTCCAGTTCAAAATAATGACGTCAAGAAAATCTTCTTTCTTAATTTATTAAAAAACAAATATTTTTTTTCAAAAAAAGTTATATTTTTACATTCGTTTTCAACTTTACTTTAGGTATTTAGTGATCGATATCAGATTTTCAGTACCACGCAAGTAGCCTATTGGCAAAAAATAAATTATGTTTTACTAAAAATGATTGAATTTTTGCAGGCCAAATTTCAAGACTCCAATCCAAACTCTGATGTCAAAGTTAGATTTTTTGAACCAAGCCAACGATCCTTATTGGCTTTACAAGGTCCAAAAGCAGCTGAATCCCTTCAAAAACTAACAGACTTCAATTTATCTCAACTATACTTCATGCAATCAACAACAGCAACAGTTGCAGGCGTACAAACTTGCCGAATTACGAGTTGCGGTTACACCGGTGAAGATGGTTTCGAAATTTCTGTCCCCTCCATAAAAGTTGAAGATGTAGCAAACGCTATTCTTCATGAAGACGCGGTTAAGTTAGCCGGTCTTGGAGCAAGAGATTCCCTAAGACTCGAAGCTGGTCTGTGCCTTTATGGCAATGATATAACTACTAAAACAACACCGGCGGAAGCTGTTTTGATGTGGCTGGTTGCCAAAACAAGAAGAGAAAGAAAGGATTTTCCAGGAGCCGAAAATATTCTACAAATAGTTAAACAAGGGATTAAAACTAAAAGAGTTGGCTTTGTATCTCCTTCTGGACCGCCAGCAAGACACAATACAGAGATATTTTCTGAAGGAAAATTAATAGGTACTGTTACTTCTGGGTGTCCAAGTCCCTCGCTTAAAACTAATATAGCGATGGGTTATGTGCCTATAGAATACGCAAATCCTGGGACTAATGTTGAATTTAAAATTAGGGATAAAATGTTTAAAGCTGTTGTAACTAAAATGCCATTTGTAAAAACAAACTATTATGTTAAACCAAAAGCTTAATAAATATTTTATTATATAACATTTATGTACATAGTGCCTTTTTGCCTGCTTAGAATAATTGCCCTTATTTCGATTAAGTTAATTTTTAATATTTTGTCATATATAATATCATAAGTGGTAAATTTTTGCCGGAAAATTTTTCAGATTGTTACGAGAGCCGGTTGCCTAGCAATTTATTGAGTGACATTGACAAAAAAAATCACGAGTTGTCAAACGAGTGATTTTTGATCAATGTGACGAGATAAATTGGCAACAGGCTCGAGTAAAGCAATGGGAAAATTTTTCCAGGATAAAATTTAACCACGAATGGTATTCGGATGACTATTTCCAAAATAAAAATCAGGTAATCATATATAAAAATTTTTCTTGACAAAATTTTTAAGTTTTATTGTGTTTAGTGGTATTATGTTTCAGTTTCCTTTTCAACGTTTTAAATAGATTCCTGTTCGTATCGACTCGTTTTTAATAAAAATTGATAACACTGAAAATATACAGACTTTCACAGGTATGTAAACAATATGTTTCGAAAACGCCAAAAAATTATCGCTTATCAAAATTCACTTACTTGTAAAAATACAACATCTTATTGGCTTAAAGGGTACGAAAATTTTTTTGTGACTGTGTTTTGTCGAAATGAAACTTGGTAACTATGTAGAATCTTGAATTTGGATTGGTTTATATATTTATGAGTGAAATGGTCTTTTTAAAATAATGAATTGCAAGATAAAGGCCCGTACTACTAGCGCACTTTTATAATATAAGCGCTTTTATGAAGCACACTCCTCAAAAGAATATAATATAAAAGCGCGCTCCATAAAGGCGCTTTTTTTTATAAAAGTGCACTCGTAATATGGACCAGTGCTAGTGGTTAAAATTATTTGAAATCTGCCGTACACCATTTATTCTTATAAAACTGTCGTTTATCAGGGCAAAGGTACATTCACAAATGAAAATTAGGTTTAAATTTATGGTTTATACTTTAGATTTATAGACTTTGGCCCCATATGTAATGACTCCATTCAAACTTCAGAATTTAGGGTCTCTTAATCCAGAATATAAAGCCAAACATTACTAGGTCCAAACTTTAGATTTATGATTTAGTTTGACGTCACAAACTTCACCAATGAGAACGAGTCTAAAACGATATAGATATATACACCCATCTTTATTTAGTATTGACTTGGTGAAATCAGCCTTTTAAACAAATGTGAGAACATAGAATAGTCAAAATTTAATTGCTGAAATATATTTTAATCTTGTTTTTGAGGCATTTACATAGATGTCAGTAAAGTCAATTAGAGTTAAATTAAACTTGCATTTATGAAAGACTTATTTAAATCTAAACAAAAACCATAAACCTAATTTTCATTTGTGAATGCACCTTAAGATCTTACAGATTCATAAATATAAATTCGTACTTGAACGAGTCAAAATCAATGGCGGCTTGTGAAATAAAGATTTATGGGTCGATTCTGTTCACATCTACAAGTCTTACAGATCTGTAAATCTGTAAAAGGCTGACAAAAGCGCATCTATTTTTGTTGATTAATATAAAATTATGCATAAAAGTGGCAGGTTTCGTTGCGATTTTGTTCATTATTTACAGATTTACAGATCTGTAAGATTTACAGATGTGAACAGAATCGACTCATTAGTGGGTCAAATTTGGTAAATAGTTGCACTTCTCTACGTCTATCCTTCGTAGTCTGTTTTAATTTCAGATCTGGCTTCGGACAATCTTTGGTTTTATTTCCAAACGATTTTTAATAATTTAATGCATTATTGTTTTTTAGTATTTTAATTTCTTGAACTGCCATGATAAAATTCGCAACCGAACTTACGCTGTCACTATCCGCTACTAGACTGTTGCCTTGGTCATTGACCCGGGATAAGGGAATATGGTTGTGTTTATCTTCGTTACAATTCGTTTGGGCTTGCATATGCAGCATATAACACAACGTGGTCACAAAGTTGAAGAGACCCAAGAAGCGCGCGCGCACTCGCTGTCTTGCTTTAAACACAGTGGTGTCGTGTGCAAGCAAAGTTGACGGAACAGACTTTATTAAAAATTAATATTCAAAATATTTTATAATTGTTATTGTCGCTTTTTCTTTTCTCCTTTGGCAAATTTGGGAGGTCATTGACCAAATGGATTAACTGCCACTGGTCAAAATATAATAGTAGGGGTGTTAGGTATATTGTCGTTCTAACCCCCAGAATCTCTCCTCTGTGTAATTTAATTAGTGTAAAAAATTGAACACATTTTTAAGAAAATTTGCAGAAATGGACATATTATTCTAAGTAGGCTTTGTATACCCATTGTATGGGTTTTGATCCAAAGAGTGTTTATGGCAAAATACTTTACAAAACACTTGCATTAATCACACAACTCTTTACATTTACAAAAATAAATAGTCTTATAAAAAATCTCATTGAAACATATACTTTTCTTGTATAGTTTGTTCAGCTCTATAAAGTTTCAAGGCCACTAAATAATCGCGGCCTAGTTTAAATAATGTGTAATAGTTTACAAATAGTAAGAGAGTTAGAGAGACGATTTGTTGCCACTGCGAACTACGAACCAGCAAGGCCAATTGCACCACGACTAGAGACAGTTGCAGACCCACTAGACCACTGGCTGCGACAGATGGATTCTTGAACATGCTCTACATAAGACATAGACAATCAACACACGCAATAGAACACAAAACATAGAAAATAATAGAACACAACCACACATAAATAAAAAATAATAATAAGAATAATTTAGGAACAGGAAACAATAACTAGGTTCGCATTTATTCGCTGGGAACTTATAGTGTTTGTATATTTTGAAGGAGAGAATGTTTCTATGAGGAATATAGAATGAATGAATGTGAATGAGAGGAAAACGAAACTTTGGATTTTAAATAAGAATGGGTGACGAAAAATATTAGATTTTCAAGGACTAGGAACAATACTTAATAATACCTAGGCTAAATCAAAGTTTATACAATATTTTTCATGGTAATACAAATAATAGGTTTGTTCCAACAAAAGTTCAGAACCGTTCAGAACTTTACTGAGTTTGTGCAAAGCCATTTTACCGTTCCGACAAGTCGAATTTCACATTTAGAACTTATAGTGCAGTGTTCCAAGAACGAGTGAATTGTGTTCCGAACTGATTCTGCACCGTTCTTAAATTTCCAGAATTTTACCAGAATTTTTAATTCTGAATAAGTTTGACGTGCTATCTAACCTGACTTATTTTGTTTTTGTTATTAATGAAATCAGCAATGGAAGAAGACAGCGATTTTTCCGAATTTTCTAGTGAAAGTGATGGAGAATTTTTGGACGATGTTATGGAAATAAAGAAAACAATGAAAATTACCTACAGATGATAATACGTCAATACAGTGATCAAGTGTTTTTGGAACATTTTCGAATTATATATGTCTATTATATTTTAATCATGAACTTATCTTCCATTTCTTCAGTTGAAATATATTATTGGGATTTTCAAATAAGAAAACGCTCATTAGCGGCGGATATTAGAACTACAAACAGTAGTACACATTTGACATTTAAATGAAATTACAACTATATGACTCCAAAAACTCTATTATACATACTTGAATAATACAGTATACTAATAAATGAGAAAATAATACGAAAAACTAAAGAAACACATGTTATAGCAATGCTACGCTTACAATAGACCTTTTCAATTTAAAGAGATAGAAGATATGCGCAATGTGGATCTGCGCATAATAAGAACAACTGAGACCCGTGGAGTTTATTTCTAAAAAAAAAAAAAATAGACGTAAAATGTGAGAAAAGTCTCAGACAACTTTATAAAACTTACTGAAAAAAATTACAAAAGCTTTTATTGAAGCTAAAATGTCTAAAGATGCAAATTTTCACCGAGAATACAGGTATTTTAATGACTGCAATATTTTTGACGTTTCATTTGACAGCCCAACTGGCAGTTCTTTGCGCCATTTTACTTACTATTTGCAGCGATAGAAAGAGATAGCCATTCAATTGAAAAGGTCTATTGTCAACAAAAAGTGTACCATTATTTAATGCGATCAGCGCCATCTCTTGATACTTGAAAATCCCAATACCTAATCAAAAGCACAATGTTTTCTGACAGGAGTAATTTTATAGGTTAGGTTATACAAACAAAATTCTTAATCGGTTCTAAATCGTTCCAACACTAGTCAAGTCGGTTCTAGAACTATACGTTCGCGCAAGGATTCTAAGCAGTTCTGAATCACGTTTTGAACTTTCTGTTGGAACACACCTGATAATTTCTTGTTACTTTTGTAATTAAATAAAAAGATTGGCGCCAGAAATAGTCATGAAAAACAACCCCCTACTCTAGTGATGTCAAATTACAAACAGCACGTCATTCATAAGCCAATAGGAAAACAGTTTGTCCATCAATTACGTTATTTATATAAATATAAGTAGGCGATAATTTGTCACATGTTAAGCTGTAAGGACTTTGACGTCATATTCTGTTTCAGATCAAGTACTTTTTCAATATATATTACACAAATATCAATAATTAATTGCAAAATATCTAATGGATATTTCGTAATATTTTCAAATTTGAGGCTATTAAAAGATAGTATATTATGTTATTAGGAGTAGAAAGCGGTCTTTTTGTGTTGAACCCAGCTGTTGCGGCCGAGGCGCTAGCCGAGGCTAGGCAAGCTGGGTAAAACACAAAAAGGGCGTTCTACTCCGAATGACATATACTATTTTTTCTTCAAGTGTTTCAAAGATTTTTTTGACATTTTTTTTATAATTTTTTATTTGTAGTGTTTGCAGTTTCAGCCAAAGCTGGCTGTGAACACTACAAAACAAAAACGATACAACTATCAAATAACAATTTTCGATATAATCTGTGTTGCTGTGTCGAATGCCGCCGCTAGCGGTGAACAAACAAACTAACATTTTTTTACTAGTACAACAATAGCAATATTTTTGTACTAGTAAGACAATGAATGTCTTCTATAGTGTGTGTACAGTAACACAATATGAATATTATAATACGCTTGAAGAAAAACAATATTTTCTAAAGTTTAGCACTTAGAAGGCATATAAAAATTATTGCAACAGCCTTAGGGATGTTCTGGATTCAAGTCTCAGTAAAGTTCATGTTTTTTTCACAAAAATCTTTCGTCAAAATGAAATGTTTAACAAAAATAAATATTTACCCACGTCTTTGTATGCTAATATATTTTTTTAAAGTAAATATATTATTTAAAAATAACTGAATAAATAAATATAAGGTCATGTATGTTTGCTATTTTTTTTAGATTTGAAAGTAAATGTCAGCTGAAAATAAACGTATTATAATTTCATCCTTTACCTAATGTTAACCAGGTTTATCTGATTTTTAAAACAAATATAATGCATGAAAATAAATAAATGTATCGTCACGGCATTGTAGTCATTTTTAAGTGCGCTATTTTGGATTTTAAAGTGTATATATCACACAAAAACAAAAAAATATTGTAAAAAATCACGGCTTTGTGCTCTTGACTATAATAAAAATCTTAAAAAATCCACTTACGTGAAACCTCGCGTGGGAGGGATTTCCGGGTTCGGCAGCATTCAGCGTTCCTTGCGCTCTATACAGCTCTCTGCTATGCCTAACTAGACTCCCAGAGGGCCAAAGAGTTTCACCAACCCAGTTATATGCAACTGGAACATGAGATCGTGGTTCAACTCTACTCCACGCGCCTAAATGCAACGCAGATCTATGTAAGACATCGCAATATCGCATGGGAAGTATATGGCCAGCGTACATAGTAAAGCAGCCTACTCCGACGAAAATTAGATGGAGCGTGCAGCCATAGACGTCGTAATAGACGTAGCTCTAAATATAAAACAATAATGAATTAAGAAAATGTTGATAGTTACAATATAAATAAAAAATCTGATGTGGCCAGCACATTACTTTCCGTCAGTTCTATGTATTTTGTATAAATTTCATACAGAAAATTCCTTGCTAAAGATTATATTTCTTGTACTTTACCTTCCGGCAGTTGCAAGTATTTTATGCAAATTCCATACAGATAATTTATAGCAAAAGATCCTATATTTTCAGTAAAATTATAAGACAAACACACTATGTCAATTTCACTTGACACTGACATCTTTCAATCAACATTTTCTTAATATAGTAGCTGTTTCCATAGCTATGGGGCTGTCCTTAAATTACGTAACGCAAAATTAGGAAATTTTTGATACCCCCTCCCCCCTTTGTAACGCACCCGTAACGCAAACATGACCCCCCCCATATATTACGTAACGCAGTTCTTGTCCCCCCCCCATTTTTTACTGGATATAAAAGTATATGGCCTCCTTAATATTCAGTTAAAATTTGAAACAGAAACTAGTTAAATTAATGTACATAAAGACAAAAATAGTGTACTACTCTTGCCCTACGGCTTGTCATCCCAATTTTTTTACTGTATATAAAAGTATATGGCCTCCTTAATATTCAGTTAAAATTTGAAACAGAAACTAATTAAATTAAGGTACATAAAGATGAAAAATTAACAGCACAGAAACTAAAAGTATAAGCATTTCCGTATGCTTTTAACAAACTATTGAAAAGTTTTTCCTTATCAACACTACTTGAATCCATGTTTTAATATGAATTGCATTGCACGAATGAAAGACCACTGGCCCGGATTTGAACTCCGCCCGACATATTATGTTGACTGTTATTGAAAACAAACGACTGCCTGCATATACGATTTAGCACCGCGAAATTTGAATGTTTCAAAACTATTAAAGCAAGTTTAGCAATATTTTTTATATTTTATCGTTACGTAAAGCACACATTAACCCTCCCCCACCCCCTCGTAACGCTACTCTTGATTACCCCCCCCCCCTTTAAGCGTTACGTAATTTAAGGACAGCCCCTATGGCTACTTTATGAAATTTAATTTTTTATAATTTTTTAACTCTATGTCCATTTAATATGAAGTATAAAATGCATTCAAATCGTATAGAGAATAAATAATTCTGTAATATTCATAATAACATTAAATGTGAAAAAATGATATTTAACATGGTTTTTTCAGGAAAAACTGTTACAATCTTCAAATGAGGGTACTTCCGGTTGTACAATTTTAACCAAAATCTAATCAGCTCTTTACATGGATGTAACGAAGACAAATACGAAAGAATTATAATTTTTAGAATTGTAGTATGGAAGTTATCGTAGACGAAAATTTTGTTACACACACACACACACACACACACACACACACACACACACACACACACAGACATCATCGTAAAAATAGTAAAATCGTATTCTAGGGACCCTAAAACGTGCTTATTCATCAAAAACTCATCACCGAATTTTTTGACCAAAGACAATACCTTCCTTACCTAAAGGTGACGGAAGGTAAAAATAGATACGGTACTTACTTGGGCGAAACAGCAAGGTACAAAGCCAGCGTAATATGCGTTAAGTACTGAACTGAATAACACTTGCTTCATACGATTATTGAAATCAGTTTTTAGATTCTCTACTTCACCGCGTATTGCAGTCGCACTACTAGTACACGAATGAAGCGGTCGGCCACCTATTCCAGGGGCTTCGGACCATCCTATTAGTTCGAAAAATGGTGAAATTGTTAATCCAAAAAGGATTAAATATACTGAAATTCTACAAAATACAACAATCACTAAATTGCATAAAAATATAATGTTTGTAACTTACGGATAGCATAAGTAAAATATATTGACGAATGAATGATTTTGTACTATTTTATAACCGCAAAAAGTTAGTTCTGAGAAGATGGCTATCAATAAGAAACCCCTAAAAATAATATGAAATTAATAAATTATTAGTTATTGGAAATTGTATAAATTTTATACCTGTATATTTCAAATACATATGGTTGAATTTTAGCTGGAGCAAATCGTTGTAAAATTAAACAGCCTAACATGTATATTAGGCGGCGAGAAAATAGCACCAAAATAAATATAAGTAGATTGGTGTCGATCAAGTAAAAATTCTACAACAAAAAGACGAGTAATTAATAATAATATAAATAAATTATTAATAGCAGAATTGAGATTTCGTAAAATATCTACTAATTAATAAGCAGTAAAGCTAAACAATTTTTAAATACATTCTCCATCAAAAGTTATAACGAATTAAATATTTTATGACGTAACGGGTGTAGATTTGATACTATTAGACAAATATGAAAGCTAAAAATCCCGCCTATAATTCCACTTCGCCCCACCCACTGGCTATCCATTTTCATTTTCCATTCCCATTGATTGGGAGGCTCTGGGTTCGAATCTCAGCGAGGTCCATGAATTTTTCACAATTCTTTCTTCGTTTAAATAAATTTGTCCTGGATCCTAAAGCCCATTTTTACGATTTAAACATTCCCATTGATGAAAAAATATTGTTTTGATATTGTTGTTTGATTGGATAATATCAGGGTATTACCCAATCAAAAAACAAGATCAATATGCTCCTACCTTCGCACCACTCCATAGTTAAAACGGATAGACTTTTTTAGTCTGTCACAAATTCCATAAAAAAAATTAAAATTCGTTTATGGGCCCATTTGTGTGAAATTTATTATCGAAGAAAAGCTTCTTGGCTTTTATTGTATGAAATACAATAACAATGAATCTTGAATTATCAAATTACATCAAAAATTAATTATTATACTGTATCTGGTTTAAGACTGCAGTGATGGGAAGATAGGAGCGGCTTGATCTTGTTTTCTGATTGAATAATACCTTGATATTATCCCATCAAACAACAAGATCAAACTGCTCCTATTTTCACATCACTGCAATCTTAAACCAGATACAGTATAAATATTTTTATACGAACTAACAGATGTGCGCCATTCGGATTGTATTTATGTGAAGTTGATTTAATTTTAAGAACCCTTAAATAAAATCTGGTGTGGCCAACACGATACCTCCCGCCATTACAGCCCGAGTCACAAAAAAGATTCAATCCTTATTTTTGGATTAGCGAATTTTACTCTAATTCTGACAGTTTATATCTTAAAATATAGACTAATCTAATCCAAGTTACTACCTTTTTTAAACCCCTCAACAGGATTAAATCCCAGTTACAGAGTGGGTTCACATTCACACACATCCATACCTCAGTGGGATTCGAATCCCGAGCACCGAGGGCACTCATGGCATGAGGCGTTGCTCTAACCATTGAGCCACCGGAGCTATAATAAAATGAAGATTAAATTTTAAATACCGGAATATAATAGAATTCACTAATCCAAAAATGAGGATTAGCTTAAATATTAAATATTTTGAGCTTCTAGTAAAGTGCCATTTCCGATTATCCGGTTTCCATCAAAATCTAATGGGCTCTTTCCATTACAGAAAAAGTTCGAAATACAAGGTTTCAAAATTTTCTGAATGATAGTATTTGAGTTAGAGTGGAGGGTCCACACACACATACATCATCGTGAAAATGTTAAAATTGGATTGTAGGGACCTTAAAACGTGGTCATTTACCAAAATCTCGATATGCGACTTTTAGTACGATCCCTATACCTCCCTTACCAAGGGTAGCGGGAGGTAAAAATTAATTAAAGGATTTTGAGAGTTAGCAGTGACTATAAATCAAAGATTACAGGCATTAATTATGTCAAAAAGTGGTGCAATGCATTCTTGAAACATCATCAATTTACAATGATATTTTTAGCGCCAATTATTAATTTTAGAGTACAATTCTATATTTAGTTTAAGATATATTTATAAACAAATAAAACTACATTTTTCTCTGTATTGCAAAGCTAAAAAAATTAATTTATACTTTGCAAAACCATTATCAATTTAGGTCATTATTATTTGTGGAAATAATCTAACAAATACCACTAAATATAAAAGGAGTCGAATTTCACGCGATAACTCGGGCTCGTTTAACACGAGATTCATAGCGAGTGTAACAAACTTTCGAATAAAAAAATCTGATATTCATGTCTCACTACAAAATAATTATTTTAATATAAATTATGTACAATACATACATTTTCTTTATATTCAATATCCTGAATTTTTTTTCTACTTTCCTTTTCTTTTTCTTTTATTCATCATTCTTTCGCAAATTCCTTTTATATTCTTTTGCGTTGTTGACTTTTTATTTATTTTCCTTCATAATGATGTACGAATATTTTTGACAGTGGCATACAAATATTTTTGACAGTGACATTTATGTGTGAATTACAAACATTTGAATTTCTTGCCTTGAAGTAGTTTGATCTAAGAATTTTTACATCAAATTATTTTATATGCATTTCTTTATCTCTGAATCTATAGCAGATATAATAATGAATTTATATTTATCGAATAAAGAATTTAACGTTCTTTAATATAAGTATTTATATAAATTTTCGATAAATAATATTTAGATGATTTTTTTCTTGTAACTACTACTTCCGGTTGTCCAATTGTTACCAAAACTGACTCGACTCTTCCCATTATTGTTAGATTGAGGAATCCGTAGTTAAAAATGTCTTAAGTCTTATAGAATTTGAGATATAGTGAATCCAACATCCACACACACACACACACACACACACACACACACACACACATCCACACACACACACACATACGGACAACATCGTAAAAATGTTATAATCGGATTCTAGGGACCTTAAAACGTGCTTATTCATTAAAATCTGGATATGCGATTTTTAGCATGAATACAATACCTCTCTTAGCGAGAGGTAAAAATAATAATAAAATCCTCTTACTACTGCCTGGTTGGTGTAAGCATGCGGCAACCACCACACACTCCTATAAATCTGCAAAAACTGCAACCCCGCTGCTACTATGGTAAATATGAACATGATGATTTCAAACTCTAGTTCGGATTCCATGGGTATGTTAGGAAACGGAATATGTTTCGGGGCCGCCGGTAAATCCAGGGCAGGAATAGAGTATCCGCCTGGGCCTCCACCCCCAAGAGGGGAATATTTTCCTCTCTCATCGCCGGAACCCCCTATCACAGGGGAAACTGACGCGGTTTGCGGTCGAGTGTTCTTGGAGATTCTTCGGCTGCCGCTTGGCATCGCGAGTTCGTCCTCCGACACCGAGTTAGCCTACAAGAAGGAAGATAGTCACAGTGTTAAAAAAGTTGTTAAAAAATAAATTTGCAGACAATGTTGCTGAATAGAATATATTATTTGGGCCCAGTATTTTCTTCTCTGATTTTGAGTAATTTGAATACCTAATCTACACTACAATTCGAAACATTTACCTTCATTTATCAGTTAAAACTATTATTCACGAAAGATGACTATTCAAGGTCATTTGTGAGCCGTCTGATATAATATTACTTGCAGATAACTTCATTGCATTTTGTATGCATAGGCGTGTAGCATGAAATATTTATGGACACATTTTAATTTAAAAAATAAGAGTAATTTATTTCAAAATTATGTTTCTTTCTAAATAATGCCTTTCTGAAAGATTTATGTTCTTTACTTTAGGTTTTGCAATATACAAAAACATAGAATTAACGTATAAACCAAAGAATAATAATATGATTTAAATGTCAACGCCACTGGTTAAATATTAGCACAGAGGGCAGTGTAGTAGATAATTAGGTATCTGTAATTCTACGACATACGTCATTATTATTTATAATGCGTTAGAAAGTAATGCCACTATTTACGTATATCTGTCACACCACATAAATTAAATAGACATAGGTCAAATAATCTTTCTCTTCCTAATACAAAATGTTGCTAAGCTACTTCTGTAAAGTGCTGTGTATTCTTTCTTCGAACAAATGACCTTGAATAGTCGTCTTTCGTGAATAATAGTATAAGAGAAATACCGTGTGTCTGTCTTAAAGGTGTACATAGAAGATTAACATGGAAAGTCAGTTTTTCGCAATTTCCTGCTCGCCCAAATATTTGAAGCAAAAACGCTTCTAATAAAAGTTTTAGGGCATAAAATTCTGCATCTAAATCAATAAACAAAATTACCTTTCCGTGTTTTATAACGACAGAAATTAAATATGAAAATGTCGAAACTTACGTTGAAAATATCGAAAGCCATGGAATTAAAAAAAAAATGCTTGACGTTTTATCTCACATCGGCTCCTATTCTGTAACTCGGTGGTTAATTTTTAACCATTTTTATCCAATAGATATTGATTTGACAACTAAAAATCCCTCTTTTTGTTATAAGTCATCATACTTGATTGGATAAAAAAAATAACCAATGGTGAAAAATTAACCACTGAGTTACAGAATAGGCCCCATCGTAAGTTAACTTATTTGACGTTTCTTACAATTTGTCCCTAGTTTTATTGTTTGAGATTATTAAAAAATTAATATTTATACTAATGAAAAGCGTGCAGAATATGTATTACTGGAAGAAAGAGTGTTTAGGAATGATAAGTGCAGACCTCTTCTGTAATACTAGATGTATTGGAAATGAGTTGGGAGTACATCACAGCATCATACATACATTTGTTAAGCAATGTTGTGTTTTAATAAATTTATATTATTTAAACAAACCTATATATTTTATTTATTAATCTAATATTCCTATTATTGTCATAATTAACGATATTTGTTCAAATTAAATTGTCAGAAACGTCAAATAAGTTAACTTACGTTGTAACAGATTGACATATTAAACGTCAAGCATTTATTTATTTTTTGTTCAATTCCATGGCTGTCGATATTTTTAACGTAATTTTCGACATTTTCATATTTAATTTATGTCGTTCTAAAGCATGTAAAGGATATTCTGTTTATTGATGTACATGCAGAATTTTATGCCCTAAAACTTTTATTTGACGCGTTTTTGCTTAAAATAATGAGGTGAGCAGTAAATTGCATAAAACTGATTTCCCATATTAATCTCCATGTACACCTTTAGACAGATACACGGTATGTATGATTTGAATAGTTTTGAGTTTACATGATATCTTTTCGTGACAAAAATCAGAATTTAGCACTCTTCTTTAACTAAAGTTTATTTAAAAAGCAAGATAATCATTACGTTACTTTGTTACTAGAGATGTGCTGAAGTGCTGAATTGCGGCTCAATGTTACAAAGGTTGTACAAATAGACGGCTCTAATTGCACAAAAATGAATTGTATAATGAAAATCTACGTGTTTGTTAATCATAAAATATATAATTATGCTAATTATAAATTTTTCTAATGTTGTCTTAGTACTAAAATGATAACGAAAGTTTGTTACATGAATTATAACTTTGATTTGTACTACAATGAATTACAATTACGGTGCAAATTTTTTAGTGTTAATAAAATATTATGATAATGATTTATTAGTTTACATTTAAAGTTATTGTTAGTAATTCAAGTAATGTCATGCAATCATAATAACATATTACCTGTATAATATTATGCTAATATTCAATCATATTCAAGGTTTCGATATTAACAAGGATAAATTGAATTAAATTAGGTTATCACAAATATCTCAACTTGCTCGTAATGTAATGAAGTATATTTCTACGTAATGAAAAACGTATGACACAAAATTTTTATTAAAACGGAATAGTCCGGGTGTTATTTATTTACCACTTTCGATCGATTCAAACCCGAAGTCACGTTATACAGTTATGACGCAAGTCAACCGCCCAGGAAATGTTTTGGGAGAGCTGTATACAGACATGCGCTTTTGTTGTCTACCAGTTGTAGTTGTTATCAGCTCTAATATTCCAGCATGTATAAAAATAAAGCTTATTTTTACCTTTCTGGCATGGTCGCTGCTAGATCTGGAACAGACGTCGTTGTTCAACCGTACGTATGTTATAATTGGAGGAGGACGCCTCGACAGTGGATCTCGCAAGATGCGTCTTCTTCTACTTACGGCGTGAGAAATGCCAATGCCTTTAGGTATCACTAACCCCGCAAAATATCTGCGTCCCACATAAACTGTACACGCACAAATAACTATTAAAACCCAATGTGTAGTCCAGAAATCACTCTCGTTGTTGTGAAAACTATACTTTATATCAGTCATTTTATGTATTGTATTTGTACACGTTGCTTCAAAACTTGAGAAGTTTAGTTTTGACATATCGCACTCCGATTGCATGAGTGTAAGCGTTCGAAAACTATCAAAACTAACTTCCACAGATGTTTTCGCTCGAGGTAGTACACTCTATTTCGGATTTTTTTGTTTATAAGATCCATTAAAATAGATGATCGCGTTATATCTGGCAAGAACTATCAACAATATAACACGTGACGAGTGGTACAAAATTTATGAACTATTCAAATATGTTTTAGGAATTGCATCATATTACAAATTACACAATTATTAATATATGAAACTAAGCATAATTTAATCCACAATGAAAATATACAAAATATCAAATATATAATTATACATAATAATCAATATTATTCATCAGATGTTCTAACTTTTTTGGAGCTTTCCCCAATTTCCTCAGATTTTCGTTTTAGGGGCCCATGTTTCAGTCCTTTCATTTTCCGAGTCTGTAATTTGCTCAAATCTTGCCTTCCAATATGTATACGTCCATGTGTCGTTCCGAGAGCATCTCTCGAAATATTTTTCTTTTTATGTACTTTAAGAACTTTAGGTTTCTTGCAAGCTTGTTTCATCAAATCTTCTGAAGATAGTTTGCTTCTTCTTATAAACAAATCAATCTGGGGTCCTATTTCGTCCAATTCTACACGGGGTGTGCGAAGTCCTGATTTTTTCAGTAAAACTCTGTAAGATCGGAATAATATTTTCCCGTCAGCGGTGGCTGTGAAACTATATACATGTTCTAAGCCTTGTAATCGGACTGCGTCGGCTCTTTCTCTATGGAATAAATCTACGAAAATTGAACGTAGAGTCTGCATTTCTTCTGTTTGTTCCCAAGCAGGTCCAGTAAACAATAAAGAAGGCTTGATTCCCAAAGCAATAGATTCAGGGAACTCTTTAAATGCCTTAAAACTATCAACACCTAATTCTACCATATCTAACAAAGAGTAGTTAAACATACGACCTACTATTAAATTATTTGGACGTTTCTTAGAATGTGATGCGACCATAAATAAAGAACATTCTGATTTTTTCATCAGCTGCTCCAAAGGAGTGCTGTCTTCAAAGATAGTCAGGTCATTTTTTCTGGCTAATTTAACACCATCTGGCTTTTTTAATTTGTGTATATCACTGAGAATTGTTCTTGTTATTTCCGAAGTTTTTCTTCCGTACACAAATAATGTTTTTTTAGGACCTTCGATAACCTGTGGCTCTCGAGAAAGTAATATTCGTTTACCTCGCCGAGTTGTGGGTTTACTAAATGTAAATATGATTTAAAGAAAGAATTAGACTGTGTTTTACAATTTACTTACACCACACGTTGAATAACTGCCATAATATCAGAATTATTTTATGAAATTGTCAAATACACGTGCTTGTTAATATATACATGTGAAGGTAGTCATAAGTCACTACACTAGGCTAGTGACAAGCACTGGGGAATTTGGCGCATTATAAATTCAACTTTAAAGCGCGTTTTTAAAAAAACCTAGAGCCTTTGAACCAATGCCTGTTAAATGCCCTCAACAGTCAGATATTTCATTACCAAAATTTACGAATAGAAGCAGATTGGCACACCAAAAATGATTTTTAAATAATCTGATGTGGCCAGCACATTACCTTCCGTCAGTTCTATGTATTTTATATAAATTCCACACAGAAAGTTTTTTTGCAATGATTCTATATTTCCAGTATATTACCTTCAGTCAGTTCCATGTATTTTGTACAAATAATATACAGAAAGTTTCTTGTAAGATTCTATGGCTCGTATTCTTACCTCTTGAAGTAGCGCTACTTCGGAAGTAGTGATTTTTTTATTTTTTAAATTTTATTTTATGATTAGACAAGAATATGTTACATTTTTTTTATAAATTGAATGTATAATATTTGAAATAAGTGGTATTTAGAATTTAATTTATTTTTCCTACAATCGTGCGTGAAAAGTAATTTTCACGCACTCATTACAGTGTGTAACGTGTCACTTTTCAAGCACTAGTGCGTGAAAAGTACGTCTCACGCACTAGTGCTTGAAAAGTAAATAAGCGTTGCTAGGCAATATTAAAATTCGGTTAATTTACCTGTCAAGTATATAATTAGGTAGTAAATAATAATGAAAGTAATAAAATTTATTGAGAAATATGGATATACACTGTAAATGAAACAAATCTAATATTTTTTAACAGATTGAGTACTAATCTAATTTTTAAGAACAATAAAACATCGCACTCGACCAAAAAAGTACTACTTTACACACTTGTTACATAAATAACTATTTATTTCTTTAATTTGTAAGATTAAAATTGACGTTTGATAGTTCAAGTAGCGATATTTCGGAATTAGCGCTACTTCAAGAGGTGAGAATACGGGCCTATATATTTCCAGTAAATTTTTTAACTCTATATCCATTATATATGAAGTATAAAATGTAATCAAATCGTATAGAGAATAAAATATTCTTAAATATTTATAATAACATTAAATGTGAAAAAGTGATATTTAACGGCATTTTTTCAAGAAAAACTGTTAAAATTTTCAAATTAGGGTACTTCCGGTCGACCACTTATAACCAAAATCTAATCAGCTCTTCATAAGGATCTAAAGAAAAGGAATACGCAAAAATTATAATTTTTGGAAAGGTGGTATTGGAGTTATGCGATCCGAAAAAATCCTCATACACACACATATATACAAACATCCATCCATACATTCATACATACATACATACATCATCGTAAAAATAGTAAAATCGTATTCTAGGGATCCTAAAATAAAAAAATAAAAATTTTGACCAAAGACAATATCTTCCTTACCTAAAGATGACGGAAGGTAAGAACAAGAACGATCCCTTGTTCGTGACTATAGACAGACGTACATTTTCTCGGCGAAATAGGCGACCAGCAATACATTCGCGCGTTTATAAAACCAACATAATAATTAATTCAAAAAAAGAATAATTATTCCTTGGGGAATTACTCATTGATGACCGTTAACCTGGTTCAAGGTGATATTTACTTTTAATTTTAATTTTAGATTTTATAACCACAAAAATAACTTACGCATTATAGTCCAATTATTATAAATCCCCGTTAAATAAGGAAACTGCGGTTTAAAAATTATCACCAATTGCTCCCAAAAAACAATTATCATACCTTATCACTGCTAAATCACTTCCTAAACAATATTAAGCAAAATTCTCTAAATTCTCTTACTCATTCCAGAAATAAAACTTATTTAAAATGATTTTTTTGAGATGCGGTTTTTTCAAAATGCAATGAGATTGACGTCATTAGTTATTCGTAATGTGATTGGTCAAGGTCTTTGGTATAAAGTAACTGAACAAGAGAAGAGCGAACACAAATAGCTAAGAGCGGGAGTTGATTATATTATTGTTACGTTCCAGTGTTTTCTTAGAAATGCCGCTCGGAAAATATACGGTAGTTATAGTTTTCAGTGCAGTATTTTTACAGCTAACATCTGGTAAGTAAGAATAATTATATTGTCGTTATATACACATAAACTGGTAATTAAAAAACGATAAATATATTTACATACGACCCCACAAACAATATTTTTTAAAATTAAAAATTATAATGTTACACCCTTCTGTACGTCCAGAAGTTTTCATCAAATCGCACACAAGTCTCAAAAGTACGCGAAATATGGTTTAATAAACACTTTTTAAAGCTAAAATATTGTTATTTCCGAAATCCGCGTAAAGTACATACTGTCATTCTCAACAACAATAAGTAAAAAAAACAAGACATGCTTATTTAGTTAATCATTTATTCTCATATATAATTTTACATCAACTGTGCAGAACAAAGAAAATTCAAAAAGTTCCTTTTACTTCATTGATCAAGTTGTCAAGCTAAACGAGTATTTTTTCGAAGAAATTAATTTTAATAGATTCTAAATAATTTGAATACGGCTATATTTCTGTAACAGTTGTATTAAAATTAGTTTATAAGAACACTTATTAAATTAACAATAATGGACCTTTTCAATTTAAAGAGATAGAAGATATGCGCAATGGGGATCTGCGCATAGTAAGAACAACTGAAATATATGGTTTGTTTTTAAAATGGCGCGAACTGCCAGTTAGGCTGTCAAAGAAAACGTCAAAAATATTGCAGTTATTAAAATACATGTATTCTCAGTGAAAATCTGCATCGTGAGACATTTTAATATCAATAAAAGCTTTTGTAACTTATTTCGATAAGATTTTTTAAAGTTGAGATATTCGCACATTTTATAATGTAGTATTTTAATTTTTTTTAGAAACAAACGCCATAGATCTTAATTGTTCTTACTATGCGCAGATCCCCATTGCGCATATCTTCTATCTCTTTAAATTGAAAAGGTCCATTGTGTTTTGTTACTGTCACACATATTGAAAATAAGTGTCAACAGACCTTTTCAATTTAACGGCTATCTCTCTCTATCGCTGCAAATAGTAAGTAATATGGCGGCAACAACTCCCAAACGTCAAAATTATTGCAGTCATTAAAATACCTCATTCTCGGTGAAAATTTGCATCGTTAGACATTTTAGCTTCATTAAAAAGCTTTTGTGACATCTTTCGACAAGTTTTTTTAAATTTTTCTGATACTTTTCCCACATTTGACGTCTAATTTCTTTAAAAACAAATGTCATGACAAGCGCGTGTACATGACTCTCGCCAATTGTTCTTACTATGCGCAGATCTCCATTGCGCATAATATTTCTATCTCTTTAAATTAAAAATCTGATGTGGCCAGCACATAACCTCTCGCCAGATATTTTACCTGGTTGTACGCATAAAATGAAAAATATTTTTAAATACAAATACATATATTCATGACTCACTACAAAATAATTATTTTAATATAAATTATGTACAATACATACATTTTCTTTATATTCAATATCCTGAATTTTTTTTTCTACTTTCCTTTTCTTTTTCTTTTATTCGTCATTTTTTCGCAAATTCTTTTTGTATTCTTTTTTAGGTATATTCTTTTGCGTTGTTGACTTTTTATTTTCATAATCTTCATAATGATGTACAAATATTTTTGACAGTGGCATACAAATATTTTTGACAGTGACATTTGGTGACATTTATGTGTGAATTACAAACATTTGAATTTGAAGTAGTTTGATCTGAGAATTTTTACATCAAATTATTTTATATGCATTTCTTTATGTCTCAATCTATAGAAGATATAATAATGAATTTATATTTATCGAATAAAGAATTTAACGTTCTTTAATATAAGTATTTACATAAATTTTCGATAAATAATATTTAGACGATTTTTTTCTTGTAACTACTACTTCCGGTTGTCCAATTGTTACCAAAACTTAATCAACTCTTCCCATTATTGTTAGATTGAGGAATCCGTAGTTAAAAATGTCTTAAGTCTTATAGTATTTGAGATATCGTGAATCCAACATCCACACACACATCCACACACACATCCACACACACATACGGACGTCATCGTAAAAATGTTATAATCGGATTCTAGTTACATTAAAACGTGCTTATTCACTAAAATCTGGATATGCGATTTTTAGCATGAATCCAATACCTCTCTTAGCGAGAGGTAGGTCTATTGAAACTGACATATTTGTTATAATTTTAAATTTTATTTACGAGTAACAAATAAAATATTGTACAATACACGCCAAGTAACTGATTTACTGTCTCAAGGAGATGACAGGCTTGCCTGCTCTGCTCGCCAGTCATTTCCTCCTTCCATCTATAAAAATCATTTTACCTGGCTTTTAATGTAAAATACTACAAACTTATTTATTTATTGTTTGAAATTAAGTTGCGAAAGTTAAGTTAGAAATTATTGTTCTTACTATGCGCAGATCTCCATTGCGCATAATATCTTCTATCTCTTTAAATTGAAATGGTCTAACTGACAGGTTTGTTATAATTTTAAATTTTCTTTACGAGTAACAAATAAAATATTGTACAATAAACGCCAAGTAACTGATTTACTGCCTCAAGGAGATGATAGGCTTGCCTACTCGGCTCACTAGTAATTTCCTCCTTCTAGCTGTAAAAACCATTTTACCTGGCATTTAATGTAAAATACTACAAACTGTTATTTATTAAATTATTTCAAATTAAGTTGTGAAAGTTAAGTTAGAAATTATTGTGAGTGAAAATAAAAAAGTAACCTGAGAGAATTTTCATCAAAAAAAAAAAAATATATATATCTAAAAGTTAAAATATTCCCGTCATACTAACCTGATTTGGCAATGTGAGACTTTTGATTA